>JAXRJS010000100.1:1017500-1072500 GCA_037127375.1 Dione juno
CTTCTCTCTACTCTGCTTTGGTGGACAAAGAGCGGCGTTGAGTTCCGCTACTCAATATGCAATATTTCAACAATAAGGTGGAACGCTTATGCTGTTACTATCTTCTTTCTACATACCCTGCATATGCGTGATAAAGCGTGAAAAAGAAAAAAAATTAAAAGTATTCGTATTTTTAAAATGTAAGTACTAGATAAATGTAGCAGGCTTTGAACCTTCGCCTTTTACACTTTTTCCAAGAGGCGAGAGTTCAAATTCCGGTATGTTCAGAAATTTTATACATTTTCTGTAAATATAAACGAAATGTTTCAAAATAAATATTATGAATGATTTCTGAACAATATTCCTAGGATTGCTGTTTACTTACACAACAAAAAGGTCCTGATAACATTTGCTTTATAATTACTTCCACATATTCTATTGTTTAATAGGAGCTAGTGTATGTTTGTATGGAACTTTTATTATATACCCGATACCGGGTAGGTTAAAGACAGGCTAAAAAGCCACTAAAGAGACTAAAACATTGAAATAAATATAAAAAAATTGGATTAAAGTGGGATTTGTATTTACAACAGCAGTTAGTCTTTTTTTAACTCTTAAAGATTTCCTTCCCGCATATAGAAGGATAGGCAGAGAGAGCCTTATGGTAAAACGGTCTATTCTCTATTATACACCGAAATAACTGATTGGAGATATAGTGGCGGAACTCAACGTAAATAACTCCTTATTATATAAGTGAAAGTCCCGTTGAAGTCGGTCCAGCCGTTTCAGAGATTAGCCGGAACAAACAAGCAGACAGACAGACAAAAATTGTAAAAAATATTATTTTGGTGTATGTACCGTATACATATTCATATGCATGTAGTAAAAGTAATGCCTAAGACCTGAAAAGAACCGGCGCAAGAAACTAAGTGGGACGTTTTTTTCTTTTTTTTTTACTTGTGGTGCCTGTGTTCTTCTAATAAGTTAATTTTGTTGATAGAATACCCTCTTAGGCCTGATTGATTATTGACTCAAGCAGATAAGGTTATTAGGTGTCGATACAAGATTGATGGCTGGCTTTAAACAAAATGGGATGTTAGTTAACTTCGCGAATTTGACGGAATGCTTGGACATATTAAATCTTACATTTTCTCTCTCTGGTAACAAGGATAAAGCGCGGCGCTAAGTTCCGCCACTCTACATGTAATGTCTCAAAATGCAGAAGGTTTTAACACTATCCTGCTATTTTTTTTTTAAATTTATTTATAATTTATTGCACACACATAACAAAACACTAAAACGTCAAAAAATAAACAAATAAATATAAAATGTATTTACAAAGGCGGTCTTATTGCTTCAAACAATCTCTTACAGACTACCTTTGGCAAATGCAGGACTGGTTGATACTACAGGAAAAGCTCGGTGCAAGTTAAATAAAAAAAAATTAAAAATAGAAACAATATTTAACAAAATGAAACAAATATATTTTGCAATATATATATATATATATATATATATATATATATATATATATATATATATATATATATATATATATATATACAAATAATAGATTCCTATATATAATTCATGCTATGTGGGGTATATCGTGAAAAACGAGGCAAATCAATCGCCAAGCAATTAATCGAAAATTGGGCTCATAATACAAACTGTATCCCCATTATAGAAGGATAGACAGAGGAAATACTTTGTTAAAAAATACCGTTCTAATTTTAATTTAAAAAAAAAAGTTACAATTTTTTTTATTTAACTGATCTGCAGAGGATCGGTTGACGGTTGACATTTCACAATTTCACGATTTCAATTCGATAGATCTCTCTATCGAATTGAAATCGTGAAATTGAATATAATCTATCGAAAAATAATATGTTAAATTGTGAACCGTAGCAAGGTATATATAAACAAACGTTTTTTTTTTTTTCGCAATTTTACAGTGACATGAGACTGTGGCACTTAATATGGACTAAAGATCTCATTTCTTATATTAAATTACTGTGGCGCGTGTAATAAAATACACTCTCATTTCGATTTTAAGCCTATTTTTCCCAAAGGAATGCTTAAGTCTCATCCCCTATATACAACAATGTCAATATTTGGGCACAAAGTAAAGAACGGGTATCCGAAGAATGATTGCTAAGATCTTTTTAATTTAACTCACAAACTGGATTAACAGTGTATATATCTATACATATTCAAGGATAAAATTTAATAAATAAATAGCTTCAAGCTGTTTCCCGCATATAGCAGGGAAGAAGGAGGGTACGTAGTGTTAGGACACTCCGTTCTTCACTTTCCGTCCTCTTCTGGGATATAATATGTTAAGAGGCAGAACTCAACGCCGCTGTTTGTCCTGTTACTAGAGTGAGGAAAATTAACTCTCAGAGTCGGAATCGAACCCGCAACCGTTACGTTACCAGTCTGTCTCTACACCATGGCGGCCTTTATTCAAGAATATATTTTGAAAATCGAAATACATTTCTATATTTCGTGGGTCTACAAGAATCCAGGCAACTAAGAAATCGATGAGGGTAGTTTCATATAACAATATTATCAATTGGAATGAAGAGTAATTACGGACTAATACAAAATTCTCGAAAAATTAGATTTAAATGTATTTTGCTAATACTTAATCCTGTAAAAAATCCTGTTTAAGAATTAAACGGGAAACGGAGTGACTTAACACTAGGTTCTAGGTCACTAGGTCCTCTACCTAACCTACTATAAGATAGATATAGGTATATTGTATGCACCTCTTATATTCGAGTGACTGACAGACATTATGTAGAGTCCTCGGGAAGTGTAGGCGAGCACTAAGCGGGAATTTCCCGGAATCCCAACGGGAACGGGAAATAACGGGAATTACCTATTGTAGTCCAGATAATAAAAAAGACTATCATCAACTAGCCCCAATAGCAAACACAAGGCAACAATAAACTGAATACATCACGATATGTATTGAATAAAGCTAATTGAAATTTGAATTTTTTATCTCGCAACTCGTTTTAATCGAGTTGTATTTTAATCGAGTAATTCTAACAGGACTTACAATTTTGATAAATCGTACAATATTGAAAACGGAGCTTTACAAAAGCCCTTAAGTTGTTTTTGCAAGGTATCTTCTTGATGGAGGATTATAAAGGGATTATAATTAAAGGTAAAGAGGCCGTCGTGGCATAGGCGGTGTTTGACCGTAACGATGATAGCAGGTTCAAATATATCTAAGATGCGAGTAATCTTGTGTGTAATAACATATATATGTTTGTAATATTTTAGGTATTTTAGTATATGTATAATGATCAGTCAGGTACATTCAAAATGGATACCAATGTTATAGACTAGTCTATTCCATATTGTTATATAAAAACAAACTTACTTCGTTAAACCTTCGTATCAGGGTCCTGACGGTGCTTTTCGCTTGAGGAGTGTGGGTTGGGGGAGCTCTTCTTATCATGTGCCTATCACTAACAGTTCCGAGGACACCTTCACCTCCGAGGTCAAGTGTTACTTGGCGAAGATAATCTATTGGTGGTACCTGAGAAAGAAATCGTGTGGTTTATAAAAATCACAAAAATAGACTAAAATTTTGTCTATAAGTTCGATTTTGCTAGGAGTCTGGTAAGTTAAAGCGTTATATTGAAATTCGTCACCCAACACGCAATATTCCAAAAATTTGGAGAAATATCGTGAACTGAGCGATATATATATATATATATATATATATATATATATATATATATATATATATATATATATATATATATATATATATATATATATATATATATATATATATATATATATATATATATATATATATGTATAAAAACTGTGTGTGTGTTCAAACACAAATTTCAATTACCAATTGTATTGTCATGATGCTGCAATAAGCCTATAGTAGTCCTAAAAAAGTAAACTATCAACCATCAAAAAAAAGTTCATCCGAACCAGTAGTTCCTGAGATTAGCGCAGTCAGACAAACTTTTCAGCTATCATATGACTATATATTAACGATCCCATTAATTTCACTAATTATATCACACCAAGAGGTGACAGTTCGAGTTTGTATGTTATTATTTTAATTCTCCAAATATATAACAATAAATATATATCAAGAGTTTCATGCTGTATCCCGCATATATCAGGATAGGCAGAGGAAACCTAGTGTTAAGACACTCCGTTCCCCATTTTCAGTCCAATTTGGAGACTTCATATTCACAGTCTCAAGTTTTACCAGAGGCAAATAAAAATAACTTACTTCCCCAAGTGGGAATCAAGCCCCCAACAACTTTAAATATTGCTTAAATATTCTTAAACGCTATATAATGTTGTCTTTTTACAATTTTACCCATTTTCTCGTATATAAGGATTTACAAAAAAAAATATTGGTACAGGTTACTTCAATTCCACAGCCAAGTGGCGGAACCCAACGCCGCGTCTTGTCTCATAGAGGCTTTATATTCGCCAATCATCCATTTACTCGTACAAATTGCATATCGCTCTACCTATCTAACCCTAATAGCTCTTGATATGCTTATTAACAGGCCATTCTAGAAACAAGCTGTTGTGTCACAGTGGCACAGTGGCACAGACTGTACACGGCAATTGGGGGTTCGATAGCCACTTGTGAAAATCATTATTTTTATTTCACCACACTGTCAAAACAAGTGTGAAGTGTGAAGTGTGATCTTTTATTGGACCAGATTGTAAAGAAGTGAGTGTTGTGACACTAATTTCTCTTAGCTGAAAAAAAAAGAAATTTTCTATATAATTGAACATCGAACCGGCTACCTATTCGAACAATCCAATGGAAAGTGGAAAATATTTTTAAAAGAACACAAAGAAACCCGAACATACAAGGCTTCTTCTCTCCCTTTGACTTTGTGTAACTAATGAAAGTGAAAAACTGTTTTGTGTCGACTGTTTGAAGAATGAATATTATAATACTTGCCTCTATAGCGCAGTGGTTAAAATATTAATTTTTCAATGCGTACAACAGTTATGGGTTCATTTTGTCTGAAGTTAATGTAGGTAGTTTTAATTAACCTTTTTTAATAATTTTACACGTTTTTGCATGTAAAAGCATTTGTGTAAAGTTCTAACGAGCACTGAAGATGACATGCATGAGTGCTTAAATACACAGTCCTATTGCACTGTGCGTGTACTAGCGCTTGAGTGCGCTAAAATTTCAGTGCGTGAGCACTTAAGCTCAGGAACGCTTGAATATATGAACACTTAAGTGTACAAGCGCTTGCGTGCATGTTGGTTTAAGCTTTTATGTTCACGAGGTTGCGTGAACGAACACTTATGTTTGAGTGCTTTAACACTTAAATTTATTGGCAATGGAGTGAAAAATCACTTGTTTTGAGTTTTTGGTTCTTTATTTTGTGACTGGTGACCTCTACAATGTCACTGGGTGAAGCTATGAAAGCTACCATAGAATAACTTAATTCTTCTGCTTGCCTACGCTGTTTTAGTGGGGAGCTTTGCTATATCTGGTAGTACACTTTAAGCCCGGATGGACTGATTCATTTGCGCTATTCCCGTACCTAAGCATTGGTGTGTAGCCCTTCCTACTTATGTACGCTTGATTGAGTTAGTGATGGGGCCAGTATTGGCGATTAGTACAAAAGCTCTAGAAAGCACACTTAAGCATGAGTGCAAGAGCAATTGCGTGTAAAGAAGTATGAGTGTTCTGGAGTGCTTTTTCTTGATACTACAGTATGTACTCATAGATAAACATTTAAGTACTCAATAAAGCTTTTATCCACTCAAAGTTCAAATGTTAAATGACAATTGAATTTGTAATCATAAGCTAAAAATGATGGCCACATACATTTAAAAATAAGATAAATTTAAAAATTAATTTCACGCTGTATCCCGCACAGAACTGGGTAGCCAGAGAGAGCCTAGTGTTAAGACATTCCGTTCTCCGCTTTCGCTTTGTCCTTGTAACAGACTCTATTTCTAACTTTCCCTCCTAGATATACTTAGATATTTATAGAAATATCTATAGAAATATATATTTCTAGATATTTCTATGATATGATATAGATACTAAACATTTATAGCAACTGTCAATCATATGCAGTAATTCGATAAGCAAATTAACTACAAACACATTAAGGGCAAACCACAATATGGCATAATTGTATGATCATTTCGTATTAAATGATTTATGTTTAATCTTATTACGAATTTTTTAATAGACGAGTTAGTTGTGTCTAGGTGTCTAGACTCTCCGTTTTCCGCTTTTAATCTAAATTCCATATAAATTGTATTCGAGCGGAAAATGGAGAATATTTTCCATATACTTATTCTCTCAACTTGGATCAAATATATAATATGCATAGCTTAATAGCACTTTTTCGACCGAAACACATAATGTAATGTAAAAAAACAAATTTAAGTAATATCGGCGTTAAGTTCCGCCACTCAAGTCATAATATTTTGAAAATTGGATGGGAATTGTAGCACAGAGTGTCTTGAGTCTGTGAATATGAAGTCTCCAAATTGGACTGAAAATGGGGAACGGAGTGTCTTAACACTAGGTTCCCTCTGCCCAGTGGCGAAGTGGGAAATTTTTACTAAGGTAAGCCAGATTATAAAAAAAAAATATATAAAATTTAATGTATTTTAGAATAACGTAATAAAATTGATTTAAAATGAGAACTTTGGATTCATAATTTATTAACTGTTGCTTGATATTAATAAATTTATATATTAAGAATTTAAAAAAGTAAAACCCGATGGGATTCGTGTCATATGGCCGCTTCGCCACTATTTCAGCCTACCCTGCCAAATGTAAAATAGCTTAAAGATGATTTTAAGTATTTTTTTTAATTTTTTAAGCTTCTCCATCCTTTATCTTAACGGTTTCCAGCTGTAACAAATGATCATAGCCGCTTATCACAGCTCCCATTTTAATCTATTGGAAGAACAGCCCTTGTCGCTGGATTCCAGCGCTCAAACGTCCAAATTTACATAAGCAAACACACGGGCGCTCTACGTGTAACCGTTTTGGTCTGTAACTTTAGTCTACTGTAGCGACAAAGCCGTATACAAACAACTTTTATAAAATATATTGAAATAAGTACGTAGGTATGACAGTCATGGCGTAAAGGCACAGCGTGTCCGCCTGCTAACGCAATAGTGTGTGGGTTCCATTCCCGCGAGTTTCGCCATTCAACACGCAATGTCTCGATAGGCGGAAAGCAGGAAACGGAGTGTCTTACCACTAGGTTCCTTGAGTATACAGTTCCCTCGGGATACAGCGTGAAGCTGTCGATGTAGAGTTCCGCAAGGTTTAGGTTTTATATGCTTGTCTAATTAAATGCGAGATAAAGCGTGATATATATATATATATATATATATATATATATATATATATATATATATATATATATATATATATATATATATATATATATATATATATATATATATATATATGTGTTGACTTTAAATTGACTCTGAATATGCCTCCAGGCTACAGCCCACACGTATATTTTACCAACTTTCATTTTATTGAAAAATATGGTTGAGTTATTCTAACCTATACTGTACTGTTGTGGTGGTTTTTAAAGTGTTTTTTAGTTTCAAGGATAACTTGACACCATAAAATTCTCGAATCTCTATTAATTTTTTTTCCGTATATAGCAAGGAGTCTAGTGTTAAGACACTCCGTTCCTCACTTTCCACCCAACTTTCAACATGTTCCGTGTTGACTTTTGTTACCAGAGCGAGGAAATAAATGAAATAGTTTTAACCCCGGGAGTGGGAATCGAACTGACAATCGTTGTGTGAAATTAAGACTTTATATTTATAATCCTAAAGAAATACTGTAGTAATATGAGGCCATTTAAGGCCATAAGAAAGCATCTGACAGCCTCTGACAAGTGCAGGCTTAATTTCTATTCAAGCGAGCGAATTATTTTCATTTTCCGCTCAAAAGATAAAGCGATGAAGGTTTCTGCGACTCTTGTCTTGACGCTAGACTCTGTCTTTTGAAACATTTTTCATTAGAGATTTAAATCTACTACCATCTCGTTTAGCGCTACGTTACAATGACATTAATTACTGTTAATTATCCGACACAATTTTACTTTTGCAAAACAGAACACTCTGTTGTCACATTCAGACCATAAGCTCGGCTTAAGGTATGATTCATGAAAATTAATTACATGGCTCTCAATACATTACACATTGTGAGCTCGTCGGGACTGAAATATTATAAGACCATTTTAATTTGAACTTGTTTAGTCCAGTTTGAACCGGTTTATTTTGGTTAGAACTTGTTTTATTTGGATACTATATAATACATAAACGATCGTAGAATTTATGAATATTAATTCAAAGCGAGCACAAAGTGTTGTGTACTCAAGAGGCACCCATTTATAATATAAATTTAAATTGTGTACAAAAATATGGTACTATAAATTGATATATTGAAAATGACATAAAATATTAAAAAAATCTATACCCGCCAGTCAGTCAGTCATATGGTCAGTCATACTCTAACTCCACTACCATTGTACTATAAGTACATCTGAATCAAATGATCACCATTCACAAAGATGCCAAGAGATAACGCTGAATAGCAAGCGGACTCAGTAATAGACCCGATGGCTCCCATGGACCCGTCGGAGTCGAGACCCTATTTACGTTGCTCCACATGTCACGTACTGAATTATGCGGGATGGCCATTTTTTGTCATGAAAACTGAATATTTTAGTATAATAATCTACGGAGCCGTCATAGCGAAGTGGAACAGCATCTGATTTTAAATCGGGTGAATGCTTATATTACAATTTTTCTCATTTTTTTAATCTAGAAAGACGAAAACACGACATTGAGTTGAGCCAAAAGTTCAGACAAAACTTAATGTTCTTAATCCAGGTGGAAAGCGGGAAACGGAATGATACTAAGTTCTGGCGAGATGCTGAAGCAAATATATATATATAAGGAAGTACAGTATAATATAATTGCGGAAAACTATCTGACTGTAGGTCATAAATGTGTAATTCATTTCCTATTTTAGGCAACAAAGTTAGACACTTACACTTAATATGTGTCCCTGATTGGAAATATAATGTCTTCAAAACAATTGGATGTTGGGATTCAAGGTTAGGGAGAGAACGAAGAGATGATGACACGTGCTCTTCCTCCAGCATCATCAAGAATGTGTTCTCGAAGGTCAACCGGGGTTTCCCCCACCTCACTTATCACAAATTCTTGCAATATATGTATATATATATTTTTAACATCACTCATTCTTTCATCGTATCGAAATCACGTGGAGCACGTTCGTGTTCATTGATACTGTATATATTCATCTTCGTTTGTATGTTCCATTCTATATAGACCCTTAGGAATTACTCAATAGCCAAATATTTTTGTAAGTGTTTAAAAAGGAGGCCGGGGTAACTTGACACTATGTGTTCATACAACCTGTTCCACTCAATGCGTGAATACAAAAACGTACCAAATTTTATCATTTGCAAAGACTACAATTAACAAATATGAATAAATGATGATTGCCAACTCACCCACTTGGCCTGTTTCGACGACTTTCAACCTATTAAGCTTTGTGAAAGATAGATGAAAAGACATATAGAGAGCCATATATCTACATGGATGGGATCTGTATATATAAGAGTATGAAACGTACTATCTGTTTTTATATGTTCCCAAAGAATTTGGGGACGTCTCTTGGTACCACTTCTGCTGTACCAGCACCTAAATAACAAATTTCAGTCTACTAAGGTTATGGCTTATTTTTTTTATTAAAATGACCGTATTTTTTTCTAACCCAGTGTTAACACTGCTTCTTCAACATAAGCCTAAATTTGAGACATTATAATTTTGATTAGTGAAAAAAAAGGCTATACTTTGTCTTTTTAGAGCTAGAAAATAAAAGTAATTTAAAGAACCAAGTAGTATCGATGGAACTCAAAAATATTGAGTTTACTGTAAGTTACTGTGATAATATCTGGTCTCTGGTCTTGTATAAAGATATTCCATTTTTTATTATTTTCCATTCTAATTCGAGATATAGCGTGTTTATTGCGGAACTTAACACCGAAAATATTACATTCCCCTGAAAAGAATTCAGGCTAGTTCAAGTCTCAAACCGGAACCATATCCCAATACGTCACCATGACTAGGGTTGTCATGATGTGGTACAAAAAAAGAAAGATAAATCAGTACTCAAGGTTAACGAGAAGATAAGGGTTTTTTTCAATTTCATTTCATGTAATGTTATTGTAATTTTCTTCCTCAAGTATTATATCGGTTGAGCCTATTTTGTACCCGCACTGGGACACTTGTAGAGTGAATTACGTGACAAGTACAATTTACGTCATTTAATTAAAAAAAAAAAAAAAAAAAAAATATATATATATATATATATATATATATATATATATATATATATATATATATATATATATATATATATATATATATATATATATATATATATATATATATATATATATATATATATATATATATATATATATTAGGTATCGATAAGAGTGAGGTTCCCTCTGCCCTGTTATTTGCGGGATACAGCGTGAAACTAATTTAACTAAAAAAAACATGATAAATGCGCTATTAGGTAAAATTCAGATTTTAATTAAAATAAAATCACACCGAATACCGTTTATTTGTTGATAGAGTAATAAATATGTTTATTGGCGATTAAATTCCCATAAAATGGTCATGAATAGGTGCCTGTTGCAAGGTTACGAGCTGTAACCTATTTTAGGACTGTGTGTTTGCCAAATTAGATACGCTACATAAGGCCGCTACACAGCTTTGTATAGACCAGACATACCTTTTTTTTTATGATAATAAAATTACAACATATTTTATTTTGTACTTTTGTTTTGTTATTACAATCTCAATTACAGCCTCTTTGAATTCAAATTCGTTTTGTAAGGAAATTGGCTAAAAGTTGTGAGTGAATAAAACACGTCTAACAGCCTATGCAGAGGGAACGGGGTATTGAGACACTACGTTTTACGAGAATATATATATATATATATATATATATATATATATATATATATATATATATATATATATATATATATATATATATATATATATATATATATATATATATATATATATATATATATATATATATATATATATATATATATATATATATATATATATATATATATATATATATATATATATATATATATATATATATATATATATATATATATATATATATATATATATATATATATATATATATATATATATATATATATATATATATATATATATATATATATATATATATATATATATATATAGAATTGTCCCAAATTAATAGTCACCGTACAGTCTCTACAGGTGCGCTTATCCGAACCTTACTTGCATTGTTCGACTTCATATGTTTGTTAATAAAATAATTATCAATTTCCAAATAAGATAAAATGAGCCAACGAAACACTGTACAAGGGTCTGACTAAAAATAAAGTAAATGCGACAGTTATGGATTCAAATACCGTATGGGGGAATGAATTACTTTAAATTTCTCATTATGGCTCGACGTTGTGAAGCACATCTCAGTATGCAATGATTCGATAAGTGGGCAAAATGTGGAGAACAGAGAAAATTTTATGTTACTTTCCTCTGCCTATCCCCCTTTATACAGAATACGGAGTTAAGAAATGAAGCATGAAGCAAGCAAAGAAGTCAAATGTAAATATAAAAAAAAATACAACAAAAGGTCTACCGAAGTTAATGACACTTGAAACTAGAATCTCAAGCATCGTTGGTTTTCAGTTACACCTTAAAAAAATGGCGAAACTTAACATATGTGGGAAAATGAAAATATATCTAAATTATTTATTTATTTAGCTTCACGCTGTATCCCGCACATGGCAGGGTAGGCAGAGGGAACCGTTGGAACCGTAGAAACCTAGTGTTAAGACACTCCGTTCCCCGTTTTCCCCTTTTCGAGGCATTGCGTGTTGAGTGGCGGAACTCAACGCCGCGGGTTTTGCCTTGAGTGAAGAAAATGAAATTAATTCATTCTCCTCGAGTGGGAATCAAACCCACAAACCGTCGCGATTACAGGCAAACGCTGTACCATTGCGCCATGACGGCTCTCTTCAAATTACATCTGCTAAAAATTATTTACCTGGTAAAATATCTTGTATTCGGTATCGGTAAGTCGTAATGCCACTTCTTCTGGAAAATGCAGTAGAGTCTTCAGTATCGCTAGCTCTTCATGACTGCTTTCCTCACTTGATGAAGCACCTGCATAATAATTGATAATATTAGTATAACTGCTGATTGGGTTTTAATTGGAACCAGTGGTTTTCGATCGATTACAATTTTGAAATTTTTTTTTTATTTTTTATCCATCAGTAAGACATTCTGTCAATGGATATTCTGTCATCAGAAATATCTGGTGTATTTTTATCTCTACAACGCAAATAAAAGGTACCTAAAATTCCAAAAAACAAAGAAATGGTCTGCAATATAGTGAAAAAATTATAGTGAATGTTTACAAAACCGGATATTGTATATTCCATCACATATGCATTTATTAGCTTTTATACCAGTATGTAGAGAGAATTGGGTCTATATATATATATATATATATATATATATATATATATATATATATATATATATATATATATATATATATATATATATATATATTGTGGGTATATATGTTGATCATAAATATGTTTTTAGAGGTAACTTGTATGATAGATGTAGAAACGACAGGTATTACAGCGAAATCTCTCTACAAAGTTTGCTAGAAGATCTGGTTCAGTCCAGAACTGTTATCAAATCATTTCTGGAACGTACTCTGAAGGGGACGCCAGCAGAATCGTTACAAATTTGGTTAGGTATAGAGATACGCTCGGACAATGGAGCTGTGAGCTTTAATACGTATTTAAAAGGCCCTTTGAGCTAATATTTGATATAAGTTCCAGGCATTGCAAGTCTAGCTTCTAGTAATAGAATATGTCACTATTTCCCAAATATAGTATCACATAGGGTAGACAGAGGCAACGTAGTGTCAAAACTCTCCGTCCACCAAACTCTGTTAAATTAAATTAAATTAGCGAACTTAATGTCGTGTTTTATATTTTTACCACTATACCCATATACACTATACTTCCTCTATTGTGGATAGCGATAGTAAGTTTTCTATAATTGAATTATTTAACTTGTCGATATCAGAAAGTTTGTGGCTGTTGCTAACTAAATTGGAGCTTTTATATGTAAGTAAGCTTTGTAAAAGGCTATTTGAGGCAATTGCTTCGTGATAGGTTCTGACTATAGACTCGATGGTCGCGGGTTCGTTTCCCATTGAGAGGAATGGGACGAAGTAATATGTCTTGTAATTAACAAAAAAAGTCCCGCTGAGTTTCTTGTGCCGGGTTTCGTATCAGGTCTGAGGCATTAACTTTAGTGAAACGGTGGTAATGTTTTTGACGTTAAAAAAATTAATCATGTATTCTTATTTTGAATTTGAACCATTTTTATGATCCCTCCCTAAAAAGACAAAGCGCGGCGTTGAGTTCCGACATTCAGCACGCAATGTTTTGGATTCATACAGAAAAGGGAGAGTAGGTGTCTTGACACTAAGTTCTCTATGCAAAAGAGAAGAAGTAGTTAGAAGGTGTTATAAAGTCTGCACGCGGTATGGGTAAGATTTTGTAAATATTCTCGTTTATTTTGCTTAGTAAGACAAAGAGGGCGGCTTCTTTTTTAAATAGTGGCAAAGAGAGAAAGAGAGAGCGCAACTGAATTACGTAAAGGCTAAGACAAAAGGCGGATGCTTTTTTAAATAGTGGCAAGGAGAGAGAGTGAGAGAGAGAGAGAGAGAGAGAGAGGGAGAGAGAGCGAGAGGGAGAGGGACAGAAACTAAGGCAAGCATCACCAAGGGACTGAATATTTACTATCTTGGTAAAAGTGTTCTTGACAGACGGACATGCAAACAAATGAAAGATGTTCTATAAGGCTTTCCTGTTTTCATTTTGAGATACGGAACTCTAATTTCATATTGATTTCGTCTTTACAAGCGCTTATTATGTGAGATAAAAATTCAAATATTCAGTATAGAGGTATTTAAAATATTCATTTATTTATTTTTGTGAAAAGTCTGTACTAGAAAAAGGATGTACTAGATAGTCGACATTTTCTTTTTTATTTGGCCCACATTCAAAGGCCCCATATCACCATCATTCCAACGAATTTCCGCCCAGTGGTTCTTGCGTGATTTAAGCACAAATTGACAGACGGACAGACGAAATTAAATCTGCTGAATGGATTTTTAGCTTCTCTTACCGATATAATAAGTGACTCAATTAGATACTAGAGGACCCGTTGTCTCGTGCAACACGCGTTGCCATAGCAACGTGTGGATGTTACTTTATACAAAAATTATATATATATATATATATATATATATATATATATATATATATATATATATATATATATATATATATATATATATATATATATATATATATATATATATATATATATATATATATATATATATATATATACATATAACCATGATTTAGCTCAAAATTTTAATATTTAACAAGTATTTCATGGTTACAGAGCACTAAAAAACGAGCGTCGCTAGTTCCACAGCAATTGAATAACGAACGCATTTGAATACATAACTTAATTTCCTTCGAACTCCACTTGCTCCCACAGACACGATTACAACAATGGTAACTTTTAATTAATCCATTAATTTGTATAAGACTAATTTTTCCATGCGACTTCACTCGCTGTCTGTATGACATATGATAAATTCTTAGCGCTTGGTACTGTTTAGAGGCATAATGGGCTGTACAAAAAGGATTAATGTGAGATGGTTTAGCCTATTATAGTCCTAATATAGTCTAGGCCTATAGAGTCCTCGATAAGTGGACTATATGATAATTTTTTTTTTTAATTACAACAACTAGTTCCTGTGATTAGTGGGCTATCTGTGTATCAAACTCTTCAGCTTTATAATATTAGTGTATATAATATCAGATAGTATATGGTAGCGGGTTTGATTCCCACTCGGGGGAGTGAATTACATGCAATTTCTTCGCTCTGGTAACAAGATTGTGCGCGGCGTTGATTTCAGCCAGTCATCATCTTCATCAGAACGTAGTTTTGACAATAGTTTCTATCTATCCTGCTATTATGCGGGATAAAACGTGAAGCTATAAAAGCTATAAAAGCTTCTTTTTTTTTGGCGAACAATCGACTAAGACAAAAAAAATTGAAGGTTTATTATTTTCTACAACATTTTTATTTCAAAATAAATTCGGCTAAGAGCTTCAAGGGATGTATTTTTTAAATTTTTAATCAGTCCTTTTACCAGCGCTAATTTGGATGTGGGTCAAGCAATTTGCAAGAATCTTTTTGTAAATGCAAAAGGGTAGAGATGTTTGGGACAATAGATGTAAACAGGACAATGCTCGGTATAGGATAAGGATGTATAATATATTTATCCGTAAATAATCTGTTTTTTATATAAACGCGCGTATATTTGTGATGAAATATTTTTTTTCACGCTATATACAGCATACAGTAGGATAGACAGTGAGATCCTAGTAAGACGTTCTAATCTCCATTTTCCATCCGTTTCCACATGTCAAATGGAAATATGAATATGAAACAAATCGTTTCCCCGAGTGTGATATGAACCCACAACTGTTGTGTTCAAATGACGATTCAAAAATTTTTTTCCACAAATGTATGAAGATGATACAAGTACTAGTGCTATACTAGTAACTTCCTGGGTTGGTCTCATTACTTTGCATGTTAAAGAAAATGTTGATATATATATATATATATATATATATATATATATATATATATATATATATATATATATATATATATATATATATATATATATATATATATATATATATATATATATATATATATATATATATATATATATATATATATATATATATATATATATATATATATATATATATATATATATATATATATATATATATATTTTTTTATTTAATTATTTTCTTTAAAAAGTGCTTGTAATGGACTAATTGTATATAAATATTTTGGTCTTGATTTTGAATTTCAATTCAGATTTCAATTTTAATTTCAATTTTAGTTTCAATTTTGATACAGTTCCAAGTTAGTTTCGCTACAAACATTATGATTGGACGTGTCGCTTGTCGAATGTAGATTCACTTTAAATGTGTTAAGCGTGGCTCTTAAGATCTATAGCTATACACGAAAATGATTAATTTTCCGCTCTAATACGCCTTCTTACGCAATATCTTCTGAATGAGAGAATCTTTATCACTTACTTAAAAAACACCAAAAAAAAAAAAGTCTATTAAATCTATACTAATTCATTTGTCGAAATTCGAACCTATTAACATCTTAACAGCTTTAAATTCATTCAGAACTTATATACAAAGAGTATCCAAAGCAATTATACAAGAATTTATCGGCAAATTAGCTTTCCCCTGGGAAGGTAATTTGGCAAGTTTGGCCTCTATTGTGAAATGGGTGCTGTTAGATCGAGTTCCTTATATATCTTGTACATATATTTTTTCAGTTTCACGCGTTATCCCGCATAGCAGGATAAAGAGAAAAAAAATATGTTTCAAACAGATCGATTTGAAGTACAGTATATTGTTATATAAAAAAAAATAACTTCCTATCCTGCATATAGTGGGGTAAGCAAAGGGAACCTAGTGTTAAGACACTCCGTCCCCCCATATTCTGCCTTTCTTGACATTGAGTGTTAAGTGGCGGAACTCAATGCCGTGTTTTTCACGTCACCAGAGCAAGGAAATTAATTCATTTCATTTTCGCTGAGCGGGAATCGAACTCGCTACCGTCGTGCTTACTGAAATTTACACTTACACTTGAAATTTGTCATTAGATACATTTTGTATACAGATATTTTGTATAGTAAAAGGAAAAGGCGTATAAAAATATATTTTAAAATACATACCTTCAAAGTCTTTATCCAAAGCATGCCCGGTAGAGCCTGCACTCGGGCCAGGCTTGGACCCGTCTCGCATCTCACTTCACTTCACTTATCATTAATAACCAAACACTTATCATACACTTACACTTTCACACTTCACTGTACACTTTCACTTTCATGGCATCTATTGGTATCATAATGTCACTTTTGCTAGTGACATCGACGTGTTCCATTCAGCGTTTTTTATCTGTAACAAAAAGAAGAGTGTTTTAGTGATTATTTTCTCTCATTTTCCTTAACTTAAGGCTTTGATTTCACTTTACAAGACCTAGTGTCCCGGAAAAAAAAGCATAATATGCTTAATTAACACTTTGTTTATAAAGAAAGAAAGAAAAAATAAAATTACATAGTATTTTGAGATAGCTACATTATTTCAGAGTCAATTAACGTTATACATGATTTATTGCCATATTTAGATAGATATAGTATATCGGGAGAGGCGGAGAGTATAGAGTCAAAACACTCCGTCTATCGCTTTCTATCGAAATTTAAGATTTACCGCGTGTCCGGTGCTACTCAATACTTCTCAATACTTTACCAGAGCTAGCTACTGAAAGTATTTTAAATATATGTGTATGTATGTAATAATATATGTAATTTTCTAAGTGGGATATGAACTCACACCCATCGTATACTGTCCCACTGCGCTACAATGGTGTCAAAGCAAATCGCATACATCTAACTCGTAATAACTAGCTAACTCGTTAGGCAAAAGAAAAAGTTTGTTTTGTGTACCGTCAGCAAATAAAGTCGTTGTTCAAATATACTTTGCACGCACGTTTGTATGTTTTACTCAAAGCTCTGCGGGAACATGACTGAGGTTCTGAAAATGTGACAATGCTCAGTTTTTTTCTGTTTGTACGCGGTTTGTTTTGTATTGAAATTGTATATAGATCTAGTTTTTATCTGTGGCTTTACTTGTGTGGTGAATTTTTTTTAAATTTAAACCAGCAGTTAATATGTGTTTGTGGAAGAAATTATTTTCATTTATTTGCGCTCACAAAAAGAAAATATTAAGTATTACGTACTTCAAAAAAAATATTAAGTACTTCAAAATGTAAGTGTTATTTCCAAAATTTAGAAAATATTTTAACTCAGAAAACGTATTGTAGTTCTTTATAATAACAAGTATCCGAAAGATAGATAGAAGTATCCGAAACAAGTAAACGTCGCGGTCGTAGATTCAATTCCCACTTATCATAGTGAAGATGTTCTCACTCTGGTAACTGACAAAAAAAGGCATTGAGCTCTGCCATATAACACGCATTGCCTCAAAAATTAAATTTAAAAGATATACACGTGATGATACAGCGTGAATCTTAACAAGAAAACATATACTATGCTACCACTACTCGCATATAATGTATTGTACATACATTTTTTTGCAAACGCTACTTTTTTCGTTCGCCAAAAGTTTTTGACAGCCGATAAATCATTGCCTTCATGCTTAATGAGACATGTTCACCAAATCTCTTGCATTGTGTTTTTTTTTTGTTTCTGTGGCTTGTTTAATTTAAGAGGTAACAGGTTCGATTATGATATACGATATAGACTTACATTAGTAATTTTTTTTATACATCTCTATATCCCAACTCAAACAAGACAAAACTCAACCGTTGCTCTTTTTAATGTAAATTTACAATATATTTACAACTGTAGTTAGCCTCCCGAATGAGCATCACCAGTACTTAACTCCACACACTAACATCCGTATAATTCTTCTTCTTCTTCTTAAAAAAAAAAAAAAAAAATTCTTCTTAAAAATTCTTGGAGCGAATAATAAATATACTTTCCCTAATAATAAGTTTTTAATTTTGACTTTAAATTGCTCAAAGGGTAAGTCTGTAAGTATTTGTGGAATTTTATTATACATGGGTATACCTTGGGACATGAACGATTTATTTACCTACTGAAGGCGAAAACTAGGTGTAATTAGTTTATTTTATAATTATATATATTTTTACGTACCAAAAAAATATTATCGTATATGTATTGTGACGCCGCTTTATTAAAAACTTCTCGCAAAGAATCCCGAGCTCTAGTGCTGTAAATAGCCCGCACTGCTCTAGCAGGATGTACATGGAGAAAGTAGTGTTAGAACTCTCTTTTCTACGCTTTTCTTAGGAAATCGAGTAGTTTAACAAATTACAGTACTAAGCTACTGACATACAACGTATGGTCATTAATATTGTTTTCATAAGAATGACGAAATTTATCGTATTTTAGTCCCAAATTTACATATTTTGTGTATACCATAACTAATTTAACATCTATATCCGCTTATTGATACTTTTAGTCTAACTGAGTATAAGGCCAGGGGGCAAGCCTCTGCCTCTGCCTCTGCCTCTGCCTCTGCCTCTGCCTCTGCCTCTACCGTGCTATATGCGGGATACACCGTGAAGCTACATATTTTTTTATTATAAGAAGGGAACACGCACAAACTGGTGGAAAGCTGTAACTGTTCCATAACCTTGTCTACGTATAATCTGTATAAGAAGCCCATATGACGCATGAGATATGAACTTGTGAGCCTTGACTTCAAACTATTCTCTTAGTATATCTACAATGTCTTGTATATAGGCTTAATGCTTGTATAGGCAATGATGAATTACCCACAGCTTTGTGTTGTATCCGCTTGTCAATTTTTTCATGGGGCTGGTGTTGTCAAGTTGCCAGAACCTAGAAAGCATCCACAAAAGATTGTAATTTTTCACATTATATAAGTAAAAACAAGTGAATGATGGAATTGAAGATATGCAGATCTCTTGGCCGTTCTCCAGTGGGCACGGGTTCAAATCCTGCTAGTTTTTTTACATGGTATCTAAGTAAGTTGTTTCCTCTAAAGTAACGTACTTTAAGCCAAAGTATGGAACATATTATAATGCGGTTTCAGATAGCGATTTAACAGGAACGTTTTTTCATATGTAATTAAAATAATATATAGGCATATCAAATAAGGTGTTAAAACACTCAATTTTTGAAATATTGCGTGTTGAATTTCGTAACTCAACGCCACATTTGTCCTACTGGAGTCGAAAAAAAAAAAACATTCAGTCTCTCGTATAAGAGAATGTTAACTAAAATCTAAAATCGATTACAAAAGCATTTTTTAAACTTTTTACATTACGAGTATATTTGGTATAACAAAATGAAAATACCTAGAACAGTATGCATTTCCAAACAGAACGCTACATTTTATGTAGCTTTCCCAAGAACGTTCTTAGATGCTTCCAGGTAGAAAGAAAACAGGTGTCGTAAACGGCTAAGGTGCGTCTAAATCAGTAGAAATGGTAGCAAAGGAGTCCCTTTAGTGTTGTGATATTTATATACTAGATTGAATTTTTTTTTCATATCGATAAATTAAAAAATGGTAGAAAGATGAGTCTTGTCTGGGTATCGAACCCACAGTTGTTACATCACACGCTGTACTGGTTACAGCCACTTAGCTTCACGCTTTGTCCTGCACAGCACAGCAGGATTGCCAGAGAAAGGCTTTGTAATATTTTTACACTGTTAAGGAATTAATACCAATTCAATGTCATGGCGCAGAGGTTGATGTGTCTACTTGCGCGACGGTTTGTGGGTTCGATTCTCATGAGGGGATAATTAAATATTTTCATTTTTTTTCGCTCTGGCGTGTAACACTAGGTTCCTTGAGCGTACGGTTCCCTCTGCCTATCCTGTTATGTGCAGATAGTTACTATTGTACATATATTATAAAATAATTGTAGTAATATTAATATTTAAAAAAGAGCAACTGTTGAATTCTTGCCAGCTCTTCTCGGCAGAACTATCTTCCAGTGGGGGCATTATGTTAAAGCGGCTATTTTAAAGTGTTTGCAAATGTCCATTTGTATAAATAACGGCCAAGGATTCCGTATTACTATTGTCTGTGTACTGAGGTCTGTTGTATAGGAAGGAGCCTTACTTAGGTGTTTATTTTACTCTATATTAGAATAGTTATTATAGCGGCAACAGAAATACATCGGCTGTCAAAATTTTATATGTTGAACCATCACAATTAATGAGATACAGCCTGGTGGCTGACGGACAAACAGATAGCGGAGTTTTACTAATAAAAATCTTATAAAAATCAAAGAACTCTATGAAAAATCAAAAACATCAAAGAATTGCGTAGTGATGTGATGTTCTCTACATCTACCAATTGCAAAACATTTTATTATTTGTATCGATATTCGAACAATAAGCTAGTCACATCACTATTACGTTATTCTCCTCAAGAGGGTTACGTTTGCAACGCTTGTATGAAACAAAATAGTTTTTTCGACATTATTTGGCGTTCACAAATTATTAGGACCTTTCCTTGTTACCTTTGCTCTTAGGTAAAGTAATGAAATAATGAAAAAAAAAAAAAAAAAAAAAAACAGTTCTTTCGTTGTCAATATGACACTTTGCTATTAAGGGTAGGGAAGGTTAATTAATACAATAATGTGGTACCAACGAGCTGGTCTGATGATGAAGCCCAAAGGTGAGATATGGAACTCTGGGATGCCATTTCTTAAAATCATAGAGTATGAGCTTGTAAAATTTGTATTGATAAATTTTGTTAAGGAACAAAGCGAAGCAAAGAATTTTTTTTTGACTTTGAGAGAATTTAGTAATTTTGAAGATATTTTAATCAGCCCAAATTAGGATAGTTGTCGGTCCCATCTTAGAATTTTACAATTCCAGGATGAAAAAAGGGGCGGCTTTGAAAAATAATAGAGGCAAGTGTGGAATGTCTGGTCTCTACATACTTTAGATAACTTAAAATCATTTCTTATCGGATCTCCTGACTTTAAATATATTTGAATATATATTTTATATTTCAAGCAAATATTGAACAAAATGTCGAATTTATTTACTTCTGTACCGCATACTGTCACACCGACATCGTATAGCGAAACTCAATTTAAATTCAAAAGTTCTATCTACTTGCTTTATTTATGCAATTTGTCACAGATATATATATATATATATATATATATATATATATATATATATATATATATATATATATATATATATATATATATATATATATATATATATATATATATATATATATATATATATTAAAACGTCTCGTATATATATATATATATATATATATATATATATATATATATATATATATATATATATATATATATATATATATATATATATATATATATATATATATAGATTTTCTTTGGTTACCATAGGAATGTTTTTTCTTTTTTTTAAATTTACTACTAGACACTAATAATCTAGTGTTCCGGTTAGATTATAAAGAAAAGATAATTTATGAATTATATTAAAATCAATTAAATTAGAATATAGATGCTCTATAGGACAACATTTGAACGCAATCGCAATGGTACTGAGTTCGATTCTGACTAGTAGGAATAAATTATATTAAATTCTCCGCGCTAATAGACTGTGTCGAATGTCTCACATCCACGCAAAAGGTAGAGAATGTAGTGTCTTAACACTAAGTTCAAAGTAAATAATAAGACCTGCACAACAATATCGCTGCTACAGGCGTTCTGCCAAGAGTTTATTTTGGAAATCACATCAAAATATTATACACGGGCAGGTTTGCGAACGGCCACCGTCGTACATTTTTAATGGCGGCCCCCAAGCGACCCCAAATGCCCTTAAAATTATACGTCAAAAAATATTTAGTTAGCGTCGGCTTGTTTTGTCATTTCTTATTTGTGAAGGAGTTTATGATGATTTTATAATGTCTTGTGATGTTTCATGTTTCATGTCAGTCGGAAGCCGAAAGTGATCTTGACACTAGTTATGCTGTAACTAGTGTCAAGATCACTTTCAGCTTACTGCAGGATACTGTATGCGGGATACAGCGTGAAGCCGAAAAAATAGGATAAATGTTTGGAGGAAGTGGATCTCCATGGAAGTGACCATCCGTAACCATAAGTATGGCCTTAGTATACTTACTAAATATGTAGTAATTTTATAATAAAGTAGTGATCGATCACTAGCATCTCTCTCTACCCCGCAAAACTAAATAAACAAAGCAATTTACACAAAGGTTCTAGTAATTATTTCAGCAATCGCAGCTCAAACTTGGTCTTTGAAGAGGTTTCAAAACTTCAGAAATATGTTAGTCATTCTTTTACCTTAGCGAAAATAATTTAGGTATTTCTGAATTAACAAATAGTTGACGTAGTTTGCTTTGGAAAATGATAAATACATTATATATATATAAACATATATATATATATATATATATATATATATATATATATATATATATATATATATATATATATATATATATATATATATATATATATATATATATATATATATATATAAATCTTCTTCCATTACTAAGTGACTAACAGACAACGCGAAGCCGAAACATTGTGGCATAGAAACCTGGAATTCAGCATGTTGGGTCCAGAGGAAGTAGGAAGAACTTATGTACAAAATATTCGACTCTCCACTCTTCACTTCCGACCTAATTGGAAACCAAATTGGAGACTGGACCAATTTAGAGTTCATCACACTGATTGGTATAACCAGAACTGCTGTTCCATTCACCATTGATCTGACCTTTCCCTCGAATGGAAATCAAACCCATGACTATCGCTTTCACAGTCTGGTCAGAGCCTTACAATTCTTGCTTGGAGCACTTTATCATAATACACAACCCTCTTTTATTTTCTAATTGAATAATACAGCTAAAAGGAATCCTTTCAAACGCACCGTATTGCGCTATCAGATTAAATCATGTAAGCCAAATATAAGATGTACAAGGATGTGAATATTCAATTTGTTATGAAATTATTTCATTTACACCTTCACGTTACAGTTGAAGGTCTGGCTGAACTCGAAATAGTTACGGGTTCGATTCCCGTTCAAGGGAATCAAACTCAATCGTTACTTGACTGACAAACAGGGCATAGCCAAAATTATGGTTTTAGCTAGATGAAATTTAGCATGTAGGTCCTCTTGGATTTGAGAGTTGTTCCTAGTAGGAGTTTCTAGAATTTTTTGCATTTAACAGTCCAAGCAAGCGAAATCGCGGACTAAAACTAGTTTCAGTGTAAACATAAAATGTAGAATAAAATACATATACATGATTTAAATAAAATTAAAAAAATATCCTTAGAAAATTGCATTTTACCTCGTGCCACCTTATTGAGTCGCTAGGACCGGAAGTCTCTTCAAAGGTAGCTTATTGCGTTCTAGTATCCTGTTAAAACGGATATATTGTATTTTAATATATATACCCACCATCGTCTATATACAAAGGTTGTACGTTCAGATCTCATTTGAGGGATTGTAAGCACTATTTTATTTAAATCATTTTATTAAAAGCTTATACAACACATGCCGTGTCAGTTTGTCTGTGTATTAATTTTAAATACACTTTTAGTAAATTACTATGCAAATATAGTATATACTGCTGTCATCTCAAAATGGCCGTCGCTACAAAATGGCGGATCACATATTATGATACAACCCAAGATGGCCGCTGTTGTGATTAACTAATAAGATGGATAAAAATAAAGAAATATATATATATATATATATATATATATATATATATATATATATATATATATATATATATATATATATATATATATATATATATATATATATATATATATATATATATATATATATATATATATATATATGATTGTGCATATATCCCATAAGATATTACAAATGGCACAGTATAAGTAACTTTTTAAAAAGCCCATATTCAATATATGTTAAGGAATTGTTTCAATGTCTTGCGTTGTAATAAATCATATACAATATTTCTAGCTTATTTCTCTTTTTTTATTTTTTATTAAAATGCTAAGAGCTTTATTAATATGTTCGACATTTCATAAATGCCACTTCATTCGTTACGATATGTAATCAATGAAATCAATCAAAATAAAAGTGTGTCATTGGTTCCATCTAGTTAGTAATTATGTAGCTAAAGTTGATGAAAATTAAAAAAAAAGACTGAATTTTCTCTATACTATACAAAATGGGACTCTCTGCTCTCCATTTTTATTATGACTGTATTAATCACAATTCTAAGCCATACGATGTCATCCTGGCCGCTTTGAAATCTTTATACGCTTGGTACTACTGGAACAGAGAAGAAAAAGAAGAAGATAATATAAGATAGATAGATAGATTATAAGATCAGGTTCCTCAAAAATAGTCCACGTAGTCAAAGTTGTTTAATAATATTACCCTAAATGAAAATCGAACCCACACCCTGTTACAGCCAGAAACATCCCTATTTTTAATAATCATTAATGGTCAATAACAAAAAAAAATTATAAACAAAAGAGAATAACTTCATCTTCATTATTCTTTGCAAATAAGATTCAAATAAATTTAACAATATAACAAAAAGTTGTACATAAAGTTCAATTTCTTTAGGATTTCAAGATCTTGCCGTAAGCTCACAATTAAATTAAAAAATTATTGAAATGAATAAATAAATAACTTCGGGCGTAAAATGGTATACTTGACACCAGGCTTCCCCTGTCTACCCTGCTATGCGGGATACAGCGTGAAGCCATAGAAAAATTTAAACAGAATTTTTTACTATCAAGGCGGACACTGGCAAGTGTTGTTTAACACGGCAAATAGGTATTTCTAGAATTAGCTTTCTCTGAGAATTAAAAAACAAAATGTCATTAAGAACTTCATAGGTTAAATATAACTTTCCCGCTCTTGTTAGAGAAATTCAGGGCGAAAAGTGGGGAATGGAGTGCTTTAACGGGATACACGAGATAGAGCGTGAATCTGATAAACTGTATTTACTATAGAAATTTTAAACATATTTAATTATCTTCATACTGTAATAAACATATAATATCTATCATAAGATTTCGGAAATTGGATAAAATCACGATGAATCTTTAAAACAGAGGGCTTATAATTTACTATCTACCGAGAGGAAATACGATTTTAGGTTAAAAGTTGGGTATCCTTTTAAATATTTGGACGAGCATACATTTTTATATGAGATTCTCATTACGAGATCGTCGTGGTGCAGTGAGCTGTGATGGTCTTGGGGGAAAATCCCTCAAATTAATTTAGTGGGTTTTGGTGGGTTTTGGTGGTGATGGATGGTGGTTCTCACATTGTGTTGGTTTCCTCTTAAAACAAAGTGCTGCTACGAAAGTTGTGATAAACTGTCTCAACAGTAGTTTCTTTTCTGGGTCCAGATATATATGTATATATATAACTGTATAAAAGCAAGATCAAACGTAAAGTGTTATAAGAATGTTATTATATTTCAGTAACGATATTCAAACGAGTACTGAACCCCACAATTTTTAGGATTCCGTAACTCAAAAGCGAAATCGGAACTCATATAGAATCTGTTTTATGTGCGTCTGCATCGTTTATTTGTACTTATATTTAGAGTATCTTTTTTTCATAAGTTCGTGCTTTTTGTCAAATACCTAAGTCTACAATTCCAAATACAGTCAACGGAATCCTGAGATATAAGATTTTATGCTTAGTTTCTATCGTATATTGTATCTGGAAATATAAAATTTGGCAAGAGTTTTATAGACACACCACGAAATACCAGTACCAACTTATACCTGTCATTTGTTTCATATAAAATGAGTGCATGCGGCCGCAAATTAAAATTTGTCATTTTTTATGAGTTATACGCTGACGCACAATAGTGAATTTGTACGGAACACCCGTTGCACGTCCAAATCACATTTGCCCGATATTTTTCTTGTTTCTCTTAAGCATATGTGTTTAATATTAATAGCTCTTCATCCTGAGGGAATGACGTAATACTGTTTAAATTAGTTTGTAAGTTAACCCTTGACCGACTTTAAACGTACATTTATATAATATATACTATTATAGCTTCAAATCTTGAATATAAAATTACAATTAAACATAAAGTGTGAAGAGAAAGCGTAGTGCCAAGACACTCCTTTCTTCAAATGTAGGATTTTTTTTACGTGGCGCAGAGGCTCAGCTCCTGAGTGTAAACGCTACGATTGTGGGTTCGATACCCAATCGAGGCAATTAATCAGGTTCCTTTCTTCGCTCTAGTAAGAAAACAAAGAACGGCATTAAGCTTCACCTCTTAACACGCAATGTATCGATAAATAGGCAAATTAATACAAATCTTAACACTAGGTTCCTAAGCCTACCCTGCTGTATGCGGGATACAACGTGAAGCTAAATATGCGTGATAATTTAATTATCAACATAACCCTACATCTTTCCTTGTTGTTCTTCCACAACTTCATATACAAATATAAATTTAACAGCTCTATCCCCTGAGGGAATAACGTAGCTGTATAAGTTAGTGTAAGACAACCTTGACCGATGTAAGGTATAACTTGAATAGATAATAAGCTTTTATCTATTTGACGGTGTTACCAGAAAAAGTTTACACGCTTTATCATGTGGTGTTTGGCACTCCGGTTCCTTCATACCTCAGTCGCTTCATCCACTGTCATTAACCTCTTCATATATGCCCTCCGGGGGTTCTTCATGGTTTTTCCACGACCTTTCTTTAGTATCTTCGACACTATGTTTTCGAAGGTCAACCAAGGTTTCCCATTACCATAAATTTGTCCTCCATATATGCAGGCGAATATTTAAAAAAAAAACATAGTATAGAAGTACATGAGACATTAATTGAAGTATGTTAAAGGTATAGTAGTGTATATAAGTTCATACTTCTAGCGATTAGAAGGCCTTATTTTGTCTATACAAGACACCAAAACAATTTCACTTTCTGCCCGAAACCAAAACAATACGTGTAGAGTGACGGAGCTCAAAGCTGCGCCTTCTTTTATTAAAGCAGGAGAATAAAAGCAAATAAAATAAATGACAGAAGAATATTCTTACATTTTCCATTTACATGTCTTTAAATAGTAATTTTGCTTAGAGATAATATTACAAAAAAAAGCTATAATACATGGCACTCTATTGTTGGAGCTCGCGTGATTTAAACCAATAGTTGTAAGGTTCTACATTAGCTTTAATGGCTTTAGGTCGATCACCTTATTGTTAAACATTGAAATAATATCAACTGAAGATATTATGAACATTAAAAGGAATAAAACAAGCAAATTTATTATAATTTTCTTACTTTAGTAAAACAGAACACGGCGTTGAGTTCCGCCACTGAGGAGAAAGAAGAGTCTTTAAACTAAGCTTTTTCTATGTGCCCTGCTAATTACTGGATACAGGGTGTAGCTGAAATAAAAATATCAATAGACATCAAAAACTGTATATAATTAGCCTAGCCTACTAGAAAACTATATGAACTACCCTTTATCAGTGGCTTCGCCCGCGTGGTCACATTTCCATAATTACGAGTTGTGTATGACACATGAATCATTCAGCAGTTACTATGTAATATTTTCATCGATATTCGATACAAAAAAATAGAAAAAAATCCATTTGTTCTTGAGATTAGAGCGATCAAACAAACAAACTAAACAAATCACCTAAAATATATATTAGAAAATGTAAAATAACACTGGACCATCTAAAAAGATAAAGGCTTTTAAGGACCGACAGATTACCGTTAATAGCATGTACTTACAAAGAGTACTTGAAAATTTGTTGATGAATACGACCTTAATGTCTGGCAATTAATTGGATTATATGGAAAAGTTACTTTCCTGTAGAGACATTTTCATTTTTCCTCTGCGGTAACAAGACAAAGCGAAGAAAGAATATTTTAACACTTAGTTACCTCTACCTACCCTGCTCATTTATTTTTAATAAATACTTATTTATTTATTAGAGCAAAGAGAAATAGTGTTTAAACACTCTCTTTTCCATTTTAATTCCAGTTACATACAATACGTACCTGTAAAAAAACTTGTTATGTACTTACATACTCTAGATACAAAAATATATTATGAAAAATAAAATAAGCTTCAACCACTTTTGGGAAACGCGGTCTTACGCGTCATTGGTTCCTTCTATTAAATCATTATTTTTAAGTGATTACGATAAAGATCCTCTTTTAATTTAGCCTCTTTTATAGCGTTTTTTTATGATTTTATATTTATGTATGTAGGTCACAGTTTATGAGGTAAAGATGACACTAAATTGGTTACCGCATTGATAATTTTTGTTCCAACGTCAAATATCGGATAAATCTGGCTTACGTATCACAATTTTACAGGGATTTTTACTTATTTACGGAATTTTGTAGATTAGATAGAGACTCCCTAGTGACGTATCACTCTGTACTCCAAGTGCTTTACATTTGGAAGAGATAAGTGCTGGATATTGAAATCTAACTCCGCGTTAAATTAATTCCTTTTTTCCAGCTCTACAACGGCCTAGCGGGGATAAGTTTTCGTCCAATTCTCTGTCCAGCTCTTAAGCCAGCCTGGGAACCATTCATGACAAATATTATTAGAACTAAGTACATTAATAATCAAAATGCCAACACAAATTAAGATAAGTAAACATATAATATCGTGTTAACTTCAAAAATTTTGCAATGATCAATAAAAAGCTTATTTTTAATATATAATTTTTCAAATAAAAGCTTATAGTTTCATAGTAATATTTTAATGAATTGTATGCTGGTACAAAGCAAATGGCAGAATGAAAAGGGTAAAGCACTTTTATTTCTATGCTTAATAACACTTAAAAAGTTTCATTGTTAAGGCTTAAAGCGGTACAATCTGGTTTAAATCGGATTTTACTCGTTAGAAATTTCAAAACTATAGCGAAATATACGTTTGATTTAATTATATAATTTGTATAATTAATAATGTACTTAATTTGTTTCAAAATATAGTATATAGTAATATTTATTAAAGTTTTTTTTATGTAAGCAGCGGACCTAGTGTTAAGACACTCTGTTCCCAATATTCTTTCCATTTTTCGAACCATTGTGAGTTAAGTGAAGGAACTTAACGCCACGTTCAGTCTTACCAGAGCGAGAATATGAAAATAGTTTATTCCCACTAGTGGGATTGGATGGAACCATCACATGTAGAGTCAGTCGCTGTGCCACTGCACCGCTTTTTCTCCATAAAGATGGTGAAGAAAAACTGGTGTTAGGATATTACATTCTCCAATTCCCACTATGTAGTTTTGTTTTATTCAGTAAATAACTTTCCACTTCTCAAATTGGATTTTTTTTGGAATTTAATTATTTTAATATATTAGTGTAATAGTATAACTCAGTTTTATTAAGCGAGCTCTAGCCTGCAATTGTAAAATGTGAAATCTCGTATTTCATATTTCTCGTTTCCGTAGGTATTTTGAGTGAAAGTCTCGAAGTGCTCCTTTAAACTCCCCAATAACTTTAAATACCAAATTTCACGTTGCGTAGTTTTTAATTAGTCAGTCATTCACTAACTTATGTAGATTTTGGGGTAAGACTGACTGACCCCAAAGTAATATTCGAACTCACGACTGTCACACAGAAGCTAAAATGCAAATCATTTCTATTTTCAGAGTTTGAGAAACTGGAAAGTCTAAAATGACACTTACAAACATTATAAATATGTTTGTACAGTATATTTTCCATACAAAATAATAAGTGAGCTACCGTCTATCATTTTGGAAACTATCCAAGCCTTATTCTTGGCACAAGTCCTAAACTTGGTATATAAATTTTACCATTTGCCATATTGACCTTAAATTTTTTGTTAGCTACAAATCTGTACGAATATTATAATATTGAAAAAAAAATGTTTTTTTGAACCTTCTAATCTCAGGAACTGTTAGTTCGTTCAGAATTTAATGTTATTGTATTGTATAGTTTATTTAACAAGGGAGACTATGCTATGACAAATAATTGTTTTAATATATATACATACATATATATATATATATATATATATATATATATATATATATATATATATATATATATATATATACCTTGCCGCTTAAGTAAACTGAATTGCGTTCGTTTCGATATGTCATATAAAATCACACTGCACGTGTTCAGTACACTCGTACTTACTTATTCATAATAAATATACATTTTCTAAAATAAAAGTAGCAGTTGCCTGTCAGTGAAAGTCTCGTCAAAATCGGTCCAGCCATTTCAGAGGTTTTCCGGAACAGACAGACAGACAGACAGACAGACAGACAGATAAAATTTTTAAAAAGGTTAATTTTTATATATATATATATATATATATATATATATATATATATATATATATATATATATATATATATATATATATATATATATATATATATATATATATATATATATATATATATATATATATATATAGATATATACGTATGATGAAATATAACAAAAATTGTACAAAATGAATATATTTTTGTATTTACAGCTAATATTATACTTTAGTTTTTTTAATACATTTTTCGAATCCATTTGACTATAAGCGCGATGGTTGTGGGGTCCATGCTTCCCTGCTTCGGTACAACTAAATCTGTCATGGTAGCTCGAAATGTACACGGAGTGTTTCGACACTAGATTCTCTCTTTCCGTTATAAAGGATGAAGCTTTAAAACAATAATACTATTAACTACGGGAACAGAACCCCGGATCTAACTCAGGCTAACCAATAACTAAGAAGATAAGCTACGAATAGGTTATTGATATATCCAGCCATCCATTACTGTGAGAGCCGAAAGCGGAAACGGTTTATTGAATGAAAATCACGCTTTTGCTAAAAGATCGAATTTTCCCCATAAAAATTCACTTAGACCCATATATAGAGGCTTCGAACAACAATTTTGCTATACTATGCCTTATATTTCTTTTTCTTTTGTCGTATATAGCAGGTTCAAAGCAAAGAACATAGTTTTATGACTCTACAATTTGAGGCATTGCGTGTGTGTGTGATTGGGAGTGGTGAGACCCAATCACCACTTCACCAGAGTGGGAATAATTTGTGGGAATCGAACCCACAGCATGAGAACCTGTTCCGTGTGTCTTCCACAGACCTTCTTACCCAGAACCATAGTAACGAAAAATGTTACCCAATTATTATTAAGTCATTTAAGCTTAAAAAGTACTTATTATAAATCTAGTTGCTGGGCTTTAAAAAATGCTAAACCTATTATTTCCTGTTCCCTATATGCCAAAGGTCCTTTGACATCCGGGTCCTTTGACATATGACAAATATTAGGTTACTACCTTGCGTAGTTTCGATTGTGCGTTGTCTACTGTCACTTAGTAAAGATTATTTTTTATATATATACTAGAGACCCGCTCGCGGCCTCGCCGGTTGAGTAAACTGAATTGCGTTCGTTTCGATATGTCATATAAAATCACACTGTACACGTTCAGTATACTCGTAACTTACTTATTCATAATAAATATATATTTTCTAAAATAAAAGTAGCAGTTACTCCTTATTATATCAGCTATCTGCCAGTGAAAGTCTCGTCAAAATCGGTCCAGCCGTTACAGAGGTTAGCCGGAACAAACAGACAGACAGACAGACAAAAAATTTAAAAAGGTTATTTTGATATATAATGCTGGTGACTCCCCAGCAGCCCAGTGATTTCTACCTCTCAGTGACTGAGAAACCCATTAAAAAAAAAATTATCGTATGAAATTACACCACATATAATCTATAGGTGCCGCCTAACGAACCCTTCTATGTCACTTTGTATAACGTTGCATATTTCTAGTTTTATATTTCTGAACCAGCATATTTAAACGACGACGATGTAATAAAATTATTTGTCTTAGCTTCACGCTGTATCCCGCTATATGGGGTATTACTAGCAAGGAGAAAATAGTGTCTAGACACTCTAAATTGAGTGATTCTGTGGCGGAACTCAACGCCGCGTCTTGTTACTGTAGCTGGGAAATGAATATACTTTATTCCCCCCAGTGAAGATTGAAATTGCAACCATCATGCTTACAGTTACCTGTTTCAAAATTTTGTTTTGTCAGTGTTTGTTTTTTGTATTTTATTTTCATTTTATTAAGCTTCATGCTGTATTTCCTAAGAGCCTAGTGTTAAGACACTCCGTTCTCCGCTTTCCGCCCAATTTTAGAGACACCCGTGTTGAGTGGCGGAACTCAACGCCACGCCCTGTCTTGTTTCAAAAGAATTAAACAAAATCATTTCCCTGACGGAGAATCGAACCCACAACTGTCTCAACACTGTGCCGCTACGCTACGACTGTCTCGCCTATATTTTTTATTTAAAACAAAAACCAGACATCGTTAGATTGTTACTTGAAGGAAATTAACGACCCGTATATAAGCTACATAAAGACTCACAGTTCAAAGCAAAAAGGTATATGTCAGTATTGAGTAATTTTTGGTGAATCGAAATTGTAAGACTGACTGACTGTGACGATTGTCCTGAATTCGAATACTACCTTCGGATACTACTTATAAGTGGCTTATTTTGCTTATAGCGAAGAGGGCTAAGAGATATAAGAAGATATTTTTAACGATAAAAAAAGATATAAAAATAGACTAAAGTAAATAAATTCAAAGTAAGTAATAATGATGTATATATAAATACAATTACATATTCAACTATGTAACTGTACTTAATTAAAATTAATCTCAAAACTACTGTATAGATTTTAATGCAATTTTCAGTACTTCTAGTATTCTCAGCACAGTACTATATATATTTCAGTAATATACATATATATATATATATATATATATATATATATATATATATATATATATATATATATATATATATATATATATATATATATATATATATATATATATATAAACTGAATCGAATCCCTTACCTATGTTAACACCACCTAACAACCACTACACATTTAATCTGAAGAAAAAGCAAATATTCTTCTGAACAATAACTCTAGTACTATAAAAGGCGATTGTTTTCCATCACATTGTTCAAATGATGTCTTTGGATTAATACCCACGAGGCCAATCAAGCGTATATCTATTCATATGGAGAGTATGGAGAGCTTTTCCTCGTATAGCTGTGTAGGAAGAAAACCTAGTGATAAGACTCTACGTTCTACGCTTTCCTCCTGAATCTAAGACATTGTGTGTCGAGTGGCGCAACTCAACGCCGCGCAAACTGAAGTGCTTTGTCAATTTAGAATATCAACGTAATGCTTGAGCGGAAATAAATATATAATGTATATTTTAGCTTATAGAGAAGTTTTACATACAATTTTTACTGTACTAACAAAATAAATTTAAAATTTCGCCTAAAGGATTTAAGAAGCATATACGATTTTTTAAAAAAATCACAGGATTACGTAAAATAGAATGTCTAGATACTAGCTTTGGTAAGAAGACAACGCGCGGCGTTAAGTTCCGCAACACACTATATCTCGAGAATGAGTGGAAAATGCAACACTGACTTCTGGCTACTTGACTCTCTGGGAAAAAATTTGTTGTTTTGTTGATAAAAGCTTGTCCAAGGCGAGCAAATCCACGAGCTAGCACTAGTTCAGTAATATACAGTAAACATCAATGAGTACGTACTATCCACAAAAGTTCTCTCAAAGAAATGGAATAGAATAGAACAATTTTGTGAACTTTTCAAATTGGAAAGTTATGAAGTATTTTTTTTTTGGTTTCCTTCAGAAATTACTGGTTGAATAAAATTTTAGAACAATATTTGTATTGTGTATTTGTATTCTTAACTAGCGAACCGTTCGGCTTCGCTTGCTTCGCTCTAATATATTTTCACTTTATATATATATATATATATATATATATATATATATATATATATATATATATATATATATATATATATATATATATATATATATATATATATATATATATATATATATAGTTCCTAAGATAAGCGCCTTCAACCAAACTGTAGAGTTTTATAATATTAGTATAGATATATACATACATACATATATATACATACCTACATCGAATACCCCAACGTCAATATACGTCTACCCATAATTTTATTGTAGCAATGCAATAGAGGTAGTTTAAAAGGTATTAAACAAACTGAGTTATGCTACGAGTATATACTGCGAAGAGTGGAAACCACTCTCGATATGTAGGGTGGCCACGGTGTATACAACATATGGGACATTTCTGTAAGAATTGATATATTATATTTTATTAATATATGTATATTTATATTCTATAAAACTATAACATATAGTTTATTAATTAAGTGTTTTATTTGCTTTCGATATTTCAGGGTAAAAAATAAAAAAATCGAAAAAAGTAAATAAATTAATATATATTATAATTGTTTTACTTCTGCAGTTAATTTATATTTAATTCTATCTGTTTGTATTTTAATCATTAGTATCAATGGAAAATTCATAAGTTTTTTGAAAACTCAGAGCTTTAAGCTCGCTACCATTCCAGTGAGACTATGGAATGGCAATCTCGTATATATATATATATATATATATATATATATATATATATATATATATATATATATATATATATATATATATATATATATATATATATATATATATATATATATTTAAGGTTGAGGAGAGTCACTATATTGTCCGTCTGTGTCTATCATATATCCAGGTCTATAGTCCATAGAGCATCCTTACTTATACATATTGACTCACACTTGACCCGTATTTTGTAATACTGAAAAAACACGGTAACTTTATGTTGTTAAAAGTTTTTTTTTTACTATGATTCGCTTTTCATTTTATTTAAAAGCGTTTTAACCATAAATACTTCGTCCAATGAATACCTTATACGGCAACATGATAAGTTGTTAGCGTATGAAAAAATTCTAACGCATAAAAGGCGCGCTGTTATAAAAATAATAAAATATATCGAAAATTATACTTTTTTGCTCTTTTTTTACTTTAAATGAAGATAACCTATATTTTAATATTAACATATTAAAACGTTTAAGATTAACTTATTAATTTACTTTGGAGATTATTTAACTGTAGAAATCTCAAAACCACCATGCTGCAGTGGGACAAAGCTTGACAGCTGTGCGATCAATCCTTGATAGACTAAAAAAAACCTGTATAAAGAAAGGCAGCGTTGAGTTCCGCAATTCAACAAAAAAGAGCACAAAATACTAGCACATGTAAATAAAAAAAAACATATTAATTAAATAAAAAAAACTATTGGACTTCATCAAGTACTTGAGCATAGTGACTTAACACTATTTTTTATTTGATTTCATTTTCTACTATTAATAAACAAAGTATACTACAAGGATCAAGTTTGCTTAAATATTCTCATATCTTATTATAATATTTGCTTGCTCAGTCCTGGAATTTATGTTTAACATCAAAGAAATCTTGTCTCATATTAAAATATTTAAATATGCTTAGAAGAACCAGTATATTTTATGATATGAAAGTAACTCCATGCATATCTATATATAGTTAGTTTATCCCTATTCCGGATTCGAATCCGGGTAAAAATATACAGCGGTGTAGTAATTTTTCCTCTATGGTAACAAGACAATGCGCGGCGTTAAGTTCCACTAGTACGGAATGTTTCGAAAATTGATCGGGAAACGATGAGTGTGGTTATACTGATATATGCGACCTGATATATGCGAGATATAGTACATATGTCAGATGTGAAACTTCCAGATTGCCAAAACTAATTTTTAATAATTAAAATAATAAAAACGTCGAAAATCAATATAAATTATGAATATAACTTTTTTAATTTCTGGTTTTTACTTAAAATTTAGTTGTTATTTAATATTTATTAATGTATTTATAAGATTTGCCACAGGTAACCCAACGATTTTCGTGTAATTTGGACACTTTGCCACTGCAAAAACCTCCCACATCGTTCTACGGAAAGTCTTTTACTAAATTACATATCGATTTATATATATATATATATATATATATATATATATATATATATATATATATATATATATATATATATATATATATATATATATATATATATATATATATATATATGGAAATAGAGAAAATAATATCAATCCATGGCCACCCTAGTCATGACAACGTTATATCAAACTACGCAAGTACGTTTGAGATTTGGTTCCTAAAAGCTTGTAGATACTTTGCCTTTTATACACATCAATTGTTTTGCACTAGTTAGTTACCGGTGACTTCCGCTCATAGCGAGGGGAGAAAATTTGTATTGAAATTTGTCTAAGGTCCTAAGGCCATCGGCATATCGGCGCAGTGGTAAAAGTGGTAAAACTGTAAATACGATACGACGGTTGTGATTTCGATTCCCACTCGAGGGAATGACACACAACACACATACATACTCGTACATACACACACACACACACACACACACACACACACACACACACACACACACACACACACACACACACACACACACACACACACACACACACACACACACACACACACACATACATACATAGTTCCATGTTACACCCCCTACATACTTCTCTAGCCTCGTCCACTATACCTACCTGTCTTACGCAATGTGCCCAAAATTAGGCGGAAAGCGGAGAGCGGAGTAAACCTTAATGTTTCTCAAAGACAACGAAAAAAAAATTATTATATTATATAAGATTTTTCCCTTACTGAGAGACTATTAATAGACAACGCAAGCGACGCTACGCCACGTAGACAGAATTTTGCATGTATGTAGATTGTGTGTGTTTTAAAATTACTACGGTATCTGGATGCAACGAGATTTTATATAAACTCGCAAACGCAATCGCGGGATACAACATGTCTTGAACATGTCAAAACGCTTTTCAAGTGAAGACTTCAATGTAATTTCTTTTCACTTTTCTTGACAAAAGTGCTTTAAAACTTTTGTACTAACTTCTAACTTTCGACATCTTTTCGAAAGAAAATTTTAATTTTGCGACAAATCGAACCTACGTCCTTTTAAACAGCATTTAAATAACTTTAAAAGCCATGATTCTTATTAGACTAATTATCAGGGTGCGGTCTCAAATAAATTAATCGTCCCTTTGGTACGGACTTAGGGGTGGTTCTGACAGGGTTGTTATATAAATGTTATTTTAGGTCTAACTCAGTCTAGGTATAGATTTCTGAGTAGTTTTAGGTTAAAAATAAAAATAAAATAAAATAGCTTTACGCTTTTCACCATATATAGCAGGGTTTCAGGGTCACGGACAGAGAGAACCTAGTGTTAAGACACTCCGTTCCTCATTTTTCCCATATTTTCTGCTATGTTAGGTTCCGCAATTTAAAATGGATGGAGTGTCTCAAGTTCAGGTGAAAAGTGAAGAATGGAATGTCTAACACTATACTATTAGGTTCCTTGAGGAGGGTAATTTCCGGAAATTCTTATGGAAGTGACAAAGAAACAAGATTTAACGCAAACAAAGTAGCAAGGTACACCTTATATACTATATAGGGTATACAACTATATCTTTTAAAAATAATGAAAATGGAAAACAGAGTGATATGTCTAGCTTCACGTTTTATCCCTCCCGTATTATAGCTCCCTAACCTCCTCCTAGGAGGGAACTTAGTGTTGAAACTCCATCCCATTCCATCTTTCCGCTCAGTTATCGAGATATTGCATGTTCAATGGCGGAACTCAACGCCGCGCTTCATGATTTGTTTTACATAAAAATAATTAATTAATCTTAGTGCAAAATTGAACCCATAACTGTTGCGTTTACAGTCAGATGATGTGCTATTGGTCAACAACGAACTTAGTGACATACTTATTGACTCTACATTTTCATCAAGCTGATAAAATACTTGGAATAAATGAAAATAAATATAAAAAAAATATACATTTAAGCACAACTGTTTCACATCTAACATAATAGAGATGGGATTGCGATAAAAGATTCAGTATCCAATAAACATAAAGCGTTAGAATAGAATAGACTTTAAGTAAACCTTTCTATACGTTTATTGCTTGTTCAAAATGTGAAGAAATAATTGTTATTACACATCGCCCTGTATACAGTAGGGTACTGTCCAATTTTGACAGACGTGTGACGTGAAAATAACGCCGTATTTTGTTCTATCCGGATAGAGGGTTTTCCAGGACTTTCCAGCTTATATCGTATTCACAATAGATACTAGACGTACTACGGATCTCTACAAGTTAACTGTTAAATGTGTATTTATTCCTTAGTTGGGGACAAAATTTTATATATTTTAAGACATGTTAACACGCAATAGAGATTGAGCGTGATGAGATTAAATCTTCTTAACACGCAAAAGTCGTGATAAATTTAAAAAACGTATGGAAAATATTGGAAAATAATACTGAAACTCATCAAAAACGACCCTTAAAACTATTGATTTTTTTCGCCCCAATTACAGTTAGCGCGTGAGCTTAAATTATTCAAAACGATCCAATAATGTTATATTTGGAAACGTATACAGATATAAGGAGAATTAAACATATCGTATACATTCAATTAAATTACTGAGAATGTTTGAGCCAATTATTATTTTATATATCATAGAATTACGGTGGAGTATTTCGACACTATATTCAGAGTTAAAAGAAAGAGAGAATAGTGTTAAAAAAATCCGCCTATCAAGCCCTCCATAGGTAAAGACTAGCCCAAAATATATACATACATACATACTCAGTTGACAATCGAGAACATAATATGATGATACAAGAAGACGATAAACATGAGGACGTACGTATATAAGGAATTGATGACATGGGTGACATTTTTGTTTGAAAACATACGTTTAATGTAAAAGACAGTAAAATATTTTTTTATTTCCTTCATTTTATATCCAAAATAGATTAAAAAAACTACAGTTTTATTTAACTTAATAATTTTACTTTAACTACTGTATATTTTCGCAACTTTTTCGATAATCCAGACAATACTGCGATGGAAATTTCTAGGAGTTGTGTATAGCTCATATATGAAAAATTCTAATTAATAATAAAAGCCTTCATTTCAGAGAAATTCCATAATATATATTTATACAGTGTAGTACATTTAAATTACATTGACAACATCCCCTGTATGCCCAGTCTTGGCAAAGCCCTCTTCCAAATTATTCCATTCTAATCTATTATTTGCTTTTCTTGTCCACAGATGTCCATGTCCTTTGATAAAAGAACTATCAAATACAAAAAAAATAGTTTAATACGAAACAGTAATTCGTTCAACTTGTCATTTTACTTCTTTCATTCATATATTTCTGGCTGTATGGCAAAAATGTATATAACAAAAACACACATACATTTGACCACACTCAACCCATATAATTTGCATTGTAATTTCTGTACCACTCTACGACTTTAAATTTACAATAACACATTGGTATGAACGTAATAGCTTATAGTGTTATATTCGAGTGTATTTTATTTTAATTAACTCTACGAAGCTACGGCGTAGCAACGCTACGTATAATGTTGTTTTTGAAAGCTTGTCATAGCAAGCTTTTAAGTAATTTGTAACATAATTCAGCTTAATGTGAGGTTTCATGTGGAGAAGCTCTAAAGTTTAGATCGTGTTGTTAATTATGAATGTATTTTTTCTATATTTATGTTATCTCCTACAAAGAATAACTTGATTAATCTTTTATTTATTATTTACACTACTAGTACAAGGCAGAAAGAACCCAGCGTTAAGATACTCCGATCCCCGCATTCCACCTCAATGAGGGGTCATGGTGATGGAACCCACAAAATTGACAGCCACTCGTCTCGTTCACAGGCAGACGCTGTGCTTCTGTGCCACGATGGTCTTCCATCGTAAATAATATTGATAATAACAATAAACTGTAGAATTTAACGTTTGATCAATGTCAGTTAGGCAAATGTTAATAACCTCGTATATAGAAGCGTAGGCAGAGAGTACTTAGGGTCAACACACATTCTCTCCTTTCTGCCTGATATCGTATTATTGGTGCGAGCGGAATTAAACACCGCACTTTAAATGAAAATAGTTCATACCCCCAAATGATGATCGCCATACGAGGATCATGTTCACGATCGCCTTCCCATTCCATCTATTGCATTTCCTTTATTTTAAGACTCTAGATAACTTTAGAACTGACGATAATGAAATAAAATAAAATATAAAGCAAGCAATTCTCAAAGGGTTTTGTAAATCAATTAACATCGGACAAGGGTTTGCTCTGGGAGATGTTAAAATTTCGAACACGTTCAATATTATACCCATATTATGGCTACGCTAAGGGTAGAGACTAACTAGAGCTTTCCTAAGCTATAAATAGATTTTCAAGTAACTATCAGGTCGCTTTTTTTTTGATAAAACTTTTCCAGAATAGAATGGTGGGCAGAGAGAACATAGTGTCGAAACACTTCGTTTTTTTCACTATATAGATATTTGAATTTTAAATATTGCATATTAAACGTTGCATTTTTTTTAACTAAGTGGTAAAATGAAAATTTTATAAATATACGTAATGTACGTAAACGCAGCGGTTGTGGGTTCGATTTTCATGAGGAGAGAATGTTTTGTTTTACTTTACCTTGCTCTGGTAGCAAGACATAACGCGGCGTTGGGTTGCGCCACGTGTCTTAACACTAGGTTCCCTCTGCCTACCCTGCTATATGCGGGACTGCGCTACGGTTTCCACTTAATAAACTGAATTGAATATTTTAATATATATATATATATATATATATATATATATATATATATATATATATATATATATATATATATATATATATATATATATATATATATATATATATATATATATATATATATATATATAAATTGGAAAGTACCTAATCTAAAAATGTCCATATGATTGTAAACATTTTCTCTAACAAAATTTTCTTAATTCTACATACATTATTTTTTTCCAATACCTCATAAGTACCTCGTCACGTCACCGTCACGTCAACGTCACCACGTTTTCCACTAATATTTAAGGTTCACAGCATTTAAAAATCGAACTGAGCAAATATCTAAATTATATACATACTGTCTTAGATTCCAACTCACTTTTATAGAAGCATTTAGAAAAAAAAACAACTTGCTTTCTAAGGCAAGCTAATTGAAGTTTTACGGTCACCGCTCTTTTGTTGACTGACGTTGATATCGATATCTTATCGTTCTATTAAAAAATCGATGCATTGGCTGTATGTCATCGTAATTAATAGAAATTGATATAATGCTGGTGACAAACTATGGTGGTATGATGATGGTATGCTTAGGAAGGTAGAGGCTTTCGTGGCGCAATGGGACTGCCACTGACTGTGAATGTGATGGGATCGATCCCCACTTGGTGTAATTATTGCCTTCCCCCCGCTTTGGTAGATAAAGAGCGTCATTGAGTTCCGCTAACAACATACTATGTTTAGAAAACCCCTGCACTGTGTTACTTTAATGGGAAAATTAAAATAATTTAAATGTACTTTTTACACCAAAAAGACAAGGATTGAACCCATTATTACAATGCTTATAGCTAGCTAGTAATGATGGAGATTTTTTTCAACAGTGTTAATATTAAAAGTGCCTGTGAACGTATCCATTTTTTTAGTTAGACCTAAATTAAACAGTTAGCTTTCCATCAGTGGTGAAGTGTTCATATAACACGATTCCTATTTGGTCATTATTTACCTTGCAAAAATCTGACTATACATTAATTTAATTTCATACAAGACAAGCCCTAAAATATTGCTGACAAAAATAAAACTAAGGCCAATTTTTATATTATCCCAATTAAAATATATATTTATTTTTCATTCGACGCCGGTTTACCTTTGTAAAAATTACACTCTTCACCACTGCCATACTTTCCATCTGAATTCGAGACATTACGGAGAGGCGTAACTCAACACCACCCTTTGTCTTTCTAGAGCGATAAAATTAAAAAAACAAAGCCCCGATTGGCAATTGAACCCCATTAATAAAAGCTTTACAGAAAAATATGACTTTCAGAAAATACAGCTGGAGGCAAAATGCTATGTTTAAACAAAAATCACCTAATTAGAAGATAGCCGAGGGCTAGACGTGTTCCAACATGTTTTCTAATTTGTTTGGCAATATTATATCTTTCATAGGGATTTGGGTCAGCAAAAAAAATATTTAATTTTAATTTACGTGTATCAACTTTTATTCTCGTTGAACCACAACCAATAGTATGGAATTTGTACGGAATCACCGTAGAAACTTTGCACTGTGGAAAGGCATATACCTTGGGGGGTATAGGGGAGCTACGAGTAGATTACCCAAAATTCCTATGGAAAGTAAATAACAAGATTATTTATGGTCCAAGCAAACAAAGTTGCGGAGTACATCTTGTCATATAGATAAGGTCGATAAAATTAATAATTAATATTCTTTGATGATTATTAAGCTTGATTACATCAAATTATATTAATATTTTTACGTTTTACTTTTTTTTTTAATTTAGCAGTTTTTATTAGCTACATTACATGCTTGTGTCAGGTAACATTTTTAAACTGGATTTTGAAGAAAAAAATAGCGTTTAAGTTCACAAAATGCCAAAAAAGAAGGAAAGACACAAGTACAAAATTTACATAAAAAAAACATTTCAAAAGCAAAACTCATAATTCTAAGTTAATGCACTCAAAGTTGTCACATGTTGTATGAAAATCCTAATCATATATATATATATATATATATATATATATATATATATATATATATATATATATATATATATATATATATATATATATATATATATATATATATATATATACACGGAAACCACGGTGCGCGTGTACCACTGCATATATATTCCGCAAATGACACACCTGGCTTCGAACCCATTCACCCCACGATCAGAAATAAATCAGTAGGATCCAAGAACAAAACATTTTATTCTAATTAATTAACACAAAGAAATCTTTGAATAAGCCCTTTGTTATGGGAATTAGTTATGGGCTGAAATTTTTTCTGTACAAATTACTGAATTTTTGTTCAAGCTACATTCGATTTTGGAAGTCATAAATATAATATAATACAGAATGGAAAGCAGAGGGGACTTCTGTGCTCTCCGTTCTCCATATTTTTCTCAAATTTTTCTTCAATTTCTCAAATAAGGGGTATTTCAGATAAAATGTATTATCAACTCACTCAGATCTTGATTTTACACCAATTAAGCCCATATCTCAAGAAATAAGGATACATCTATACCAATACCGTATAAATACCATAAGTTTGAAGAGTTTGCTTGGTTGAGGAACTACTACTTCGAATTAAAATAATCTTTATGATAGTCTATGTATTGAGACAGGCTATAGTCTATAGCCTATATTACATCATACTTAGACTACATAACCCACTATAAGTACTAAATCGGGCATTTAGAGGTGTAAAGAAATTGAAAACTTTTGTTGAGGCTTCAATTCCCATGGAGGAGATTGAATTACTTTTCTTTTTTTTCGCTCTAGTGGACAAGATAAAGCGTCTCGAAATATGAAAAGTGAGGAACGGAGTGTCTTAACACTTCGTTCCCTCTACCTATCCTGCTATATGCGGGAAATGGCGTGAAGCTATTTATTTTAATGTAATTTCCATAGGGATGTCGATGCCACCTGAATACGGTGAGCTTTCTATATTTATTTAAACTAGGTCCTAAGTCTCAGAATTTGGGGACGTTATAAATTAAACATAGTACTGTTGACATATACATTTTTATTTATTTTTAAATTTTTATATCCTGAAAGTATTTTTTTATATGAATTTGTAAGTATGAGAACTATGAAGTAGGTTTTTCTATTTATTTTTTTTTGTTGGTCAATTCATTGACGTCATGTCTTATTGGAAATGTTTGATTGTAAATATTTATTTCATTATTTATTATTTATTTATGGAAAATTTAACAAAATCATTTCTATACTCTAAGAGAGATAGAGGGAGAGGAAAAAGAGTGGCGTTGAGTTCCGCCACTTTACACGAAGTGCTCAACTTTATATAAGCTGAATTTATTTTATCTACACTCCAAACATGACAAAATGGCTTCCATTGAAAATAATTTAGAAGATAGCCCTTTTTTTGCGAACGCTACACAATTAGCGACACTAAACTTAAACCTGTTTGTGAAGTTTATGTGGCGTGCCTGCTGTTTTTAACTATTAAGAGGGGTATCTGTAGACTGTAGCGGGTTTGATTCCAAATTTAACTTTGATGTAGCTTGATGAGAACGTATAGTATAGTAGTCAGAGCGGTCGGACGGCTTCCACGAGGCGCGGGTTCAAATCTCGCGATGTTCAATATTATATGTTTTCATAAAATATTTTTCTATTATTCTTTCCTTAATGTGGCTTAATCTATTTAAATAATTATAATTATCTATTACATATGGACACATGATATATGATGGAAAAGTACAATATGATTTTTTTGTGTACAGCTTGTGTGTGTATATAAATTACCTTATATACACACAAGCTGTATACAAAAAAGTCGTCTTTTTTTAAGCTTCATACTACTACTTTTCGCCCAGTGTGGAGTTGCGGAACTCAACGCCACCCTTTGTCTTCTTACTTGAGCGAGGAAATTAATGTAAAATAATTCGATCCCCCGAATGAGAACAAACCTAAAACCTATAAATATCATATAACCTATAAATATCAATAAATACCATGTTTACAGCCAGACGTGGTGCCGCTGCGCCATGACACCTTCGACTGGCTGGCTCTAATAAATAATATTTATAAAAATATTTTAAAATAAAGTAATATCCTTGGTGACCGATTAGGCGCAACGTGACCAGCCTCCGGTATATAATTAACACCTCCAAACGTATTTATTATCTGCGGTTTTAAATAACGCTCGGACTGATTTTTTTGCTTAAAATAAGAATATTTTCACCTATATTGATCTAACAATGCATATACAACGTCTAGTGGTAAAAAATTGCTTCATGCTGTATGTACGCATATATGCCGCGGCGTTGAGTTCCGCCACTTAACACGCAATTTCACGGAAATTGGGGGAAAAGTGGGTAACGAAGTGTTTTAACACTGGGTTCTCTCTATTTAACCTATATTATTATCCTCCATAAAGATGATTTAGATTTAGTTGCTTATATTCCCGAAAATTTTGCGAAAAGTGGAAAATGGCACCACTAGATTCCCTCTGCCTATTCTGTTATATGCATGATTTAAGCAAAAAAAAAATAGCAGAGATCCGTAATGTATTTTAAAAGAAATTTATTTTGTACACACTCTAAAACTTATTATAACTCATATGGCTCTAATAACTGACTGACTGACTCTACATATTTCTATTTATATTAAAATTCTATTTTTAAAGCAAAACCGTATATAAATACAAGTATCACACTTAATACACTCTGAATGGAATCAATTTAGTCGTACGCTTGTTTAATCAACAAAGGTACCCCAAGATCCTTTGTGGACTTTGTATTTATTGTTACCTTGGCTAAGTCCACATAGAAGGGAAGAAATCAGATTTTTCAAGGCACCGTATCTAAAAAGGTTGTAATCGCACCTTATTACGAAGCTTCCACCCACTCACGACTTTACGATGTCGCAATGGCGGCGAAACTGACATACATAGCGTTAAGTTTTTTTCAGCTCTACACTCTATTCTGCATAACAGATCTTAACCAAAGAGAATAGAACGTAACTAAACGCTGTATATATCATTTAAATATCACTAAAAATAGAACTCTTAAAAGTAAATAATACAATCTCTTATATAATTAATTTAAATTATATCATTTTCTTCATTAAAATATTCAAGATTAGTTTGTTATATCGTACAATAAATAGTAAACGACGATTATATAAACGAGCTGTCTCTACCAAGGCTTTATCTGTATCTAGCTTGCTTAACACAGGGTGTTTAATTAAAACTAAACACTGGATCAATCAATCGATTAACTATGGTGGAGTCGATGTTAGAATCAAGTAATTGTGAGAAAATGTTTATTGGGTCATAATTAAATAGGCTGTACCCATTCAGGTGAATGAATTTGTTTCTCTCTCTCTCTCTCTCTTCTGCTTGGAATACGGAGAAAAGAGTGTTTTAACAAAAAAATAGCTGCAGTTGTTGTGTAATCAATATATCATTTTATAGTGAAAATATATTTTTTAATATCGTAAATGTGTAAGTGAATTTGTTGGTTTGTTAAATACGTCATGATCATAAGATTTGTGTACACGTATTATAAAGAGTGTAATTCAGTAATAAAATAAGAAAAAAATATTTTGATTTATTTCGTAAATATATTGACATTCGCGTAATATAATAAAACATTCACTTAATGATATCGGTACTAGCGAGGGTAAAAGCTAATGAAGTGCTATAAGCTAATTATAATAAATAAATAAAAAAAAATACTTTATTATAAATAAAACTTTTTAGAATTTTGAAAAGGCTGGTTTTTATGGAATTTTAAATAGTAGCAAATATTTCTGTGGGATAGTATAAAATAATAAATAAATAGATTATTAGATGATATCAAATTGAGAGATTTCAATATCGAAAAAGTATCTATTACTACAAAAATAAAAAAAAAACAAAACAAAACAAAAGAAATCGAGTTTCGTCGAACACGAAACACGACTCTAAGTATCTTGAAAAATTTTATTACAAGAATACCGTAGCACTTTCTTATATATAACTGAGAGCATCAAATTTTCATCTAGGTTTCGTCCAAATTTTTGGGCCGCATTTTTCTTAATGTTTTAGTCATTTTAAATAATGGTAGTAGTATATAAATGAAATTTCAAATGTAAATTTTAATTATTGTTTACAATATCAATTTGAAAAGGTATTTTTGTGAATTTAAACTCTAATGGCACTTATTTGTAGAAGAATAATTTTAATAGAAAAATTATCTGTATTTTAAAATTTGAAGTTCTAAATACTGTTCAAGACCTACGAGTATATCACATTCAGGTGCGAGTAGAGATATTGTATATTACAATCCAAAAAGAATCCTTGAAATCAAAATTATTTGACAATTTTGTTAATAGATTTTTGTTTTTTTTTTTTTAAACATTTAATGTTTATAAAAAAATAAGTCGTGGTAAAATGTTAGGAAGAACATCTCAAACACAAATAAAACAATCTAAAGTAACTGGATCAACGCTACAACATAAGCTTTTATTCTTCCACTTAGCATTATCCCAGCCTATTGCCAGGGTCTGCTTTCCTACTCAGTCTACTCCACTTTGCACGGTCTTGAGCATCCTCAGTGGTTAGTCCATTGGCTCTCATGTCGTGCGTCACGACGTCCAGCCATCGCTTCCTTGGGCGTCCGGGGGGTCTTACTCCAGGGACAGACATATCAAGGCATTTTCTTCCAACGTAGTTCTTAGGCCGGCGCAAAACGTGGCCATACCATCTCAGACGACGCTCTTGGAGCTTATCCGCTACGTCACGGACCCCAAGACTACCTCGAATGAATGTGTTGCGTATGCGGTCAGCCCGAGTAACGCCACACATCCACCTCAGCATCTTCATCTCCGTTACGTGAAGCTCCTGAGTGTGCCGAGATAATGCTGGCCAACATTCGCTGCCGTATAGAAGAACTGGTCGGATCATGCTCTTGTATATCAGCCCCTTGAGTTTGGGCGGTATTCTGCGATCGCAGACCACACCAGTGACCTCCCGCCATTTGGCCCAAGCAGCGCTAACCCGGGCGTGGACATCGTAGTCGATGCATCCGGACTCGTGCATAATGGATCCAAGGTACCTGAACTTCTCCGACTTAACGGCTGGCTCAGGCCCGATGTGGATGGTGCTCGAGTCTGGGTTCCCGCAAGCCATGTACTCGGTCTTTGACACATTCAGTTTAAGACCACCGTTCTCAAGCGCACCCTTCCAGGCATTCACTTTACGCTCCAGCATCAGTCGGTTCTCGTCAATGAGTACTATGTCATCGGCATACATCATCAGCCATGGAGGCTGGTCCTGGATGTGAGCCGTGACAGTATCTAGCACTACATTAAACAAAAGTGGACTAAGAGCTGAGCCTTGGTGAACCCCTACTGTAATTGGGAAGGGTTTGGTATCGCCAACAGCGGTCCTAACTGTAGAAACAGAGTCGTTGTACATGTCTCTGATAATAGCAACATAGGATTCAGGGATCCCTTTAGATCGCAGTGCCCACCAGATACACTGACGTGGCACACAGTCAAAGGCCTTCTGCAGGTCTAAGAATGCCACATGCAGAGCTCTCCTCTTTTCCCTGTGTGCCTCCATCAAAATTCTGAGGGCAAAAATGGCGTCCGTAGTGCCTGATCCTGGCTGAAATCCATATTGACACTCAGAGACAGTACACTCTCGGCGGAGCCTGAGGGCGATCACGCGCTCGAAAAGCTTCATGGTGTGACTCATAATCTTAATGCCCCTATAACTACCGCAATCTTGAACACTGCCCCTTCCTTTGTAAATAGGGGTAATAAAACTGTGCCGCCATTGATGTGGCATCGTCCCAGTGTTCAAAATGCGGTTAAAAAGATCAGTAAGCATGAGCACACCACGAGAGCCCAATGATTTCCACGCTTCGATCGGGATATCATCAGGTCCCACCGCCTTGCCGTTCTTCATGCGTCGAAGACAATTTCGAGTTTCATCAAGGGTTATTGGAGCAATAAGTCCCAGGTTAGGAGGTGGTTCAGACGGAATACTACCCGGGTGCTGAGTATTCAGCAGCTCCAAGAAGTAACTTCTCCACCTCTCCTTCACAGAAGCATGACTACAGAGCAGCTTGCCCTGGGAATCTCTGACGCAAAGACATTTTGTGATATCTTGCGTCGCTTTATCCCGAGCACGTGCCAATTTGTAGATGAGCTTCTGCCCCTCCACAGTTTCAAGTTTATCATATAGAGGTAATAAACTTTCACTGCGGGCTCTGGCTACAGCTCTTTTGCTGGCACGTTTTGCTGCTATGTACTCCAGCCTGTCTTCAGGAGAGTTGGAACGCTGCCACTCCTTAAATGCAGTCTTCTTATCATGAATCACCTCCTGTACCTTGTCATTCCACCACCATGTCTCCCTGTCCATAATACGTCCTCCCTTAGAAACGCCAAGAACATGCTTACCAGCCGTAATGATTGCTGACTGAGCTCGATCCCAAGCATCCTGAGCAGTTTCGGTGTTAGTTGATAAATTTTGACTGTTAACCTCTGCCAGAAAGTCGGTCTGCATCGGTCCATTCAGCAACCACCACTTGATCTTAGACTTACGCGTCTCGGCTAATTTCTTTAGCGGGGTAACAACATAATCCATGACAAGAAGACGATGTTGGGCCGTGAGGCTTTCGCCAGGAATGACTTTACAGTTAGTTACCTTGCCAACATGACACCGCCTGGTCAATAGGTAATCTATTTGGGTTGAATGGAGTCCACTCGCATACGTAATAAGATGCTGCGGACTCTTTTGGAAGAACGTATTCACGATGGCCAGATCAGATGCAATACAGGTTCTTAGGATATTTTCGCCCTCTATATTGCGGCGACCGTGACCAAAACCACCGTGGACACGTTCATACGTATCCGCAGCCTTACCCACGTGACCGTTAAGGTCTCCCCCAACTATGATCACCTCGGTAGATGGTATAGCGAGTAGAACCTCTTCATATTGCTCCCAGAATGACTCCTTTTCGGCCCCGTTACAACCAGCCTGGGGAGCGTATGCACTAATTAAGTTGGCGATAGCCCCCTCAACCAGTACCTTCACCCGCATCAGGCGGTCACTGCGTCGGTCAACTTCGAGGAGACCATTCCGTAGCTCTTCAGATAAAACTACTGCTACACCAGTTTTACCGGAAGGAGACCCAGTGTATATGAGCTGGTAACCCTGTCCGATGTTACGAGACTTATTGCCCTTCCAGCGCGTTTCCTGAAGGAAAGCACACTGGACCCGACGCCTCATGAGTACATCTGTTAGTTCCCTGCATCGTCCGGTTAGAGAGCCAATATTCCACGTTGCAAAGCGGAGTTTCCTTCTGGGTACTATCTTCTTTAGCCGTGTCCGTACTTGACACGGTAGCCCTTGCCCATTTAACACAGGTGTAGGGCGATGTGCCTGCGCGTCGTTTAGCGGCGACGCCCTAGCAGTACCCAGCAACATTTTTGGTCTTTCCATTTGAGTGGCTGGTGGTGGCTTTTTAATGGAGCGATTGCCATCTGACCTCCAAACCCATTTTTGTGGGAAAAGCCAAGGATAAGAGGGAAAAAAAAATAGTAAAAAGGGGGAGAGGGGGGGGTAAGGACACCACTTTCATGGATTGGGAAGAAGTATGACAGTGGTGGCTCGAGGATCCGGGGTCGCGTACCCGTATGCCCAGTACCAATATCGGACAGACATTTGGCCATTTTATTTAAGCCTTTATATTTATTAATAAAATATATTACGATGTTAGCTTTAAGCTACATTGCTACGATTATCGTAGCGCCGTAGCACTTTTCTAATAAAAGGTAGCACCATATTCCACAGTATAGTACAGTACAGTACTTATATTAAACTATACCTATGCATATATGTAAGTCGTAACCCCGTGAAATAGTAGCAAGAATGCTGCATGCTTGAATTGCAATCTCGATTCCATGTGCCAAGAAATAAATACCTTCTTTGTGGAAACTCCACGACCGAAAGTAGCATTCGTAGCGTACCTCGAAGGTGTAATATTAAAAAAAAATTATACTTAAACTCTATGAACGATATTTATAATTACTTGGTTAACCAAATTGAAGATTTAATGCATACATTTTACATAATTAACACGCTTGTGAATAATTAAAATTATTAGAGAATAAAATCACTTTAATATACGTTCAAAATGCGCTTATACGCTTAAATAACACTCTACTGTATTACTTTAATAAAAATACCAATATCAATTATGTTAGTAATTTAGTTTAAGTGAAATGTTTTATGTAGAAAAGGCAACATTCACTGATCGTGTGTTTTTATCTAAAATTATTACCTAAAGAACACTTATTCGAAACATATCCTCCCAATAAATGAAAGATAAACTATATTTATCCGATTTACAATTAAACCCAATAAATTTAAAATCATTAAATAAATTTCAGGGAGATAAAGTTCAGAAACACTTAACATATTTTGATAAATGTTTTATGGAAAACCTATAATATAATAATGTAAAAATTTCCGTTGAATAAATGTAATTGTTGTCTCAGCCATATAATGAATAATAAAATTATGAAAATATGACCTATTTATCATTCACTATACGCGTTGATAAATTTCAACTGTAGATCTGACTCTATCCAAAATAATAATAAAAATATGATGATACACAATTATAATAAATATTAGGCTTATTCTTAAATCTCAAACGACGTCTGGACAAGAATACGAAAACTTTACACAGATGAAGCTGTATTACATGACTCTACATGATGTTAGAGGTCGAATAAATATAACCCGCCACTCACCTTCCATCCAGTATACCACCATCACATAAAATAACACACTTTAACATAAAAATAATATATTTTCTCTAATAATACTTCGCGTGGCATATACGTGAAGACGACACGTCCGCTCTCGGTGGAGCACTGTCATCGACTAAGCCTGAAACGCGTAGACGCTATATATATAAATACTGAGGTCGGCAAAAGTGGGGTAACCAATGTATAATGTTTTTGCTCCGTAAAATTTATTGTTAGGAACATTCTGTTTAGAAAAACGTCTGGTAGAGCTTCTGTGTTGAATTAATATTTTTTTGGGGTATGGCATTTTATTAGTTAGTGATTTAGTGAAGTTATAATCGATTTATTAACATAATATCGTTAAAGATAATGAAGAAAGAGAAAAGTGCGTTAAAACAGAGACATTGAAGAAGAAAAAGTATTTCCAGGAGAATTTATAGCAAATTCATATGAAACTGACTCTACATTGCAAGTAAGTGATACTGTGAGCTTTATATAGCTTTTAGTGAATAATAAAGCGAAACTTTCGGTTGGTCACTGCAAAGTTAAATGATGTGACACGTTTAATTATTTATTTGAGAGACTTAATACGACACTTTGGGAGCATTTTTAATTAGTAAGCCTTTCTGTAGGATTAGTGAAGGGAAAACTGTGATATATAAAATACAAAGTGCGACATTGGCTCGAATTCGGACGAACAGTGAAGAATTATAGTTGACACTAATAATAAAAAAGTACTGAAATTCCATATCCTATAACCTCTGTAGAGACAGTACTAACGAACCAAAGTAAGAAAGTAAAATAAGCAAAGGATTCAAAATACCATAGATCTTAAATGACATTGTACAAATATCATACATTAATGCTTTACAATAACATCTTCCACCCTAAGGGAGCTTTCTCTCATACCCCTCGGGGTGAAAAAATTTGCGAAGGTCTCATACGATTCGGGCGTAATAAATTATTATGTCATTCTTAATATAAAACTAATATATACAGCTCTATTATTGATTGAGGTAATGTTTTAAGCGTGATTTTGTAACTTATAAATATTTTTAGTTCCTATAACGAATGATATAGAATGATATATATAGTAGTATATGCTATCAACTAAAAATTATATCACACTTAGTTAATTTTAGTTGAAAGTTAAATTTAATATTTGGCCTCAAAACTAAGGCTATTTCAAACATAACTTACTTTAAATCGACCTTGGCATATCACTTGACCTATAGAGTCTTAAGAGGCAGGGGTTCAAAGGGTTCGAAAGGAAAACTTCTGGTAACTGGTAACATTGGAGTTTTTGATTATAATGATGTTACCGAAGAGAATGATCGCGGTTGATTAGGCTTTTGGTGCACTGAGTGTTATTCTCTTTATACGAATTATTCCCAAGCACAAAAAGCTTGGAAAAGCTTAAAGTGTTAAATATTATATTAACAACCACTTATTCCAAAATTCTATACACAAACTCGTATAGCGGTCTAGTGTATATTTTTATAGCTTCACGCTGTATCTCGCATATCGCAGGGTAGACATTGCGTGTTTAATGTTTGAGTTTAACGCCGCGCTTTGTTTTGGTATTAGACGCGAGAAAAATGAAAATAACTCGTTTTCCCGAGTGGTAATCGAACTAGTAAACATCATTTTTACAGTCAGGCGCTGTGCCACTGCGCCACAACGGCCCCAGAGTTAATATTGGTACTAAATATCATATATACTTACCTATAACAATTGTATTTCGGTCCTGAATTCATTATAATATTTTGTCGGGCCATTAAATAATATTTTAGATATAAACATACCAATGTGAATTTATACTGAATAAACATATAGAAACTTTGTGTTTATTTTCGTTAATGATACCAGATTCATTTTCATTACACCAGTTGGTGAGACCAAGCTCGTAATTGAGTTCCGCCACCCGAAAAATCTTTAGCGGAAAACGGAGAATGGAGGTTATCGCTGTCAATTCTGCTGAAAAAAAATAATACGTACCATAACGCTAACGCTACTTTCAAAAGTTTTCTATTCTAAATATTATATAAACTCTTAGTGCATCAGATCTTTAATTTCCATTTTGATTTAATTAAGCAACCTTTGTGGGTGGGTAACTTAAGTCCAGCTGCTGAGGGAACTAAAATTCATATTTTAGCTACGAAGTACATTTATGTGATACTTTTAACAGTTTTAACTTAGGATTCGTTGGCACAATTCAGTGCAAATATGAAGCGTTGTAATATACTTTATGATAGTGTTTGTCGTGAAAAAAAAATGTGGGGTGGACACTAAACTGTTCTGGGATGGGCACGGCTCATCTAGTCTCTTTCCTTATTTTTACGTCCATGGTATAATACAAATAAAAAGTAATTCCCGTAGTTTCCATTAAAAAACTTGTTTTTAATAGAAATTAAATTTAAAAAGAAACAAATAAAAGAAATAAAAAAATAAAGCTATCTTGCTACCAACTACGTCGTAGACTTATCGTAGATGATATGTAGCATAGTTTTGTATTCGTTTTAACATATTTCTTGCATTTTTTACAGTAAAGACAATTAGTCGTAGTTTTTTTTTGTATTTTTGAAACAGATGGACAATATTCTGATTACAAATATAGAGGCCAACGTTGGCGTTGTGATACAGCTTTTAACAGTCGTGGATTCGATCTCAATTCGGGGGAAAATAATCTTAAG
>JAXRJS010000100.1:1075000-1157500 GCA_037127375.1 Dione juno
TATATATATATATATATATATTAAGAATAATTTTAATAATACTAATACTAGCACAAGTAACCCAACAGAGCAGCGAATGATCAAAGGTAAGCATCAAAGTATGTAAAACGCATTTAGCTCAAAGCTTAGTAAATTAAGTGTGGGTGAGTTAACCGACTACGCATGTGTTGGTTGTGTAATTAGGATTAGTAATGTATGGGAGTGGGTACAGGTTCATATTCTGATATATATATATATATATATATATATATATATATATATATATATATATATATATATATATATATATATATATATATATATATATATATATATATATATATATATATATATATATATATATATATAACTAATAATTAAGGCCCTTGTATCGCGGCCATATAGCGTCTGATTGTAAACAAGACAGTTCTGGGTTCGATTCCCACTAAACCCAAATAATAAATTTCATTTTCTCGTTCTGGTAACAAGGAAAATCGCGGTATTGAGTTTCTACACTTAACACGTTTAAAAAACTGACCAGAAAGTGCTCATGGAGTGTCTTAACACTAAGTTTTCTCTGCCTATCCAGCTATATGCGGGATATAGCGTGAAGCCATACATTCACTGTTTGACAAACAATAAATAATAGTAAAATATCTATATAATGTTATATAAAATATTACATTAGTTTAATTATGCGTTTATGTTTAGTACTTACAAAGCAGTATTTATAATAGGAAGTAGTTTTGAATAAAAATATATATTAATAATATTATTTAAGAAATATTTAATACAATAATTTATATATATATATATATATAAGTTATATATATATATATATATATATATATATATATATATATATATATATATATATATATATATATATATATATATATATATATATATATATAAGTATTTTGATTTATACTTGTTACATGTATATATATATATATATATATATATATATATATATATATATATATATATATATATATATATATATATATATATATATGTAACAAGTATAAATCAAAATTAAATTTACATACAAAAAGCATCTAACGACCGAACGTGTATTTATGTTCAACTTGCCAAGTATTTAAAATTATTACGAGTTGACATTTAAAGATACTTGACGTAACATTCAAGTGAACTAGACCAAAAAAATATATATTAGGTAAAAAAAAAATATAAAAATATAAAAAAAATATATATTTAGAATATATTTAGTATATATTTTTTTGCTGATATGATATGGTGACATAAGGTCATCGTGGCGCAGTGTGACAGCATCTCACTGTAAATGGGATTGTGGTTCCGATACCGATTGGGGCAATGGGTTATTTTCTTATGGTGCCTGGTAGTACAAGACGTGGTGTTGAATTCCGTCACTAAATAAGTATTTTCTGGTATCCGGATAGATGGAGAGTTGAGAGTAGAGTGTTTAGACATTCAGTTCTTTGTCTCTTGTCTGTATATGGGTCAGTATATGGGATATTTGGGTCAAAGCGTTTTTTTTTTTTATTCTTCACGCTGTATTCTGTGTATAGGAGGGTAGGTGCTGGAAGCTCAGTGTTAAGACACTCCGTTTCCTTCTTTACACCTGTCATGATTCAAGGCCGCGCTGTGTCTTATTACCAGAGCGATAAAAATGAAAGTAATTAATTCTTCCCTCATGGGAATCGAACCCACAATCGTAGCTTTTACAGGCAGTCGCTATACCGTTCCCACGACAGCCCCAATGGTACACATAACTTAAATCAAGTATGAAATAATCTAACTGGTACCGAAGCTCTATACATTATTAGTTTGCCATCTCATTATATTAAAGCGATTGGAACTTAAAACTTTGACAAATATTCAAAAAGTTGCTGAAATAGGGTAGCTCTCGGTCGCTAATGTATTAACTTTTAATGAGAGATAAGGGGAATGAAGTTTAAAAATCGACATTTTTGTAAGAAAATTTTCCCTCTAGAGATTTTTGAGGCCAAGAATACAGTATACCGTTCACTTACTCTCAATAGGCGACGTGATTTTTTTATTGTTTGATGCACTTTGGATTTTCGATGGTCGTGGGTTCGATCCGGTTCGACGGAGATTTTTTTATTAAAATAACTGCTTTTTACAAAGCATATCCTATTCATACCTTTATACGTGAGCATAGGAAAGGGGAAGAGGGGGCCAGGTGGTGTTTGCCCAAAAATATATAGAATTGTTAGGTGCCTACCCAAAATAAGGACGAAATTAAAAAATATTCATTAATGCTAAATTCGAGAAGATTTGGCATTTTTTACTAACTCACCTCTTATTTCAAATTGAAAAATGGACATAGTGTTGGGTAAATTTATTGATATGATTAATATCGTTTCTAAGAGAGAAGCTTCTTCTTCTTCTTCATCATCGCTTTAAATGTGAATAAATAAATAGGAAAGACACCTCGTCCCCTAATTTTTTTTAATTTATTTTTATAAGTTCTATACTGTAAGTGAGTGAGGCAAAAGGGAAATAGTGTTACAACACGCGGCTCTCCGCTTTCTGCCTTTAGAGACACTGGGCTTTGTTTTGTTACTAGAACGAGAGACGGACAAAGCTGTGCTATAAAACCTAGTAGAAAATGTTTTTCCCCTAATGAGATAGGAACCCATGAATATCGTATACTTACTTCAGTACTGCGACAACATGGTGTATTGCCTAATTCTGTGTACCCAAAATTTTACTAAACTAAAACCAAAACGATTTAAACCAAGTTCTTTATCCGAAACACCCTTCTATACGCTTAGATGAACATTCGTAAAGGGGTAGCCGATTCCAATACAAAATTCTATTTGTTGTATTCTATTGCATAGTTTATGAATATGGTATTAAAAAAATACGGTTCCTACGGTTCCTCTGCCTTCTCTGCCATGTGCGGGATACAGCGTGAAGCTAATTTAATTTACCACATTTAGCAGGTTAGATAGAGGGACCCGTAGATTTAAGGCACCTAGTGTTAAAACACTCCGCCCCGGCGGAACTCAACGGCGCGCTTTGCTTTCTTACCAAAACGAGGAAAAAGGAAAATGTTTCATTCTCCACGAATCGAATCCACGAACCGTTGAGTTTACAGGCAGACGCTGTGCCTCTGCGCCAAGACGACATTGCGGCATAAAAAATTGTATTTATAGTATTCTGTTGTATATTTTATGAATATGGTGTTATTAAAAGAAGTTTGCTTCACGCTGTATCCCGCATATGGCGGGTTAGGTAGAGGGAAGCTGGAGTAAAGACACTCATTCCCCAATCCTACGTCTTGCTGTGTCTAGTTATACCAGAACGAGGAAATGATATATTACTCATTAATCCAAATGGGAATCGAACCCATTACTGTTACGTTAAGTGAGTGAGATTTCGCATGGCAATAGCCTGAAGCGTTAAACAATATATAGGACAGTTTTTATCCAGATGTGCAATGAATATCCCATAGGAATAAAAAAAAACTGAGACGGTTCTATTACATCGATTACTCGCAAGTAAACATGATTTTAAATGTGTGCAATTTCCAAAGCTACCAGTAATTTGATTTATATCTATTATAGTGACCTGTTTATAGTTTTTTTATCTCTCCTAATATGTTATATGGGTGGAAAGCGGAGAGCGGAATGCCCTGATACCAGATTCTCTCCATCTACTTTTCTATATGCGGATATGTAGAGTTGAGCTTTAAACAAATGTAAGATGTATGCTACTACAAAAGCTCAAGCTCCAAATAAAGCTTTATACGTTCTATTTTACATTCCAGAAACAGATTAACGAGGCAGTGTTAATTAAATTCTTTCTCATACAACACAAAGAATCGTTGTTCGGATGCAGTTGATTGGCTTAAAAATACGTACGGGATTCCTTTTTCATTTTATATCAGGGTTCCGCATATTAATAAAAAATATTGAATTAGTGAACGCGTTTAGAGTTCCGTAGCAATTTCATGATTATAGATAATATTAATTTGTTTATTTTAGCTTCACTTATATCCTTCACATAGCAGGGTATGCAGAGAGAATCTAACTAAGACACTCCGTTCCGCACTTCCCGCCTTTTGAGATATTGCGTGTTGAGTGGCGGAACTCTACGCGGCGCTTTGCCTTGTTGCCAAGAAAAATTAAAATAATTCATTCTCCCGGAGTGGGAATCGAACCCACATACCATCGTGGACAGCTTTACTTTTGTGTTGAAAGTTGAAAATTTCATAAAAATTGTCTCCGTTTCAAAAAACACACCACATATTAATTAAATCCAGGCCCTTTTTTGCTCTTTAACTACACATATGTGTACTACATAAAAATATAATTTGAAAGCTGGACACTTTCTTTAAATTTTTAATTCGTATAGCATTTACTGTGTACTTATATGTACTCTAGACTTCAGCAGTATTTATATAATTTTTATATAAAAATATAGACTAGAAGATACCATCATAGGCTTATTATATTAGAATATCGTGACTGTACAGTGACGCACAATAGCGTGATTCAAACGACGATTGTGTATATCAATTAGAATTAAATTAGATTAACATTTATAATAGAGGTATAGACGTTGCAATTATTCTCACTTTGGAATTTCGGGAAAACCCCTTTTAATGCTCTTGGAGACTGTAGGGACAGTCCCGAAGGACTCTATATGCTAATTTTTTTTTTTTTACGTATGTACGTAATTTCAGATTTGCGTTGTCTGTCAGATCTAAGTACGTCACTATTATTTAAATAATATATAATTTTTTTCACCTCATTTTTACGCTTCTCCAATCAATAATTAGCTGTATAAGATAAATAAAAAAAAAAAAAAAAAAAAAAAAAACGCCACCGTAACCTATTTATTATAATAATATTATTTTTAAACAAACTATTCATCCATTAAACCCTTTGTAAGATTAAGGTATCCAACCGTAAGAGTGATCAAAGTCTCTACATGTTCACTGAATATGTTATATTACCTCTGCCATGCGACCACCCTGTATAAAATGCGTCACTCGGCAACGGTCACTCGAGCGACGGACTTTACGATCTTTTGATCAACGGAGCCTGTCATTTTAAAAATATAATGTGATAATTAGCTAATGGAGCTTAATTTCCAGCCTGATTGTCTTTTGTTTTATTTTTACTTTGTTTTTTTTTTTTTTTTAATCTGTTTCGAGGTTAACTTAAGCTTTGCTTGTTAATGAATGCAACTCTATGGTTATGGACACGATTCTTTATAGCTGTATGACAAAACGTGGGCTTGAATTCCGCCATTCAACGCAATGTCTCAAGAATTGGACGGAATGAATGAAACGGAGTGCATTAACACTTGATTCCCTCTGCCTTCACTTACTTAGTGACTTCATTTCACTAAGCTCGTATGTGAGACAACCGGAAGCCAAAAATAGTTAAAAAATATTACTCTAGTTTCGGGTAATCAATAAATTCAAATTTCGTCATAAAAAATATTTATTTACATATAATATCTTAAGATATAGAGTTATTGTTACAATATTTACTTTTCTTTAAACATGCAGTTTAAAACGAGAAGTTAGTGTTAAAACAGAAGCGTATCATAAATGTAAAGGATTAACAGTGAATGATACCATTTTAAATCATTGTTGCTTAGAAACATGTAATTGTTTTAGAATTTCTTGAAATAATCTGAAGGGGGGAGGTGGGGGATCCATCGTACTGGAGGGAGGAGGAGTATCTGTGATTTACAATCCAAACTTAGGGAAAAGGGACACCTTAAAAAAGCACACAAAAGCTCTTCTATACAAAATCTTATGTATATATATATATATATATATATATATATATATATATATATATATATATGTGTGTGTGTGGGTTTTCAACCATAACCTATTAATTCAACATTTTGAACAATTATTTTAATATATCTTTAAATTCTGTTTACTAAAGTAAAAACTAAGCTTAAAGATCAAAATATGACCATATACATTGCAACTGTACATAATTCTCTATTAGGAAAAAAAAACAGAGAGCTCTAACACTATTTTCTCCTATTCCATGTACAAATTGTTAACAGCTATTAAACACATTGTCGCCAGCACATTCACCGCACACAGACGACATGTATGAAGACGGTATAAGTATGACGGTTTCATTGAAACGCTTGTAAATTATCACTCCGGTTGCATCCGACTGGACTTTCAGGCCAGCTGCTATTGGTAGAATACTGAAAAAGATTTATTTTTAATATTAATGTATTTATATAGACATTTGAAGCTTATCTATATATAGGTAATAGGCCATTGAGGCTAAATTATTGTATAGAAAGCGGGAAACAGAGTGTTTTAACACTAGGATCCTGGCCTACCCTGCTATATGCATGAAGCTAAAAAATAATTTAAAAAAAGTGTACATGTGTATTAAAACTAATTAACTAAGTTATTAAATTCGAACCTATTAAATATATATATTTTTTTAAAGAGTAAAGAGTTTTTGATTGATTTCTTGATGGATTGTATGGGATATGAATCCACAATAAACGTACCACATAAGGCATATCATGACTACACAGCAACGCTGTCACAGAACCCATATTTTCCAAATATTTTTACTGGAGGTATCCAGTCAAAAAAATACTTGGCTAAATAAAATGACTATTAAGTCGTTCCATCACTGTCGGCGGCTTGGACAAATCAATTTCCTTTTAGGTAACATTTAATATTTAGTTGTTACGTTTCTGAATATTCCTTTATCTATTAATTACATAGAGATTATATATTACATAGAGAACACTATGTAGTGACCCAGCTCTCTTTTCTACATTTTTAGCTTTATATATAACATCATATTTTTAAGCGGAAAGCGTATCAACTGTATCACTTTCCGCATCGCTAAGTAAGTAGAGAGAACCTAGTGTCAAGTCTTTAGTGGCGGAACTTAACGGTGCGCTTTGTCTATATATATATATATATATATATATATATATATATATATATATATATATATATATATATATATATATATATATATATATATATATATATATATATATATATATATATATATATATATATATATATATATATATATATATATATATATATATATATATATATATTAGCTTAAAATAACTAGACAGAAAGAAGTAATACAATAAAGTCTAGTGCGTTTCTTGCGCGGGTTTCTTCTCGAGTCTGAGGAAGTAAGCTTAGAAAACCGCTGGTAATAAATTGACATTAAAAAATTAAGCATTTAAGTCTTCTTATTTTGAATGATATTAATTAACATTGACTTTGACATCCACCTTACGTTGTGGCAGATGTATTTTTAATATAAGCACTACCCCGAGTTGGATTCGAACCTATAACTTACTAATTAGCATTATAATAATCTATAAATGATAAAAAAACGCCATTACTTACGGAGAATTTTTATTATATCACTTGTGGTATTATATAAGTTGCGATCACCGTCATACATTTTGATTCCGCCATCTTGTAGACGTGTGATCACAAAACTGAAACAAAATGGCGTCGATTATAAAGGGATTTGTTTGTCTTTTTTTTATTCTTTATCAATTAAATTTAATAATATTATATTTTTAAATATATTTTTAAATATATTAGATAGATAAAATAAGAATTGTTATTTCAGAAGTAAATGCTTAATTTTAAATAAACATTTTATGTTTTTATTTGATTAAATTTAAAATTTTTATTGTTACTAGCTAGAATTTGTTTTGCGTTTTAACAAAAATGCTTTGTTATTTTGTTTCACCTACCTAGGAGTCTCTGAACAATCAGCAAGAACTAAACTTTCAGAACACTGTAGGGGATTCAACTGCTCTACATTCCCAGATAGAGTTTGAACTGTGGACTCTTGGAGACGACATTCGCCTGTTAATAAAAATCACAATTTATTATAAAAAATATAATATTCATAATTTTCTTTAGCTTTAAGTTGTATATAAGAGAATGAGCTCAAAGAAAGTAGTGTTGTAAAACTCCGTTCTCGCCCAATTTTCGAGTTATTGCATGATAAAGGACAGAACTCATTTTAAATATTACGATGGAATCGAACCCGTAACTATTGCGTTTATACTCAGACGTTATTCCTTTGCATCACGACGGCCTTATAAACTATTTATATTCAAATATAATTAAAAAAAAATTACGTTAGGTTAGCAAGGAGAGCCGAGAGAAACTAGTGTTAAGACACTCCGTTCACAACTTTGAGTTTTGGAACTTCATGCTGTGTCTTGTCTTGTTACCAGAGCGATATTAAATAATTAATTTTCCCCAAGTGGGCTTCGAACCTGTTACATTATCAGTATTATAAAATATCAACGTTTATTTACGATATACTCCAAATCGTTTCATCAGTTGCATCGCTGTCCAACTGTCCAGGAGCCACGCGAAGCTTTCTGACTCAAACTGTATTTCGGCACCTTTGTTTACTCTTATAGAGGCTATACCGTCTGTTTCCTGTAAAAAGAGAATCATTTTTTTTGAGTATCTGGAAAATTTGTGACGATAATTTGTGTAAAGAGGTTTTTGTTTTTTACATTTTGAAACTATCTTTATTTATAAATGTCTAAAAATTATCACAAAACAAAGCAAAAAAAAAACATGAGGCCGAAATGTCTCATTGGCCCGAAAAGACCTCGATCGCGTTTACTTACTTATGCAGCGGGATTGTTAAAGAAATAAAATTGATAGATTCAATTTATATCAATACTGAATAGAGCTATCTTAAAAAATACAGCATCTTTGCTCTGAAGCAAAATTTTAATTTTAATTTTTAAATTTTTTCAATCATCTATAGCCTATAGCTTATAGCCTTTCTCGATATATGAACTATTTAACACAACAACAGCTTTCAATTTGAACCAGTAGTTCTTGTATTATGCTTGATCAAACAAACAAATATTTCAGCCTTATAAATTAGTTAAATTCGAACCAATTAACATTATTTTCATATAAACTATTATTGTCCTTACCTGAATCACAGCAGTAGTATTGATCGTGTCCTTATCCAGACTTCCCAACAACTGAGCTACGGGGGTTCCAGCACCAAGCCCTAATACGGAGAGCAAATCAAATTGATGGAGCTGAAATAATAGCATATTATCAATTAGATCTTCTAATCCTTCGTCGTATAGTGGGTTAGTCACCAATTTATCATATCATATATAAAATATAATATTTTATTTGTTAAAACTATTCACAATTATATAGAACAGTTTTCTTTCATAAGCGGACGGTTGTTAGTTCGATTCCCACTCGGGGGAACGATTTTTCTGTTTCTTGCGTAGAGTTCCGCCACATAGCATTCAATGTCGCTAATTCAGCTGTAAAATGTAGTGCTTTGACACTAGGTTTATAAGCTAACTAGATTTACCTGCGGCTTCACACGCTTGGTCTTGTGGATAACTTGTGGATGACACATGACACACATTGTAAGTGTCTTAATTACCTGTCACGGCCAGTGCATTGGAATGATTATCGTTATAGACCAAGAGCCCACGACGGCCAGATCTTCGCTATTTTATAAAAGTTTAAAAATTTTATACATATCCCGAATACAGATACGAAAGTATCATGTAATATGGCTTTCCTTCATAAATGGACTGTCCAAATAAATAATAATATTTCAAATAGATTCATTACCGTCTGTGAATAGTGCGTTCAACCAAGCAAACTCCTCCAATTGATAATATTAGTAGAAATTTCACAATTAACTTACCTTTTCTCCCTTAATTTCAAACTCTACATATCTCTCCACATTTCCGTACACATTTTTAGGAGTTCCTTTGTATTCCATTGTTATTTTGCTGACGTTTTCATTATTGTAACAGTTTTGGTATGCGTTAGACGAGTGGTAGGTTAATGTGGTGTGGCCGTGGTACGATGCTGGATGGGTGGTCAGGTCTTGGTCAGCTGGAGCGTGGCTTATATCTTGCTCGAAATAGCAAAGCTGAAATTTTAGATTTGATTTAAATAAGTAAATAATATCTATATATTATCCTTACTTTTTTCCCATAAGTAAATAATAGGTCATTTGTCTTTATACATTGTGAAATTTTTATATTTTATATATAACTATAATACATAACTATATTACTTCATAAAACAATATCTAATACGATTTCCCGCATAATACGCCATTAGGTACGGTTTTTAAATGGGCCCATGTTACTGGGGGGCTTTTACTAAAAATGTACAATATCTAAATTTCTATAAATAATTTTGTTTCAAACATATTTCCTGATAAACTAGGATAGGGTAATTTTACCTTATATGTGACCTAAGCTTACCTTCCAATGTTTCTTATTGGGATCAATCACATACGGCTGCTCAACGTATAGGAACCATTCTACAGAAACGTTTCTACCAGCACAATTTATTTTACTATTGGAATCTATTTTTAAGAAAATATCTTGACTGTTCTCGTCGATGCTAAAATTAAATGATAATTATTATTTGAATTATTGATGTAGAAAAGCTCATGACACATATTATTTTTACCTGTCAAGCTCATGTTTTAGGACTAGTACTATGTCAATAACCTCTCTATACATGCCCTCTGATGGGTTCCCGAACTATTTACATGACCTTTCTCTAGTATTTTAGATGCTTACCTCTCTTACCACTGAATCTTATTTCATATAGCTATTATTAGTAAAACATCTACGTTGATTATAAAAATTGGTAAAACACTTATTTCTATCTTCTGGGAACTTCGAGAGATGAAATTACAACCTTCTTTCATGCAAAATGGAGAATTTTAAACTTTAATAAAATATGGAACATCGGCTTTTGCGTGAAAATCAATAGAAGGCTTAGCGAAGTAACTATCCCGCGGGAATCTTTTGATAGAATGGAAAATGTATGAGTTTCTTTTGTCTAATCTCAAATAATGTATAAGTAAGAAAGTACCAATAATTATTTCTTATTAAATTGTCACATATGTATTATTATTTGTTATTATATTGCAAGAGGTCATAGTGATATAGACAATTTCATGGATTCTGGCGTAAAGTGGAGAACGGAGAGTTTTAGCACTAGGCTCTCTCTACTTTACTGGGATGCAGAGTGAAGCTGTTACTATACTGTATAGTTATATGCTACTATCTTAGCCTCACCTTTTCAAGAAAGCACGAAAATATCAATTTTAAATAAGATTTAAAGCAATATATAAGATAAAATTCTCAATGTCGATCCCCCCATTTGTAGCCCACCCACAAGTACTACAGGCCTTTTTGGACCGCCAAACGTACCAAATAATAAATAGTCGTAATTGATTACTTACCCATAGTAACTCAAAGTGAAATCTAAATTTATTTCCACTTTGTCGACTCTCTCAAAAGCCACTATATCTCCTAAACTGACACTAGCATGTATAACTTCATCCCTATCCTCATTCTGCAGAGGCCTTGAAGGGGGGATGATGACTCCACAGCCAGGGGATGATGTGAACCGTTGGATTGAATTCAATATGGATTGAGTTGGTAATATACTGGAATTGTAGAACAAATTTTTAAGGCAAGAAAATATTATGTCTGCTGCATTTTTTTAGTAATGAGACTAGTTTTATATTAGTTTTAGCTAAATATGTTTTACTCAATAAAGTAAGCAGAGAGAACCCAGAGTTAAAACACTTCGATTCCCATTTTTCGTCCAATTTTCTAAACTATGCGTCAAGAAAGATGGAACTTAACGCCGCTTTTCTTCCTCTACCGGAACAGGGACTTTAATCAAATGAAATCAAATTCTCGAGTGGGATCGAACTCACTATACGCGTATTCAATCAGTCTACTGAGCCACAATGACCTCAAACCTAAGTACTTTTAATATCTTTTCTATTGTGAACTGTGATACGTCTGGAAACTTTCAAGTAAATTTTTGGTAAACTTTGCTATACGTTGCTAAGTGAGTAATTATTGAATTTTATCGAAATAATAACTTGTTATTTTATAAGTTACAAGCTGTAACTACATTAGTATGGAATTTAAAGCATAATTTCCTATTTTTCCCGCCCCCATTGGAATTTCCGGAAAGTCCCTCTACCTATGTGTCCCCCCCTCCTGTACCTCCCCTACACTCCCCAAGTATATGTCTATAAATTTGGTACGTACTGTATGAATTATTTTTTTTTTTAGTTTTTCCAGTTCATAAACGAGAGTTGTGTGTTCGACTCCCCTCCGGGAAACAAATTATTCACATTTTTTTGTTCTGGCAATACTAAGATAGAAGAATAATGAGAGAAGAAGAATAATAGTAACAGAACAGAGTGTTGTTTCTGCCAGCTCTGCCTTTACTTTTACTAACTGTACCACTTACTCGTAGCTGACAAATTTTGACATAATATATTTTTCTATGACTTCTGCTCCTGATGTCTTCCTGTCACAGTCAAAGAAGATGCCGTTGTCATCCACCTATGTATATATAAAAAAAGTTATTTAAAATATTAAAATGACTTTAAATACTTGTCAATTAAAAAATAATACAAAAACTACTGAATTAATTTTGATGACTGTTTTGATGATTTTGTAAACAGAAATATCATATAATAATCAAAAATGTCATATTATATCATATAATATAATATGACATTTTTGATCCGATTTGACTTTTAGTTTTCGAGAAATGTATGGATAGATATACAAACATACAGCTTTATATATTTTTAAAATTAAGCACACGTGCAAAGATTGAATATTGTCCAATTTTTGTAATTCTAGTAATAAAAATTTATACGTATAAAAATTAGAACGCGGATTTGAACCTGCGCCATTTGATAACAATCGTAGAAAACGAACTTACTACTTGTTACACTTAATTTTACTACTACTTGTTACACTTAATTTTTATTATTAAATTAATCAAGGAGAGAGGAAAAAAGACTTCAGTTGGATTTCAAGATCACAGTATGGATGATACTGGAGGAGTTCTCGTAAAATGTATGAGGATAGGGGCATAGGAGATGTATGAAGAGGTTAATGACAGTGGACGAGGCGAAAGAGGTATATCGGGGCCGTAGCACGCTGTTCTCTCTGGCTACCTCGCTAGGCAGAAAGCGTGAAGATATGTATTAAGAAGTAACTTACATCAGCAGTTCCAGTTTCTACGGTATATACATTAGACTTTTGATTTGAAACAGTTTGGATTTGAACGTGTGAGTGAATTGCCATGCCTGCGTGTTGCGCGAACGGGTTCAACCAGGTAAGACTGAAATAAAAGAAGTTTACAGTTCTTATTTGGGCTTCAAGCCTCCCACGTATCAGGATATACTGGTGAAACCTAGTGTTAAGCCCTAGGCTTAACCTAGTGTTGCCCCCTTTCCGCTCTATTGTGTAGAGTAACGGAACTAGAGATTTATTTTCACTTTTCTAGCTCTAGTAACAAAACAAAGTGCGGCGTTTAGTTCATTTGTACGCGGCCAAAGTAGAAGAGAGAGATATAACAGCGAAATCTCTTAGAAAAGGTCTCAGCCAGTCTAGAACTATTATCAATTCATTTCTGGAATATACTTCGAAGTAGGCACTAGTACTTTCGTTTCAAAATTTGTTATGTAGAGAGAATCTCGTGAGTTGAGAGTTAATGCCCATTCTGTCAGAACCCCTTAAACTGACCCTTGTGTTTCAAGTCCAAGGCACTGCTCTAAGCTCCTCTCCCTACAAAGTGATGGGTACCCCACGGTGATTCCATAGAATGCTAAGTAGTTTCTTCTTAACTTACGCAACAGCCTTAGCGTTGGGCTCCATAGTGACATTGAATTTTATAGGTATTTGTACTACAATGGAACGTTGTAGCCGTATGATGTGCAGAGACCGTAACAGTGGCGCTGCTGTTGATAGAGACGTCACTGCTGTGCCTTGATAGCTGAAATATGAAATGAAATGGTATTACCAGTTAATTCGCTGAATCTTATACGCTCATTTTAAGATATTATTAATTGACAGTTAATTGAGGACCGTCTTGGCGCAGAGGCACAGTGTTTGACTGTAAAGTGACGGTTTGTGGGTTCGATTCCCAATCGGGGCGAAAAAATTATTATCATTTTATTCACTCTAGCTACAAAGCAAAAGCACGGCGTTGAATTCCGCCACTCTACAGGTAATGCCTTGTAAGGCGGAAACTGGAAAACGGAGTCTCTTAATACTAGGTTCCTTGAGCCTATGGTTCCCTCAACCCACCCTGCTATATGCGGGATACAGCGTGAAGCTAAAACACAAACAAGATAGTTGTGGGTTCAATTCTCACTCGAAGGAATTCGACAGTGCCACTACTCAACCCACACGTTTGAATTTAGAACGAAATGTCTTAATATAAGGATATAAGGTTCTCTCCACCTACCTACTATATACTGGATAAAGGGGGAAGCTAGAAATAGCATCTTAACTTCTAAGAAATCAGAAAGGCAATAATAATACAAATTTAAGTTTCCAGCGAACAAACTCAAAACAATCATTACGTCGAGTCAGGTATAGGCTATAATTTTTTTATTACTCAAGGGAAATCTTCTAAAGGTACCGGATCCTAGGGGACAGAGACCAGGCTTATTAGAAGTTTTAACCAAGTAATACTCCTTCAGTTATCAGTCCTCAATATGACCCTATATGGCGTCAAAATTTATACATTTTGCTATATCAAAAGTAGCTCTTAAGTAAATGGAGAACGGAGTGTCGTAACACTAGGCTCCCTCCCCCTCCCCCTATATGTAAAATAAAAATACAATTTAATTTAAAAATAAGTATATATCCAATTATTAATTATATTTTCATCGATCATTCCATACTGTTATTTTTTATAGCTTCACGTTTTATCCCGCATATGACAGTGGCGAAGTATCCACATCAGACGATTCCCATCGGATTAACTTTTGTAAATATTATAAATAAAATAAAATATAGTTAATAACAGTTAATTATTAACTAACAATAATCACATTATAAATCGATTTTATTTGCTAAGTAAATAAATTTTCTCAACTAAGCTAAACTTTTATATTAACCTGATTGAGTTTATTTTTTCTAATGTGTTTTTCGACGCCGGCTTACCTTTATAAAAATTACACTCTTCGCCACTTCTCACATTTCAGTAAACATGAATTTTCCAATTTCGATCCAATTTTGCTAAAAACCTATGACGTGACGCAACGTTCGGCGTAATTTAACACCGCAAAAACACCAACAGTGGATAGACTGGATAAAATTAAAAAAAAACGCTTAAGTTACCGTATATGTAAATCGTTCTCCCAGTCCAGAGCGTGTGTTGTATCCGCTGGAGCAGTCAGATTACCTCTTACCGAAGTGAACGTAACAACTGACGATTGAAGACGTATTGGGGTACCTATGGAATTATTATGGAAAACTTATATAAGCCTATGGAATTTTTTTATTTTAGTATTTCATATTTTAGATATTTAAGATTTTAGACGAAGAGAGAGATTAGACGAAGCAAAATTGAGTGTTAGGAGAGGTAAGGAGAGACCTCGGTTGACCTTCAATAACAGTGTCAAAGATACTGAAGGAAGGTCACGTAAGAAGGCCATGTAAAAAAGAGGTGAGTGACAGTGAAAGAGGCGAAAGAGGTAGATCCGTTCTATCTGACTACCCCGCTAGGGATAAAGCAATAAGATATGTATGTATGTATGTATATCGCAAATAATAATAACATTAGTATCTTTTGAGTGTAAATAGCTTGTAAAGGGAATGATCATTTTGGAGGTGAATACATATGTATTATAAAAACAACTATTGTATAAGTAATTTTATAAAGATAAAGGCTCAGTTAGGTTGAGTGCGCTAATCTCAGGAACTACAGGTTCGACCTGAAAGTATATATTGTGTTTGATAGTCTATATGCTATAGGTTATATAACATTTGACTATAGTAGGGAAACTGCATCAAAATCCATAACGTAATTTAAAAGATCGATGTAATAGGTGAGAAGCGACTTTGTTTTAAATTATATATATATATACATTAAAAATTCTCTTACAATATATATATATATATATATATATATATATATATATATATATATATATATATATATATATATATATATATATATATATATATATATATATATATATATATATATATATATGTATATAATTAGCAAATGACTTACCCAATTCAGTTGGTAAGTGGACATCCATTTGTATGGGATAGTACGCCATCTGTTGGTTTATATGACTGCCGAATCTCAAGAACTCCATTATAGATTTTGTCACTGAAATATAAATAGAACATGTACATACGAATCATAGCGAGGAATGGAAGAACGGAAATTCGTTACAATATTTTCCACCTTTCGAGGCATTGCGTGTTGAGTGGCGGAACTCAACGCTGCGCTTTTTGCCTCGATGCCAGAGCGAAGAAAATGAAAATAATTCATTCTCCCCGAGTGGGAATCGAACTCACAAATCGTCGCGTTTACAGGTAGAGGCTATGCCGCGATGGTCGTCTAGCTACATATGCAAGATTACAAAAAAAATATATTAAAAAATTACTATGCATTGATATGAGTCATAGTCAGACGCCAGACTGTGAACGCAATGGTTCTAGATTCGACAAGACAGATCACGGCGTTAAGTTACGCCACCACCTTGCAAGATGTCTCCAATTCCAATAAAAATTGAGTATTTTTATTATATATTTACACTAGCTTCACGCTCTATCCCGCTTACAGCTGTAGGTTGTATTCTATATTTAGATTTAAAAAAAAACATACGATCTCGTCCATTCCAGCTGTCAAATCGTGATTGATTGACGTGGCTCGCGTATACTGTTTTGTCATGAATCTTTATCACGATGTCAATGTGCACCTGAAAAAATACGAAATATATATATATATATATATATATATATATATATATATATATATATATATATATATATATATATATATATATATATATATATATATATATATATATATATATATATATATATATATATATATATATGTATATATATATATATATATATATATATATATATATATATATATATATATATATATATATATATATATATATATATATATATATATATATATATATATATATATATATATATATATATATATATATATATATATAAGGCAGTTATAGGGTAGCGGTCGTAAGTTCGATTCCCACTTCAGAGAATAAATTACTATCATTTTCTCGCTCTGGTAACAGGAAAAGTCACTCGATGCGCAAACGAATTGAGCAGAAAGTCGAAATCGGAATGTCTGTACACTAAGTTCTTCTCCTTGTTTCTATCCAGCCAGTTGCGGGATACAGCGTGAAATAAAAAAAGTTAATAAAAATATTAACAATATTTCATAAGTAGTAAAGTATAGATCTGTCTTGCCAAATAAAGTTCGGGCAAATATAATATAGTATATAAAATCTCGTAATAAACAGATGCTAACAATAAAAAAAATTATAAAAAAATTTGGACTTAGCTCGATAAGAGCTTACAGCTTAGTCTGTGACAAATTTTTGGAGGCTATCTAAAAAGCTCAATAAAAAAAATAACAATTTCTATATATTAAGTTTTCTAAATACTTAGCTCACCTTTTCAGGCGTCTTCAAGCTTAATACCTTCAATTTCTCCAGAATATCGACAAGCCGGTTAACATTCACATTTTTTCTGTTCAATTTGTGCATTTTCTTAAACAAATTTGATGATATACCTTCCGCTATGATGTAGACCTGGAATTCAAGGACATTTTCTATTTATAAGCATATATGTCGCCATCGTGGTATATTGGGACAGCGTCAGACTGTAGATGTAATGGTAATGGGTTCCAACCCCACTCGGGGAATAAATTATTTTCTTTTTAGGGGATCCTCCTTCTCTTTACATTCTTCCAGTATCTTGGACACTGTGTTCTTGAAGATCAACCCAGGTCTCCTCTACCTCTCTTGCCTCATACATCATTTTTACCATTCTTTCAGATTATTTTCTGATGATGATAAAAAGAAAGAGGTCATTGAGACGTTATGTGACAGTGTTTTGGTATATATGCGATAGTTACGAGTTTAACCTTCTCTTGATGAACTATTTCCAATTATTTACTCTGCTAAGACAAACTTCGGTGTTAAGTTCCACTTCTAAACACGTAACATCTTCTTGTTGTCGTCTTGAATTCAGTGTTAAACGCAGCGAAAAATTTAAATATTCTAAATTCAAAATTTACTACTAGTAGGTTCTCTCCACAAGTGGCGAAGTGGGTAATTTATATGAAGGGGAGCCGGAGTCCAATAAATCATACAAAACATAAATTCAATCAGGATAATATAAAAATTGACTTTGAAATTACGAGCTTCACTGACTTAGCAAATATTTTATGACTTGAATTACATGAAAAAAATTGATTTCCACTAGAAGAACATTAATGCTTAATTGATTTACCTAGAAGATTTACCAAAGGTATCCCGACAGGAATCGTGTTATGTAGCTGAAATGAAAGTCAGTTATTAAACAGTACTTTCTTACCGAAGCTTGATAAGGTCTTCTACCACCACTGGCAACGGACAGCTCAATCAAGCTTGGTGCTGGTTCAGCTCCCACACTAAGGATCTGTATCCACGGCCCGAGCTCCCCATTAGACACTATATAGTTATTTGTAGCCCAATATGTTGTGTCCGGATTCTTGACGTCTTGAGCGACGAATGGAATATAGTCGGCTCTGAAAAATTATAGGAAGATTTAAATTAGTTTTTTTTTTTTTCTATGTTTTACAGATAGCTTTAAGTCTATTGTGGTGACTTTCTGATTGTTGTGTCTAATATAAAATAACAACAGCTTCACGCTGTATCCCGCATATAGCAGGGTAGGCAAAGCTAACCCCAATTTTGGAGACACTGCGTGTTAGGTGGTGTACGCTACGCTTAGCCTTGTTCGGTTATCGGAGTTCAGTTCTCACTAGGGAAGAGTGAAGTTCTTAAATTTTCTTCTCTCCGATAACAAGAAAGCGCGTGAAGTTGAATTCCAACACTCAACACGTAATGTCTGGATGATGTCACTCATACGATGGAAAGCGGGGAACGGAGTATATTGTCAGACATATGGTAATGTGTTATTTTTATTTTATTAATTTAAAGTATTTCTAATGCATCATTTATATAGATATTAGTGGTTCGCCCGCCGAGAAATTCGCATTTATTCAACATATCCTTATGTAGTAGCGGGTACGGGCGTTCATAAATTCTTTTTTTTTATTCAGCCGTAGCGGCCTCTTACCGGCTTAATAACGTCCTTAATATTGATTTATTGTAAAATCGTATGAATTTAGTAAATTAGAATCAAGAATCCTGCATATTTACAACTGCGGCTAACGCTATTAATATTAAAAATTTACTTTCTGCTCTCCTTTATTATACAATTTCATACAATATTTTAGAAAAAAATCATACATTTTCCTTCACTTATATATATATATATATATATATATATATATATATATATATATATATATATATATATATATATATATATATATATATATATATATATATATATATATATATATATATATATATATATATATATATATATATATATATATATAGATTTAAAAAAACTTACACAGTCCTGTATCTGCTGAAGAATTTGTTTGTTTCCAAATTTTTCACTGTAGTATACCAGAATCTTTGCAGCTGCTTACTGCTGCTAGTCGTTATAAAGTTGTGAATAAATAGAAAATCACTCTCTCTTATGCCAGAGGAGAGGATGGCGTGGAGAGATGCGATACGTAGTTGTATGTGCTCTGCTTCATCTAGGAGAACTGGTAGGGTTTTTTCTAATGCCTGAAAAAGTTATGATAATTTTTCGTATTTGTTAAAGCATTCAAATGTAAAATTTATATGTAGAGTAGGTATGGGGAGACTAGTGTTAAAAGAAGACCAACATTTTTGTTTCGTGTTATAAAGCTAATAAAAATAATATTATTATTTCTTACGGAATATCCTCGCGACTCCAAGCCGCAAGCCAAAGACGACCAGAGCCTCTCATGGCGGTTCCTTGATTTGTCAGCGTAAATAGTACGTATATACGAATCGGCGGTATAGCCCAAAGTGCATAGACCCTGAAGCCAGACCATACGGTCTTGGTATTGTGGGCAATCTGCAAAAGAACAAAATAAGCTGCACATATTTCCTGGCCTTTAAAGTTTAACATGCTGTTTCTCAGGAAGCATGAGTTTATGTAATTTTCTTAGTTAGTACCGCCGCAGAACACGCTATTTCTAGAAAAACGGGGAAACGATTTATCTCTTAACACCAGGTTTTCTCTAAAAACCCTGCTTATGCGGGATACAGCGTGAAGCTACAAATAAAATTTGAGAAAATTTCTAAGTAATATTTCAATAAGTAACTTACCGCTATACATTCTAAAATATTTGACAACGATCGTATCTATATAGTCTTGCTTGACCTTCATAATTTCAGCTGCCTTAGAGACCAACGTGGCGAAGGAGAGTATGCCAGCGTGGCGAATTTCCGGGGGGAAATCTAAGCCCAACTTGGTGAACGTTTCCAATTCCTCGAGAAGATTTTGACTCAGATTAGCTATGTTGAAAGGCAGTTTTCTAATAATGGACACGATCGTTGCGTCTTCGATTTTTTCCTAAAACAGAAATGTAATATAAAAAACATCATAGTCATCACAGTTAATAATATTATTTCAGCCATTGTGGCGCTGAAGGGCAGCGTCTGACCTTAACCCGTAAATCCCAAAGAATTATTTTCATTTTCCTTATTTGAAATGCTTTCCTTGCAGTCCTCCAATTCCATTATTTTCCTCAGTTTCAAATAATTCTATTAAATAATAAAAATAACTAATATGGAATCTATATACTATACTTCTATTAAAAATTTGAAAAGTGTGTGTATTTGAACGCGCTTATCTAAGGAACAATCTCGAATTGAAATAACTGTGTATGTATCTTACAATCGAGGAAGGCTATAGGCTATATTATTACAATCGAGGAAGGCTATAGGCTATATTATATCACATACATTAGTTTTACATCATTGGCGTAAGAAGCTGCATGTAAAAAGTAATATGTTCATAAATACTTAGTAACATGAGCTTATTTTATTTTGACTTTCTTAGTAACTTGAGTATTTGTATCAGTTTTTTAATGAGCTCTGCGTGCGCTCCTTCGATACAATCGATCAATGGCCTCGCTCTGGTAACAAAATAAAGCGCGGTTCGGCGTTGAGTTCCACCACTTAACATGCAATGTCTCGAAGAACATAAGTGGTCAACAGATTATTTTAACACTAAGTTCCCTAACCTTGCTAGATGCGGGAAATAGCGTGAAGCTATTTTTTTTATCTTATTAGCGCGTTTAAAATCGAATCCTGGCATATTTGTATGGAATTACAAAATAAAAACAAATACCTTCTCTTCAACCACCAAATATTTGATGAATCGTGCGCACGCGTCGCTTCTGCCGTGAGGCAGTACTTCCAAAAAGATATTCCTAGCTGTCTCCAATTCATAGCTGGTGCCCAGAACTAGGTCTTCGAAGAGCTTTATTAGATTTGTAAATGACAGTCGAGTTACCAAGCTGGAAAATATTGTATTTTTATGTAAAATGCTAAAAAATCTAAATAGGCAGATATTGTTGGAAATTATAGACAGATGAGTTCTTGTTGAAATGTAGAAGTTAATTCTTGAAAAAATTACCATTCAAGTGCGAGTTGGACTCATTCTATAAGGGTTCCGTACAATTGTAGGCGAAGGAAAAATATAAATTAAAAAATCTTCAATTTGCTTATTTTGCACTCATTTTGTATGAAAAAACTAACGACAAATATAAGTTTAGCATCGCTTTTTTTTTTAATTATATGATAAATCCCAAATTCTAATGAATACCACACAAGAAAATTATAATTTAAATTTATAGCTAACTTACTTTGAAAGATCAATAAAGTCCATACTGTGTATGAGAGAAGCGTTCCTTTCTATATTGTAAGAATCGATACCTTTGCGAGCGATTTTGAGAAGTAGCTGTAAAAAAACATATTACAAATTTAAATAAAGTGGGACTCGGGCGTATGGCTTAGTGATCTGAGTGCTCAGACGGTATCCAAGAGGCGTGGGTTCGAGTCCCGATATATTAAAAAAATTCATACGTATTCTAAAATATAACTTATTTATTAATTGTGCTTCCTTATAATAAAATAGCATAAAAAATTAAAGAAGGTTTCTAGCTCTTTCCACTACCCCTAACACTAATTCTTGATTCTAAAGAGGAGGACTGAGTGTCTTGACACTACGTTCTACTTGCTCTGCTATATGAAGTATTTTTTTTATTTGTTTGAATATTCTTTCTTTACTTGTCTATAAATAGCAAGCTTTAGATAAGTATGTTTTAAATAAAATTACTTGTTCTTCAATATGGTTTTTGGTTTCAATAAGACAAAATTATAATATTAGTAAAAGCTTTATAACCAAAGCTGGTTCACGCTGTAACCCGTATATAGCAGGTCTAGAGACCTCAGGTCTGGATATCCGTTCTCCACTTTCCACCCAATTTTCGAGATATTGCGTCGAATATTGTCTACCAGATAATGATCATCCCCATGGGTGATTTTCGACCCCACAACCGTCCCGTTTACAGGCAAGCACATGCCCATTTGCGCCACAACGGTCCCAAAAACAATATATAAAAAAAAGTCCTTACCCCATAAGTCATGTTTCCCAGCTCCGCTTGAGTGACAGTTTGTATGCCTGTAGACCAATCGTCAAAGTTGCCTGCCTCATACTGTATACCGGTACGAGTCACGTTCAATTTTTCCACAATAGCTGATGGCGAGGACGTATCGAAATATAAAGATAAACTGAAAAACAACGTTTAAAATCAAAAATGTTTCAGATCAGACTAATAAATCGGCCAAGTGCGAGAAGTACTGGCGTACAGAGGATTCCGTATAAATTTCACGATTGCAGTTCAACGGGAAAGACAATTAAATAAAAAATAAAGCATGTACTCGTTTCTTTTCTTTGCATTTACTTAGAAGTTTCATTTTTTTTGCTCCAAGGAACCTACAAAAATAAGTTCAACTTGATACCCTCCACGTGACAGACGTACACACAGGCAACAAAATGATCACATCCTTACAGGTTTCATTATTTTCTCTTGAGATACGGAATCCTAAAAAACTAGATTGTATTGCATCTGGATATAAAAGCGATGGTTAATCGTTTGAATCCTTCTTTCGAAATATATTAATACTTATACAACAACATAGCAAGCCAATGCGGCGTTGAGTTCCGGCACTCGAAACACAATGTCTGAGGCAAAAATTGTGAAATTTGTGTAAACAAGGTGGAAAACAGAAAGTTCTTTACCTATTGTAGGCCACGTAGAAAAAAATACGAAGCTATTAAATAAGTAGTATTAAATAAGAACATGGCAGGGACAGACATGGCATATATATATATATATATATATATATATATATATATATATATATATATATATATATATATATATATATATATATATATATATATATATATATATATATATATATATATATATATATATATATATATATATATATATATATATATATATATATATATATATATATTTATATATGCCACATATGTATTCATATAGCATAATACTATATAGAGAAGGAGCTTAGTGTTAAGACACTTTCTGCCTTTTAAGGCATTTTTTTAACTATTTTCTGTTTTATAATATTTTAGTATTAATTTTTATTTTTTCACAATATTGTATAGTCATCGATCGATCCTTCATGTATATTAAAAAAATCTAATTAATCCGACATTTCAAAGTCAGTCAAAATTGCGCTAAAAGAATTTTCAATACATAGATAGATACCAAGCCATACCAAGCTAATAGAAGCTTTTTAATAAGCTTTTAATATGGGATTAAAGTTTGGTACTCACTCAGAATACACGGTGAATACATGTCCATTCACTTTGTACTGGAACACTCCTCGCATGTCTAAATTATTTAAACCTTTCTCGCTCAATTCATATATACGTTCAGAGGTCGCTATACTTTCCGGCTGAAACATTGTTTAAACATAAGTAGGAAGGTATAGTGTTTTTTTTCTCTGTCACTGGTAACAGTAAGGTAAATTTAATATATTTTCCAAATCAATATTGACATTGATGATGTGAAACATTTTCAAAGGAAATTAAGATTTCTGGAAGGCTATAGTCGATATATATTTTTTAGCTTCACGCTGTATCCCATATTCCGCCACTTATCACGCAATATCTCGAAGTTCGGAGAGCGGAGAACGAAGTGTTTTAACCTCCTAGGGAACCTTTCTCTGGCTATCCTGCTATATGCGGGATACAGCGTGATGGTAAAACGTGTAAGTTTTCATAAAATTAAACATGATGTGATATTTTTCTATATTCTGTGTCTCGAAGTTATAAGTGTCTTTTTTCTCGGTCACTGATAACGAATAACGATTGGAGGAATGATATGATTTTGATCTGATCTTTGGAGTTGATATTTGATATTAAATGGAAATATAAATTTCATAGAAAAGTTATTAAAATATTTGGATGTTGCGGTATTTGTGCCTGTTGGACTCTTTCCAAGAGGCCCCACGCCTCTTGAACACGTTACATTCATACTTTTTATCCTTTGTATGGAATAACACTTTAACAATAATAAAAAAAATCATATATCCTTACCGCCCCTCTCCCATAATTCTCCCATGGAACTGAACTCCAGCTATTTTGGGCACCTGTCGAAGGTTTTTGGTAGGAAGTATATTTCCTTATGATGTTGTCATGTTCTGTATACACCATAACACAGCTGTCGTAGAGACAGGCCTGTATAGAAAATATGAGAAATGTAGAATTTGGCATCTTAAAGAGTATCTAAGAAGCAGTTCAGTAGAAAAGATGGAGACTACTACTTTCATGGAACACATCAGTCAATCTTTTGACCCACAATAAATTTACACAGCAAATAATACCAAAATTTAAAACATTTTTTTTTATTTTTTATTTATTTCTATCAAAAATTTGTTCCGAGAGGAATTAATGAATGATAAAAATGAGGTCATTTTAATGTCTGGCACCAAATTACCTCTTCATTAGTATAAGATCCGCTTTCTTTCTTTAGTTGGAAGTTAATGGCAATCGCTCGCTTCACATTTATCGACCAAACTGGTTCAGATCCAACATACAAAGCGCTGATGAAGCCATTTTCCTGTAAAATATTATATAAATTCTTGAAATGTCATGTCATAATGCCAGAATTGAGAGAAATTGGTTTCAAATTTAACCATGGACATAATTGTTTAGAATATAGACGTTTTCCAAATATATGGAAACTGTTAAAACTGTGTCTGTTTCTCGCTTGATTTACATATGCAAGGTGTTTAGTGTTTGGACACTCCGTTCCTCGCTTTCATCCGACTTAGAGTTTATTACGTGAGTGGACAAACTCAACGCCATGCTTTGTGTTCTTACCAAAGTGATGGTATAGACATAGTACATTTCCTCATACATAGAGTTTGGATCTAAATTACAAACATAGTCAACCGCAGTCCCACTGTTTCATGATGGCCAAATAACTGGCAATCATTAAAAATAGTTTTTATGTATGAATAAATAAATAAATTATAAACTTAATTTCCCATTTTACCCAAATTTCCCCACATTTCGATTTGTGAGAGAAATAAGTTAAGTTTAAATTTGTTTAAAAATGACAAAGAGAACAAAAATATTAGAACTTAGCAATAGCTCTACCAACCTGATATTCAGCTTCCCAAGGATCTTCCAAATAATTTGAAGGATCTTCTTTATTAGTGAAGTATCCAGAACTTTGGCTGTATAGTGATGTCTGTAACAATTTAATATATGTAATAAAAAACAAAATGTTTGGACAAAAAAAAAGTGTGGATTTGAGATTCAACACTCTACACGGAATGTGCCAAAAATTGGGCAGCCAGTGGGAATGGCGTGTGATAACACTATTTGCCTCTGCCTACCTTTTTTAATTTTTTATATATATATATATATATATATATATATATATATATATATATATATATATATATATATATATATATATATATATATATATATATATATATATATATATATATATATATATATATATATATATATATATATATATATATATATATATATATATATATATATATATATATATATATATATATATATATATATATACATATATATATATAAGAAAATGCATATAAAAATTCAACGAACAAGATTTGAACTCGCGTCTCTCGGATACTGTCCAAGCACAACCTCTACACCATACGTTCAAATCCTGTTATATTAAAATTTTAATATATCTTCTTAAAATAACTGTTCAGGATAGGCTAAAACGTGATAAAAAGTACTTCCATACAATTGTAATTAATAGATTCGCCCTTCAGTCATCGTCAGGTGAACTAATAAATGGCTTCTTATGTCAATTAACCGTTACATGTTGATGCCAATTAAGATTTGCCGATACAGATGATATAAATTAATTTTGTTATTTAATTAGTTTTACTATTTTAATACTTAAATATAGGTTTAAATTTAAAAAAAAATTATGTTGAATAGTCTATAATATATATGGAGGATGGCTATAGGCTATATCGTGTCACATTTAATGCCTTTTTTGTCTCATTTGTCATACAAAATGCTTACTTATTTTCATTTGACACGAGCGAAACCGCAAATAAAAGCTGTATATGGAAATAATTTATGCATTTTATGTAGGATCAGATCGAACATGGAAAATTTGCTTCAGCATGTGACAGAAATATGTAGATGAGATGCTTATTACTTATCTTAGAATATATAAGTTATATACTGTAGAGAAGTGGTCTAGTGTTAAGACTCTCCGATCTCCTCATTCCGCCCATTTTTCGAGAAATTGCGTGTTGAGTGATGGACCTCTAATCAACTAGCTACTAAAATACATCGTCCTTCCTTTGATTTGAACCCACATCTATTGGATTTACAGTCGGATGTGCCACTGCGCTGCTACAGACAGAGCATATAGTATATTTTTCATATATATTTACGAATGCTCTCAAGTTCATTCGCTTTGTATGGGACACGTTTAGTTCAGTATTTTTTTCCAGTTTCTGCCTAGCCTTCTAATATTTTTTGTGAGCTTTACAATAACATATGGGCTGCAATTTATGACTTTATGACAAATGAATGTAATATACTTTACTAATAAATAAATAATAGCGCAGTACAAGCGGGTGGAGCCGCGGGCAGGTCGTTAGTTTTATATATTAAGCGTGTAAGTACACTAGCTAAGCTTTTCTACTAAGCCACCTCGTTCTCCGCTTGCCTCTTTATTTCCGAGACGGTGTATATTAAGTGGCGGAGTTCAACACCGCGCTTTGTCCTGTTATCAGAGCGAGGAAAAATAAAATTTCCCTGAGCGAGAATCGAACCTATAGTCGAACAATCCAATGTTTCTCTTACCTTTAAACCTTCCAATTTGAACCGCACTTTAGTAAAGTTGTCATACACAAGAACCAATAACCTCCCATCCAGGGTCCAGGAGCTGGTGCTACTGAGGGTACCGGTGGATACATTTGTCTTTACCACGTAGTTGTATTGTTTTAGTTCTGGAAACAACAGCTGGATTCCAGTTCCGGATGTGAAAGAGAGACCTGGAATTTTATAAAATATTATTTAACAGTGTTTCTATAACTTTAACATGTAATATAGATTTATGAAAATTTACTTATTATATCTAGAAACTTATACAAAATTGAACAAAGCGGGTCTCGAACCCGCGCCTCTTGTTTAAGCCAGAAGCTTCTTACCCACTTCTTGCTTACCCAAAGGTTATTGCTAAAAAAATTATCATCAGGCAAGTACGAATATATTGACGAAAAAGGTTCAAACATTTTAATATAACTAAACGCCGCTGCTTCTCCGCTTATAGTCTCGCTTTAAGAACTATTGAAAATCCACTTGTTAAATTTGACTTAATGATATATGTACTTACTTATCAATAAATATATATATATATATATATATATATATATATATATATATATATATATATATATATATATATATATATATCGTGTTTAAGTTTGTACGTATAGCTTGGTACAAGTCGGCTTAATTTTTTTTCTTTTAGTTTTTTTATTATACTTAGCTGTAGTAAAAGGAGATTATACTTTAAAGAAATCGTCGTTACAAAAAACAAAATAATACTCACCGGCCAGAAATAGTAAATAAACAAACATTGCGCTATCTGAAAGCAAATAAGGTATATATTGATATATATTAAATATAAGTAATAAATGAAGGACAATAAAGATTGTACTTCAACTGGGATTCGAACCAGTAATTAGTATACCAGGTTTCTTCTCTCATTTAGCTTCACGCTGTATATCAGAGAGAGAATCTGGTGTCAAAACACTCCGTTACCCGCTCTCCGTTCAATTTAGCCTGAACCCAACGCCGCGCTTTATCTTGTTATCAGAGAATGGACAAAACGAAATTAATTCATCCTCCCCTCATGGGAATCGAACCCAAAAACCGTAACGTTTATAGGCAGACGCTGTGCTTCTGTGCCACGACGGTCCCCAAAAACATCACCTTTACAAACAGACGCTGTCACAATTAATATAGCATATTTTCCTTATACCTACATTAGACTAAGTTTAACTTTGCAATTAATTAATATTAAACATATTTTCACTAATCTATATTGATGCTATAAATATATTTGGCTTCTTATGTAGTGTCTTGACATTAAGTATATACTTGCTTCACGCTTTACCCCGTATATACGGGGTAAAGCGCCGTATATACGGGGTAAAGCGTGAAGCAAGTATATACTTAATGTCAAGACACTACATTCTCCGCCTTCTGTCTAAATATTAGCTATTTGTCTTGGGAGAGCGGAGAAATTAAGAATAATTTATTTCCTTGTACGGAACCCACAGGCGTCGTTTATAGTCAGACCTGTCCCATTGTGTCCATATTTGTCAATAATAATACATTTGGCGTGACTATAATAACTTAGATACGACCGGCAAATCGATATATTCTGAAATTGAGCTATATTTTATTTTGGAAATTGAGCTATTCAAATTGTTCCGTACATCAAAGGCAAGTCTGTTTGTCTGTCTATCCGTCTGTCAAGATCACACCACACCGTAACTGACAATTTAATATATTTTTTCGAATATTTACTAATTACAATGTGAGATGGGATTTTTGAGAGAAAAATAGCTATCTATGTTTATATTAAAAACTTTTACAAGCATTTGTAAGAAAGCTTGGCAGATGTGTATAATAGATTATTTCAATATTGATTATAATATTGTATGGCAGAGTGGTAATTATATTATGACAATGACATATACCAACATGTTTTAAATACAAACATATAAACTATAAAAAACTTAAATTTTGTTTGGCTAAATGCACTTATCTCAGGAACCGGTTGAAATAAAAAAAAAATGTATGTTCAATAGTCCATTTCAGAAGGAAGGCTATAAGCTATATTGCTTGACATTAATCGTGTCATATCGTGTCAGACCATGTGGACGAAGCCACAGGTAAAATGTAGTTATGCTAATTTATATCCAGTCTCTTTATCATATATAGGTTATTATATCATTTTACTCTACTTTACATTTTTAAATCAAACACTTATTGTCACTTTTGTTATATGAATACTTTTAATACAAAAAAAAACAATAGAGAAAAGAAGTGTCGCCTTAATACTTACGTTTTAGCAAAAATCCACTTTTAAAACCACTTCTTCGTCACTTTTAATGTGTATTTTATGCGATAAATATCTTATTTGGCACTTTTTTTGTATATAATGTATATATAACCTTAACACATTTCTACTGACTTGTATAAAAATAATCACACACTCACTTCTCTGGCGGTCGACGCTTGAATAATTCCTCGAACCGTATGGCTATATAGCAAAGTGGTATAACTGAAGAATTTATTTATTATACACCTAAGGGAAATTATATCTATAAGGTGTTCCTTCTTTAGCTTCACGCTTTATCCCGCATATAGCGGGGTAGGCAGATGGAGGCTAGTGATGAAACACTCCGTTTCCCGCTTTCCGCCTCCCCCAATGCCACGCCTTATCCTACTACCAGAGGAAATTACAATAATTATATTTTTTTATATAACTACAATTTTATTTATGTGTTTTTTAAGTTCTTGAGTTGATATGAGCTTGGTCATTTGTAAAGCTTGTATATGGAGACAGGTCCAACACGTAGAGACCCCATAGAGAATATAAAAAGTACCCACAAGTAATTGTTTAGAGGTGATAACATTATAGAATTTAAAATATGGAAAACTAAAACAGGACTATATATGAAATTTTGATGGGCTCAATAAAAATTTGGATGGACTGTATTATATTGAATAAAACAAACGAATTATTATTATTATATTATCTACTTATAAATAGCACAAATATAAAGTTATACCTCTTTTATCTCAGCCTTATCTCCGAACGTTGACAACTCACTTGCACTATGACCTCTAGAATTAAAGATTCATTAATACCTGACTAATATAATTTGATCCTTCATTTAAAACTAAATGTTCTAGACAATGGATCTTTTTTATGCACGGTATTTTGACGCTGATAGGTCGTGTGTGATTGAACAAGCGATGGTCGTGGGTTCGATTACCATTTAAGAGAGTCTTTTAGCTTCACGCTGTATATATATATATATATATATATATATATATATATATATATATATATATATATATATATATATATATATATATATATATATATATATATATATATATATATATCCGCAGGATAGCAAGGATATAATTATAATATAAGCTATAAGCTATACTTGAGGCATTATGGCGCAGCGGCACAGCATCTGGAAACGGGGCGTGAGCTCGATAACCAATCCAGTTCCAGGGGAGAATGGATTATTTTCATTTTCTTTACACTAGTTACAAGACATAGTGCGGTGATGTTTCCAGTTCTGTATGTAACACGCATTATCGAGAGGCAGAAAGCGGGAAAAGGAGTGTTCTGCTGCTGCAAAAAAATTACAAGCTAGTCAACGATATTTCTATATAATAAGGCCATTCTTCTAAATGGTCGGTAAATGTCAAAAATAGTCCAGACCAGGAATTGAGCCGAGCAATTTTCTATAGTACAAATATTTTGTAACTATTTCATATCGATATCATAACAACAAGCGTGTTTAAATAAATAAATATATATGATAAACATATCTTATAATGATACCCGCATATTTACTTAACAGTTTAAAACTATGAAGTCACTTGGATTTGTTTGTAGAATTGGAAGGATGTAGAGTAGAAAAGGCAAGAGAAAGTAGTGTCAGCAGTCAGAGTACTCCACTCTCCGCCCATTAGAGATATTATGTGGCGAAACGCAAAGGAGAGATTTGTCTCTGTTTAAAAAAAAGTAAAAATAACCATTCGACCTTGTATAGATGTAGTAAATGTGTAAATAATAGTTTAATTAGTAAAGACTTTTTCGCTCGTAATTCGCTCACTTCGCTTGCTGTAATTAAAAAAAATAAAACTCTTTGAAGGAGAGAGACTTTTTTACATATATTATAGCACTACGGTGTTTCCTTAAACACAATATTGTAGATATTTTTTTCAGATCCACGCTTTTTCCATTACGGACATTTTCCGGCTTTTTCAGACATTTCGAGACCTTGCGGATAAAATTGGATTTGCCGGCAGATCTTAATGCTAACAGATCGGAGAAATATTTTTTTTTTCATAATATATATAATACAAATATAAGACAAACAAACATACAATCGTATTTCATTATATATATCGTATTTAAACTATCACATTTACTATATAAACAGTATACGAACTTTTTAATATTATTTCAAAATGTACGGCTACAAAGTGTTTATCATTTTGATTTTTATTTACCTGGAGCAAGTCAATGCTGCGGCTATATCAAGACAAAAACGGTAATATCTTCTTAATATTCTTTTAGAGACTGCTTTCCACACGCTTAGAAATAAGGGGCCGTGCCCACCCCAGAATAGTGTGGCGCCCACCCCAGAATAGTAACTAATGAAAATTAAGGCTATGTTCAAGAAAGCTTAGAATTTGATTTACTAAATTGCATTCTCTCATTTGGAATTGGAAAGCTTATAAAATCTGGAGAATACCTCCATACTAGTGACAAATGTCCATTTTTGTGTTTAAAGATAGACTTGTGGCTTTTTGATTCAACAACAATATATTTAGACACGTGGTGCAGTGGGATCGTGGGTTCGATCTTTATTTTGGGGATTGAGTTATTTTAATTACCCCAGACTGCTACAAGACGTAATGAGACATTAAGTTTCAGCTTAACATGCAATGTCTCGAATTTGGATATTAGGCTCTCTCTATATATCCTGCTTTATATATAGATACATTATAAATTCAAAAATAACTTAATATTTCTTAGACTTTTACATACAGAAAGTAAAAAACAACTTTAGCTTCAATGTTTATTTTTTTAATATAAATATAAATAATCTTATTTTAATATATATAAAAAGTCAATAACGTCAATAAATTAGATATTTAATTCCAGCTGTATAGTGATCCAGAAGCAGTCAGGGACCCATGGGGACACCAACGAGGGAGAAGACGACAACTACCGGAACAATGGCAGATATTACGGAGAGAAAAATCACTTGAAAGACGTTGAGGTAAGTTTTATTAAATTTCTATAGTTTACACTTTATAAGCGTTGCCATAGCAACGTGTATGACGCTTTATACAGAGTGTCCATGTAAAAGGTCCGAAGATTTTAATTCACGATCAATACCGCTTTTTTCCACTCTCCAGCCAGTATAAAGATATGGCGTGGCGTAACTTAACGCCGCTTGATAGATTATTAGACAGTAATGTGAAATACAGGTTGATCTGAAATCTCTTAGATCTAATGCTAGTATACACATATTGGCTCATTGGTACTATGAATGTCTGAGTAAGAGTTTTCCATCGTTGCCCATTGGGGCAGCGTATAGTGAATTTGATTCCCACTCAGAGGGCGCTCGCTTTTGTAAGACAGAGGGAGAGAGAGAGGGCTTGGAGTGCCATGCCACGAGTGTCCAAAAATTCGCTCAGGATAAATCCGGGATAGAGCGTGAAGCTATAGACATTGTATTACTCTTTTGACTGAGTGCAGTCTTTTGTCTTTGGTACTCGATGTTCCACTTTCCACCTTCAATGCATGTTGAAATGTGGACCTTATTCCAATTATACATAAAATTCCCTTTGCTTATCCTGCTAAAAGCGAGATACAGTGTGAAGCTAATAAAATATATTGGTAACGATAATTAATTTAAAAGTTATGTACGTTTGTGTGTCACACCAATCCTCCTAAACGGTTGGAACGATTTAAATAAAGCTTCTGTGTGTATATTAGTAGTGTTCAACAGATTGATGCTTTAAAAATAAAATTGGGACCGGAAGTGACAGCTGAACTGTAAGAAATCGTGTACATAATATATAATGTTTGGAGAAATGTAACCTATAAATTAATTGAGTCATGTTGTATTTCGCACACAGCAAGGTAGGCAAAGGGAGCCTAGTGTTCAAATACTCCGCTCTCCGCTTTCCATGTCGAGAAACCAGAACTAGAATGACGAAAATAAGAATAATTCATGGTTCGAGTGAGACCCACGTGTTTTTAATAAAATGGTGAATTTCTGTTACAGCCCATGACTTCAGAGTATCTGCGATACAATGTGTTACCAACGAACAAGTTCGTCGAACTGCTACGAAATAAGCTTAAAACATTCAAATTATAAATACGTATGTAGGCTTTTATTTTACATAGCATTGAAAATTTTGTGTAGGGTTACCTTTAAATTTAACTCTAGTAATGTGTTTATATCGATCTAATATCACATAATCCGAAGAAAAGTGGTCTAACCGCAATTATTTTTTTTTTTTATTTGTAGTAAACATAATGTTATTAAGTAATAAGTTCCACACTACAGGAGGGAAAAAAATATCACAAGAAAATCTCACTACGTTAAAATTTTTATACATTTTCAAAAATTTTTAGCTTATGCCATTTCCATTCTGAAGGTTTTTTGATATCAATTAAGCGTCACATAAATATAGCACTTCTGTAATGTTATCCTTATCACGTCATACTGAATGAAAACTAGTTTACAATTATGACTTTTGATATGAATTTAACACAGGTCTTCTTAAACTATAGGTCGCAAAATAGCAAAATTCTGGGGTCGAGAGATTTTAATGTTAAATAAATTAATTATCATTATTGTCTTTTTCTTTTTTATTTGTATGGGGTCGTCACTCACAATCATAAATGGGGTCGTGAATGACAAAAGTTTAAGAAGCCCTGACTTAAAATAATATGCACGATTTTTTTTTTGTGTTTAATATATAAGCCTTATAAGGTCTGATCTTTCAAATGATCTCTTTATGTAAATAAAAAAATATTAGTTGCCTTGTTTCATAAATAATAATTGTGAAAATTTCAAAAAAGTACGGTTTATATATATATATATATATATATATATATATATATATATATATATATATATATATATATATATATATATATATATATATATATATATATATATATATATATATATATATATATATATATATATATATATATATATATATATATATAATATATATATATATATATATATTTATATATAACTATATACTAAAACTTTTCATTTTAAACCAGTAGTTCCTAAAATTGGCGCGTTTGACCAACTAATAAAGAAAGTTTAGTTTAGGTTAGTTTCTTTTCTCTGTGTGAATCATATATTAAAAAATATCAATATAAATAGAAATAAATGTTCAAATGTAACTCTTTAGCCGGATTGATCGCGTATATTTTTAAATACTTTTGCTAACTAATCGAATTACTAACAAGTAATTTAAAAAAAAATTCTATCGGTATTAATACAGTTGAAGAGTTTAATTTCATTTCGAGGAAAAATTATTAAAAAAGTCATTTAAAATGAAAAAAAGTGTTATTAAATAAAAGTTTTTCTCACAATGAACATTGTTTTATTGCAAATAAACTCACATCACACGATATAAGAAACAAACAGACAGCGAATTATATATATATATATATATATATATATATATATATATATATATATATATATATATATATATATATATATATATATATATATATATATATATATATATATATATATATATTTAATTTTATCATTATAATATAATTATATTTTATAAATAAAATACATAATTTATTTACATTGTGTTGCGAGAAAGTGGTCTAACTTAAATAATAGCTAAAAAAAAGTGTAAGCACAAATTTGGGGATTTTTTTATACAACATAAGTAACTGTGGAGACTGTCGTGGCGTAGAGTCACAGCGTCTATATATAATCGTGACAGTTTGTGGGTTCCATTCCCATTCGGGGATAATAAATTATTTTCATTTTCCTCACTCAACACGCGATGCCTCGATAGGCGGAGAGTGCAGAATGGAAGGTCTTAACACTAGGTTCCTTCTGTCTACGGTTCCCTCTGCCTACCCTGTTATGTGCGGGATACAGCGTGAAGCTAAAAAAAGTATAAATAACTGATTTATCTTTTGTTACAAATTCAATATCCCACCATGTTATTATGGCAAAGCAGATACTGCATATGACTATAAGCGTGTTTGTGAGTTCAATTCCCTTCAGAAGGAAGAGTAGTTTATATTTTACTACTCACTAGACCAGAATAAAAAAAGGAGAAGAAAGCTGAGCACATTATCAAGAATTCGAATAAATTCCTCATTTTTCAAGCTAGACTTGAAGTCATAACCACAGAAATCTTCTGAACTTAATAATAAAATCAATTCAACACACGAAAAATGCTATAAATCGTAGTTAGGCCACTTTTACATTGAAATTTCATATAAATTCTATATTATATTAATTAAAATAAAATCTACTGTAAGATTTTAAATGATATATTAATTAATATTTAATTTCTTTTAGCAAACAACCTAACATTATTTATTTAGATACACTCGCAAGTAAATTATTGATAAAACAATATTTTATATTTATTTATTTATTAGGTATAAAACTTTTAATCTATATTCTTAATCTAGCTACAGATAATATAATATATAGAAAAGGCTAAGGGAAATGATAAAATTACATATTGCAAGTCTAAATTTGATACGTTAAATAATTTGTTTCTTTTAATTTATTCTATTATTGAAAGTTCCAATAATAAATGAATAAAAATGACTTTAAGCGTGACGGATTTAGATACAAGCCCCATATGAGAAAATTAATTAAAGAAAAAGTGCGGCGTTTAATTCCGCCATTGTTCTCCAGCCATTTTTCCTGCTAGGTTATTTATAAATTTATTTCTTGCCTTTTCTATATGTTATAAAACCATTAATAATATAATTATAAGTTACACAATGATTTATGTATCTAGCTTCTAAGAATGACGATGAATGCTTGGCACTTCTATTTATATTGTGGAATGTAGAACTAAGGAGTACCAACCCAGTATATTAAAAAGTGTCCGCTGAAAGAGATGGCGCCACATTAGCAAGTGGTAAATTTCTAAAAACAACGCCTTAAACGTAAATAGTTAATATTTAAATAGTGTCACCAAAAACATTAAAATTTTCAACCCACTTAAGTCTGTTTAAAACTGCTCTATCATTACCACTTGCTAGACTAGCGAAGATAAGGTGATACAGATGGACACATTTTCAATTCAACCCTTATATAAATAATATTTAAAAAAAAAAATTGTTGTTGTTTGTTGTTGATAATTCACTTTTCTTTAATATATATATATATATATATATATATATATATATATATATATATATATATATATATATATATATATATATATATATATATATATATATATATATATATATATATATTATGGCATAAGTTTTAAATTTACAATTACAATAATCTAATAGGTATATATATCTTTTTAACACTAAAAGTATTTACATTAGAAGAACACTTTTATTATTACTATGAATACTATTAATAATTTATTTGAAAAAATAAAATAAAGACTATTCACTGTCAGTACAGATCAAAATATTATTAATATTAAAAAATATTCCAGAATCATATAAACATAAAAGCGTTTCGAGCGCGACAGTTGAGCAAAATGAAATAAATTTTAATTTAATATTTAAAAAAAAAACATATAAAAAGTTTTACATAGCGGGATGTGAACCCGTGCCTCTTGAGAACTTGCCTTGAATGATTATCAAGAGGCGAAAGTTTTTTAAAAAAAAGTATAAATTTTTATATGTTTTCTAAATATATTTTTCTTTACTTAGTACTTTAAAATTAATAAATAATGTCGTTTATTCAAAGGCATAATTACATATCATATCAATACCCACGAAAAAGAAATTTGACAGCTAAATGACATTTACAATATATAATCTGTACAATGGACACGTATAGATAAAATATATAATTTAAATGTATATTAAAACTACATTACGCTACAATCTGCACATGTTTCTTCTCTCTAGGCTCTTTCAGAACGTATGACGTCGTTCTTCTTAATGTTCCAATTGAATCTAGAAGAAAAAATTATACATTAGTCCTTTTTTCTAGCATTATTTATACACTAATGACAGGAATTGCGAGTGCCGCCGAACTATTGCTCCTCGCTAGAGACAGGGAAAAGTGCTCCGAGCTGACTATTATATACTATTATTAAATATCAAATTATATTTGACTGTCAATCGCCTCCCCCTCCCCCCTAACTTCTTCTCATATAAAGTTCTGTAAAATACTCAAGGGGTCGTACTCCTGGAAATCCATTAAACTATTATTATCGAAACCCCAACCACCATATAGGTGGTACAGCCAGATACTTGCTAGCTGTAATAATCAACCATTTATGTAATAGCAATCTCTCCCCATGTATGAGGGATACTCACTGGCGGGCGGCCGGGGGAGGCGCGGCGCGGGCGTGGCGGGCGCGGAGGTGCCACGCCGCGCCCCGCGCTACGACCACCTCAGCTCCTTCAGCTCCACAGTGCTTGTGGCGTCCGTCTGTTTGTACATTAGAAACAATTTTTAAACAAATATCCAAATAGATCACTATATATTTAAAAAAATTTTAAAAAAATTGAGTTTAAATTATGTGATTCTAACTCGAACCTCTCAAAATTGTTGCAGCCACGTTTCTATAATATATATTTAGGTTCTTATTCATATATTTTATAAATTAACGAAGTGGGTATTTTTTTTTAATGTTTGTGCCCGTTTTTTTGAAATACATTGTAAAAATTAACAAATGATATACAGGCCAGAAAAAATCCATTAAAAGGTTTTACCTCATATCTGGAAGGCGCTGGTGGCACGTGTGTTCCAGGCGAACACCTGGAACACCCAGGTCTTAGAACTGTTCGCGAAGAACCACCTCTCATTGCGGTTCTTAATTCCTGAAATAAATAATATAAAAAAAAATGAGTTCTAAGAGAAGAGGAGAGTAACGCCTTCCTTAATCGCTTCATAATCGCTTAGACTCACGTCGCTATATTAGGCATATATTTATTTTTCTACAACAATTTAATTGTTGAAACCATAGTGACGAAGCGTTCGAAAGATTGAATTATTATCACTTACCTCGCTCTATACACATACATACAGTAAACAAAAATTACTTATAAAACATATGTAGATATATACATACACACATAGATACATACACTGATAAACACATTATCCTCTTTTCCATCACGCAATCGGATAAAATTTTGAAAAACCTCACCTGTCCCATCTCACTGCATAAAGACTGACGACCTTGTGAGGCATTCTTCTTAGTATTCCAACAGAACTCCAAAATTGCCACCACTATGGCCAAAACTAAACCACATAGCAAAGTGACAAATACACCACCTGGTAAAAAAAAAAAAAAAAATTATAATAATATAGCATTTAATATCAGTTTAACATTAAGTAACATATATAAGTACTGGTAATGTAAGCCAATAAGAAAAAGTGAATTGTATGTAATGAATATGTATTTTTATATAATATCTCCAAGTACGTCGTGGCACAGATGAAAAGCCTCTGTCTGAAAACGCGACGGTTTGTGGGTTCGATTCTCACTCGGGGAGAATGAATGATTTTCATATTCAAAGCGCGGTGTTGAGTTCCACCACTCAACACGCAATGCCTCAAAAAGGCGGAAAGCGGGTAACAGAGTGTCTTAACACTAGGTTCCTACGGTTCCCTCTGCCTACCCTGCCATTTGCGGGATTCAGCGCGAAGCTAATTTAATTTATGTCCAAGTAATTAAAGCTGTTAAACATATATTGCTACAGCCTAACTTAACGCTTTATACAATACACACTTATAATAATAACTAATACTCGGCACAAATAGGGGAAGGCAGACAGCACCTAGTGTCAAAACACTCCGTTCTCTTCGCATCGACTGAATTTAAAACACCAAATTGGGGAAATAAAAATAATTCATTCGCCTCGATGACCATGATTCAATATATTGGGATGGGGACCTGATCTATAACCATCAGGCTCACAGTCAGTTACCCCGTCCTATTGCATCCAAACCACATTAAATATCCACATTAGCCTTAATTCAGTTCAGTTCTTTAAGAATGGCGTTTAGAGCGAGTTATACACATTAGCCTTATCACAAAGTCTATACATTAAGTCTAGTTAAATCATCACATCTACTTTCTGATCATATTTAATGGTGTTAAATTTAATCAATATATGATTGTACTACTGATTATTGAATCCCAGAGACAAAAAGAGAAAAAAGAGAAAGAAAAAGATAGACAAAGAGAACCTAAGGTCAAGACACTCCGTTCTCCGTCTTCAACTCGAAATCGAGATTTACGTGTTTAGTGGTGGCGACAACACCGCATTTCGTCTCCAAGGAGATATCTTCTAGGAAATCATTTTAAGCTTACCAATATTCTGCACTCCCAAAGGATTAGCCTTGCTATCCTTGCCATCTCTATTACAAACATCCCCTGTATTCTTCCACCACTTGTCGTATAATATCTGAATGACTCCTTTCTCTTGGAGTTCAAGGATAGCGAGCGATATTTTATCCCGCCACGGACTGCCCTTCCAGGTGGCTATACCGTAACCCTGTAATAGAAAAAAGTATACTTAAAATGTCTGTCAACTGAAAAGGTAAGCTAGATAAAATAAGTAATGATAGAACTATTATTATACATCTATTATAGGTATATTTAAAAACTACTGAATGGATAGGATGGATAGGACTTAGATAATAGACCCTAAGTTGAAACAAATCTGATTTAAATTAAAAATTATCATCTCGTTAAGATTTTCAGTCAAGATACTCGACATAGGTCGACGCTTTCCGTCCAAATTTAAGACTTTGTATTTGAAGTGCTCGGAAGTCGGAACTCATGTGGCGACATATTCTCTCCAAAGAGGGGAAATAATTAATTCCTCCGAATGGAGCTCGATTCTTTAAAGATAGTGATGGTTATCAATATACGTATGCATTCAGAATTGGCTAATGCATTATTACTATGATATTCTCAACTCAACAAGAAAAAAAATTAAAATTATATATATTTTTAGCAAAATTTATAAAAATCTGAACAAAGAGGTTTGAACCCCCTAAAATAACAAACCAACCTTGGAATCCAACAATCCACCGATCTGCGTCAAATTGCAATCTCTTTGCACTCGATGGTCTAGCATTGTGGATTCCATGAGGAACGCGTAGTTCCCAATGAGTACCCTCCTCACTCCCTCCTCGTAGGAGGAGACGAGTGCTGGCGGGGAGGCGGAGGACATGTGCTGCCACATTTTCTGGTATATATCTATGTTGGAATCCTGGAATTTATATTAGAATATTTAGTTGCACATTGTATCCCGCATATAACAGGGTAGGAAGAGTTAAGTGTTAAGATACTCCGTTCTCCGTTTTCCACATAATTTTCATGATATGACGTGTTGAACAGCGGGATTTAACGCCATGTTTTATTTTGTTACCAGACCATTTTGCAAGATCGTTTCCTTAAAGGTCGAATTCGCAACCGTCTGTTTAGCTTATCCTAGATTTTTTTATTGGAATATGTTATTATAGAAATGGAATATTCACAAGTGTGTTTCAATATTTGTGATGGTTTCTGGTCCAAACGTGATTTGGAGAAGTGTATGAAATGTTTTATATATTTATTTAAGCACTCAAGTCAACATGGTGGATTTCATAAGAAACTCGTAGTCCTCATTGATAACATTTTGTAATTCTCCTTAATTTCCAACCAATTTCTGAGACGTAGCGTGATCACTGGTGTAATTAAGTACTGCACTTTGTCTAGCCGAAATGGAAAAATTAAAATAATTAATTCCTCAAGGTCGGAATCGAACCCATAACCATTACATTGACAGTTAAATACTGTCCCATTGTCCCAAGACGACGAGCCTGAGATCGTCTGACTTTGAAACACTATCCAGCCTCAGTTACTTAAAAATAACTAATATAAATATAAAAAATATTATATTTGTTGGAGAGGTCATTAATACGGACGCTCAATTGACCACGAGGCGCAAGCGATACGTCATCGCTTCGGCAGAGTCCGGTCAAACCGGTCCGGAAAACGACAGGACTCAGAGACTCACTTTCCTTTTGGTCATTGCTCGGGTCACAAGCCTGGGGACTGTTTTACGACTGGTTGTGTTAACTACATACTTGTTGATTGTGGACCTACCTACATTAATAAAATCAGTGAAAGTTAATAAAGTCATTGTAAGAAGATAGTTTCACTAACTACGCCATGCCCATGAATATGTCTTCTGGGAGAGACCACCACGCTAATCAAGTACCGTGCGCCCGAAATATTTATATTAGTTATTTTATTTGAACATTTTATACTAAATATCAATATATTACGACTTCAAACAAGAAACTTCACCTAAACTTACCCTAAAAAAAGTCATAGTGGAGCCTCCATTCAAAGTGCCATACTGCACGCTATTCTGTGCAGCCAGATCCGCAGCACTTTGTATGGGCAATACAGTGCGTTCCACTGTGAGGAAGGCGGCGAGGTTTGCCGTGTACGAGGACAGGATGATGAGAGTAAAGAACCACCAGATACCACCGACTATACGGGTTGATGTTGCCTGGAACGAATTGACTTTTTTTTTCAGGTTTACGCTTTATCCCGCTAATAGAAGGGTAGAGAAAAAATAGGGTCACAACCTCCACTTTCCACCCAAATTCGACATATAGCGTGTTGCGATGCGGAACTCAGCGCCGCGGTTTGTAATAGGATAACAAAAACTTAAATAAATAAAGTTTTTTTGATGAAATTAAATTAAAAAATTCGTTAATATATTATATAAATATAAGGCAGTGAGACAGCGCGTGACTATAAAAGTATTTCCTTGTGGGTCCAATCAAGATTTCCTCTGAATAGCCTGCGGGCAACAGGCGAAGCTCCTACAAAAATAATGATTATATATCTCGTATATACACCTACTACAAATCAAAAACTTTTTACCTTTGGATTCAATCCCGAACCCTGTCTCAAAAACGTTCCAGTGATGAACCAGAAGGAGTTACAAACACTGAACTGGTTTGTCAGTAGTTTCGTCTCGTGACCACACACATGAGTGCTAGATGACCTGGAAAGTTAAAAAAATGTCAGTGTTACCATATACAGTAATTACATAACAGTAATTTATAAAAAAAATAATAATAATATGCGTGATACAGCGTGAAGTTGGAAAAAAATGTACAAATTTCCATACGTACCATTCATAAGGCGAAAATCTGGCCATCACAAACAACGTGAAGGAGACTAGAACGTATGCAGCTAACACGTACAACCATATTTCTATTGCGAGGGGATTCAAAAAGCTGAACAATCTCGTCGGTTGGGATGAGGGTACCTGTTGATAAAAAAAATATAAAAAATATTAAATTTCCACCGGAATTTCGTTTGCATGGACTTTATAGAGTATAATTTTAACAACTTAAATATATGGTTGTCTCTTTCCCACAGTAGTTCCTGAAATCCATGCCTTCGTACCAAATTTAAGCTTTCTACCCTCCATAGTTTTATCTGTACGCTATCTGTCCATCACTCATATAGTGACGTTAATTTATACACATGCATACATATATATCTTCACGCTTTATCCCTAGCGGGGTAGTCAGAGAGTCCTTGCATACCTCTTTCGCCTCGTCCACTGTCATTGACCTCTTCATACATGCTCTCTGGGGCGTCCTCATGTTTTTTTACGTGACGTATAATTTAATATATATAATACATTAATTGATTACTCATTACACTGAGGTAACTCAGTTTCTTATATTCTATTAAAAGTACATTATAAGTTAGATAACTTTAAATATTGGAATGTCCATGTCTAGAGAAAATTTTAAAAGAATTTATAATGTGGTTTTTTTTTTTACTACAGTTATTATCTAGCAATCTGTCATTTGAGACTTTAAACAGATGTTATGAATGATTGTATATATAAATTAATAATAGTACTTTGTACCACGGCTGGACTCGAACCCGCGCCTCTTGTGTCCTGTCCAAGTCCAAATATCATTTTCATTGTTAGATGATAAGATCTAACTAAAACTGTTTCTCTATTAGACAATTTATACTAATTGTCTTTACACAAACGTTCCAAATAATGATCATCAAGATCTAGCTGCTATGCTATTTATTATATAGCACAATGAGCACAAGTTCGAATCCCACTACGCTTATATTTTGTACGTTTCGAAATAAATTTTAATTTATCATTCTACATTTTTTTTTAAATTCACAAGTTACAAATCAAGTACAAACATAAAACTTTTTTTTAGATTTGAAAGAAATTATATAAATACCTTAAATAAAATACCAATGCCTAGATTCATGAAGGGCTTTGTGAAATCAATGACTGCTTCTCTCGCATAGTTTATTGTCATTGAGGCTACTGCTATATCTGCTTTCTGGAAAATATTATTTTATAATTAGTATATATTAGGCAAGAAAAATCTTAGACATCTTTAAAAATGTGAACGTTGAACGTAACAGGATTCGAACTTGCATCTCTTGTTTATCGTCCTAGCGTTCAACTTTTGGATATAACCAAGAGGTGCAAGTTCAAATCCCGCTTCGTTTATATTGTTAAACGTTTCTGAGTATTTCTTTTTTCTTAGTGTATGATTTCTTTTAGTTTATCTAATAGCTGTTTCCAAAACATTTAATTTTTTAACATAATATTTACATGTTTTTAAATAGACAATATCCATAGACACTAATAGAAATATTAACTTTTTTAAAACAAACAATTTTTTTCTCTTTTTATATTATTATAGATTTACCTACGTAATATACTCGTATTTATCCTTATGAATCTTCTAAATAGTGTTTACTATGGCAGAAAGGACTTGGTGTACATTGACCCAACTGCCACATATTTTCGGAAACGTTGCTTGATACCAACCTCACTATTAACGCGCCACCACACTACACTATTATAAATCTAACCCCGCCCAGATACCTAAAAGTTCTTACCCTGTCCATTAACTCCTTAACTATGCCATTCCACTGTCCAGTTTCAGGGTCCCACGCCCCGTACATGTTGTCTGGAACTAATCTAAGGCGATAGTGGAATCCGGCGCGTGCCGCGACTCGAGCTAGCAGATCTATGCAGAAACCCTCGAATCTGGCATTGCCTTGAAGATTCCAGCCTTCTTTCACCATTACATATGGTTTTTCCTGGAAAAAACATCAGAATATAAGAGTTCTTCTTCAGCTTCATGCTGAATCCCGCATATAGCAGGGTCTTTGTTACGCAAGGATTCACACGACAATCGGTCCAGTGCATACCATCGGTACTCGCATCCAGTGTCTTCCATTGACTTAGTTACTTAGTAATATATTATATTATAAAATTAATTATATACTTGGAATTTATAATTAAAAATGATATTAATAATGGATCCAAATGTCTAAAATTTGAAAGAAACCTAACATCACTTACGACAAATTAGTTAAATTTTAATAGAAGGATCTAAATGCTTGTATTACTGAAGGCTATGGTAATGTCCATATAATATTTTTCTTTTTTCGATTTCATCGTTAAACAATTTTACTTTACCAACCAACATCTCAAAACAAAAAAGTAACAACAGCCAACATACCTCAACCGTAACAACAGTCAAGGTGACATTCGGAGGTGGATCCCGCCTATAGGCAGCGGGGTCAGTGACCTCCAGCCCCTGTTCTGGAGACCACGTGCCAGAGAGCACCGCGCCTCCGTTCTCTCCACCGGAGAGCCTCATAAGTTGGAGGTGGAAGGTGGTTCTGACACCTTCGTTAAAGGATATTGGGCCTGTAAGGCCGTGAGCTTGAACCTGGGGAATGCATTGTTTTGTTAGCAGGTTATGCAGAGAGAAGGCACTCTGAGTCCCATTTTACACCCGATTTTCAAGACGGCATGTTTAATGGAACGTCACACTTTGTCGTCTTAAAAGAGCCAGAAAGTGAATATAATTATTTATACTGAGTGGATATATGCTTTTAGGCTCATGTAAGCATTAATAACAGTATTTTCATATGAATTTAACAAAACAAAGTCAGGTGCTAGTCAATTTTCCAATTCCAATCTTTTAGAATAATCCAAGAAGTAATTTTATTTAAATGTACGATTAACAAAAATAAATAAAATTTCAGCAAATTTTAAAGTTTAATTGTACTAGATTTTTCGTAATAATATAAAATATATATATATACCTTATTAATATTCTCCATCAAAGTCCTTCCATGGGATATATGCGTTTCGCTGTCACATGACGCATTAGATGAATGTACCTCTTTAGTTGACGCCAGAGCTAAAACTAACACTTGTACAGCATCGTAGAGAAGTGCGGGTTCAGTCTGAAAAATACAACATACCTCATAACACAGTATTTAAAATTGATTGAAATTAAATTTAACTTCAAAAAGATCTAGATATTCTTAGATTAAGTACTAGAACACTTACTCAGACTACTCAAAGACCAGTACCAGGTTTTTTTTTGTATTTATTAAAAACTTAGTATTGGCAATCCATTTAGTCACAATTTATCAAGTCAGGTAAAACGATCATTTTTGTAAGGATAATGAAATAATTCATAAATTCTTAAACACAGAAAGCCGCAAGATTGGAACTCATTTCGCACCTTTATATGTCCACCGCTGAGTATAGACCCACCAATGGGATGGAACTTCTCCATAACCTGTAAAGCATCTTTCACTTTGTCCGAATCCCGGTCCACCAGCCTCCAGCCGCTCATATTGACACGATTGTAGAAGAAGTCCTCTAGGTCAAAGAGTTCCATATCCTACAAAGAATTATGCATAAAAAAAACATTTTATGTGTTTGACTGAAGAGTAAGAAGGTCCCGCTCAAGATTTTTTCCTGCATATAGAACTCAATATCGAGACATTCTTCGTTGATCCTCCCAAATTTGAAACATTGCGTTTTTAATGGTGGAACTCAACGCCGGCATATATATATATATATATATATATATATATATATATATATATATATATATATATATATATATATATATATATATATATATATATATATATATATATATATATATATATATATATATATATATATATATATTTCCGTGGTACAATTCATGGAAATTGACAAAATAACACTTACAAAAGACGTAAATATGTAATGATAATCTTCATTGTTCATCTGCAGTTGTAATATCTGAAAAATAATTTAAAAACATTAAAAAAATGTAATGCATATATTATAGTATTTAATTAAGTAAAAAGGACTGCGCAGAGGCTTAGCGTCTGCCTGCAATCTGTCTGGCTCTGGCAACAAGGCAAGGGACGGCAATGCCGACGTAGAGGGTATATATATATATATATATATATATATATATATATATATATATATATATATATATATATATATATATATATATATATATATATATATATATATATATATATATATATATATATATATATATATATATATATATATATATATATATCTAAATTAAATGATGACAATATTGATGTTTCTGTAGCGAATTTTTATGAAATCTTAAATAGTATCATAGAATTGCACGTTCCCACGAAAATCATAAAATTCAATACTAAATACCCAATCTGATATAATCGGGCGTTAATTAAAATTATAAAAGAAAAGCTAAAATTTCATCGAAAATGGAAAGCTTATGAACAACATAAAGATTATATATCTTGTGTTACATTGAGAGAGAGACAAAAAGTTATGATAGATGACTGTTACAACAGATTCATCAGTAATATTGAATATAGACATCATTCAATAGTAAACATTTTTGGTATTATGTAAACTCTAAACGCAAATGTAACGAACTTCCAGATGTCATGTCTTCAGGCGATTATACTACTTCCAATCCTGTGGAAATTTATGATTTGTTTAATAATTATTTGAACTCTGTATTCGATTCTTATAAACACAATAATATTTTGCATATATTTAGCTATATCACTGACTATGCTATTTTCTAGCTTCGTGAAACTGTGTAAAATGCCTTTGGAATTGAAAAAATCTTTCATAACTCCAGTATTTAAAAGTAATAATAAGCAAGATATTTCTAATTACCGTCCAATTTGAAAATTGAGCACTATACCCAAACTGTTTGAAAAAATCATTTATGATACCTTCTCACAAATAGCAAGACCATTTATAATTCCCAAAAAACATGGCTTTGTAGCTCGCAAATCCACAGAAAGTAACCTTTACGAATTGTACAATTGTCTTTAAACCGCTATGGATAATAGGCTGCAGGTGGATGCAGTGTATACTGATTTTACAAAGGCTTTTGATAAAATATCTCACGACCTGTTTATAAACAAATTGGGACAATTCCGTGTTCATGATGATTTGGTCCGTTGGTTTTGCTTATATCTTAGAAATCGGAGTCAGGCAGTTACTGTAAAGAGTCGCTGTTCAACGTTTCTTCCAGTCTCCTCAGGAGTGCCTCAGGGTTCAAATCTTGGCCCACATCTCTTTAATATATTTGTAAATGATGTAACTTCTTGTTTTCATTATTCTAAAGTCCTTTACGCTGACGATATGAAAATATTTAAGTCAATTAAAACTTTACATGATTGTAATTTACTCCAGGAGGATTTGTGTAGATTAATATCTAACTGTGATTCAAACCACCTTTATTTGAATATCAAAAAATGTAATATTATCACATTTACAAGAAAGAAGAATCCCATAGTCTTTAATTATAAGATTGAACAAACTGTATTAAATCGGTCAAGTGAGTTTCGTGATCTTGGTGTTCAATTGGACGAAGGACTGTTTTTTGAATCACATATAAACATTGTAATCCAAAAGGCGTACAAAATGCTAGGTTTTGTGTTACGTGTGTCCAAAGATTTTAGGCGGACTGTGACTCTTGTAACATTGTTTAATGTTCTGGTTCGGCCTCTACTGGAATATTGTTCCACATGCTGGAATCCACAATATAAAGTTTATATTAAAAGGATCGAATCGTTTTATAATAAATTTCTACGGCACCTAAGACAGAGACAATTATGTGGAGACATATGTATTATCACTTTGGACAGCAATATCTTAGAGAAACGCCGAGAGGTCAGAGATCAGGTGTTGTTGTACAAAGTTTTGAACAATTTAATCGACTTCCCCTTAACTGCTAAGTAAAGTTAATTTTGCTTGTCATAGGTTAAGTGCACGAAATAAGCCCTTATTTGCAATACCCAAACTCAAAACAAATACAAATTATGCTTCCAATAACTTTGTGTCACGTGCTTGCAAGAGTTTTAATTATAAGTATTGCGATTTAGACATATTTAATTTAGCATACGTAAATTTCAAAAATTGTATTAAAAAACGTAATTTTTAGTGTAGTTAAGGTTTTAGCATTAGTCAATTTATTCTTAGTGTTTAGTAGGCATTATTTTTATTCTTAGTGTTTTTAGATTGTTTATGTACTTGTATTATTATATTTTATAGTATATATTGTGTTCTTTATAAATAGCTAGTGTTTAAGAAGTGTACGTGTTTGGTAATCTGTGGAAACTTGATTGGTCTTTGTTCTATTTTGTATGTTTTATGTTTAAATTATTTAAATGTACTGTATGTTTCCCTTAAAAATAAAAATATAAAAAAAAAAAAAAAAATAAACTGTAGCGCTTGGGGGAATTAAATATTTTCATTTTCACGTTCTGATAAAATAAAGGGCGACGTTGAGTTCCGCCACTCAATGCGTAACACCTTGAATTCTGGTGGAAAATGAAGAAAGTCCTCGACCCAAATGTAGAGTAAAGCGTAAAACTAAAAAAAACGCCATACTAAAAATGAAATCCAAATATAAAAAGTAAAATCAGAAAGCCTAACTGTAAACGAGACGGTTGTGGTTTCGAGAACGTTCCAAGAAGCATTCCCCAGACGGAGACAATAATTATTTTTTTTCACATTGGAAAAATGCAGAAAATTCACTTTGATTTAAAAATTTTCTTTATTCAAATAAACTTATACAAGCACTTTTGAATCGAATCAACTGGTTCAGAAGACAGTTCTGCTGAGAAGTGCCGGCAAGGAATTCAACAGTTCCTCTTTTAAATACAATGGTAACACCTTGTGTTCAAATGACTAAATTCAATTGATACATAACAACTCGAAGTACTGACACTAGTTTCCTCTGCCTACCCTGTATGTATGAGATATGCGTGAAATAAAATATAATCTTGTAAGTATCTCTAGTAAGAATAGAATATACTCTCATTTCCTTTTTATATATATATATATATATATATATATATATATATATATATATATATATATATATATATATATATATATATATATATATATATATATATATATAAACTCTTAACCAAGTGACACTGACAGACAAAACCATTAAACGTAGAAAATTGAAATTTGTTGAAAAACTGTCAATTAAAAAGTTGATAAACAAGTGAAGTGCAAAAAAAATCGCTAAAATTGCATTCTTCATACATTTCACGTATAAAGAGTTTTTATTCCTTCCATTCCATTTTAAAGATCAGCGTGCGCAAACTGCCATCATCCCGGAAACTGACACCAGGACAACGACCATCCTTGCCTTGTTTAAGCACCAAGAGTAAACTACTAGTGATGAGCACTTTTACGTATCCCAACGTAGAATACCAGTTCTATCAGATCACGCTAAAGTCCAGAATATTTACATTAAACAAGATGTGACGCCCCATAGTCTACTAAAATGAAATCGCAGGCAATTTAATAAATACATACTTACAGCTCTAGACAACAGTCTCAAGTGTTTTGGATCAGTGTCAACAATTATATGCTTGATGCCTTGCGCCTTAAGCTGAGCTAAGGCACGCCTGTAGTCACGTGTTTCACACCTCACCGCATACATGTCTCGGCCGTCGCGAGCTAATCGCACTATATTAAGTTCTCCTATAAGAGAAAGAAGAAAGAATCTATACTAATAAAATAGAGCTGAAATATTTGTTTGTTTGAACGCGTTAATGTTAAGAGGACCGTCGTGGTGCAGAGGCACAGCGTTGTCTGTAAACGATATGTTAATGGGTTTGTGGGTTCGATTCCCACTCGGCGAGAATGAATAAGTTTCATTTTCTTCGCTCTGGCAACAAGGCAAAGCGCGGCGTTGAGTTCCGCCAATCAACATGCAATGCCTCGAGAGGCGGAAAGCGAGGAATGGGGTGTCTTAACACTAGGTTCCTTCAACCTACGGTTCCCTCTGTCTAACGTGGTATGTGCGGGATACAGCGTGAAGCTGAATAATAAAGAATTAGCATATAACTTACCAAACCCATAATCTTCATAAATGATACCCATCCTAGTCCAGTTTAGAAAAGACGTGAGGTCCTTAAAGGCTTGATCCATTAGAGTCCGAGATGGATATAGATTGATTGTAAAAGAATCTGTGCTGTTTAGAGCTGGAAGGAGAAGTAATAAATTAATATTGTACGTTTAATTTTTAATTTTTATATATATATATATATATATATATATATATATATATATATATATATATATATATATATATATATATATATATATATATATATATATATATATATATTTCTATATTTGTACAAAATATTATGGGACAGGCTATGTAGCCATTTAACGAGCAAAACTATAGACTATATTACATCACGTTAATCGTTTCGATTCAACCAACAGTGCGCAGACTGACTGACTGACAAATGACTGCAAAGTCAGAACTGCCTTGATTACTTAGAAACTGTCATGTCATACATAATTTTTTATTGTTTGCATTTGGCTATGGAGGTATCGGAAATAGAAGCCAGCATATATAAATAAAATATAAACAAATCAATGTCATTAGGAAAGTCAAATAATCTGAAAATACGCCATACTAGCATTCTTAATACTTTAATATATATTATAAAATAATAATTTGAATTATATCTAATGTACACCAAGTAAACTTGCGGGTAAAAAAAACCACTATATAAGCCTATATTGCACAAATAGTACTCCAAGGGTGTATGAGGTCGATTCGGCCTCAGGTCAAATTTATATTTCAAATTTCTATATATTATAATTTAATATATGTATATTTTGTATATAAAATACTTACAATCTTCAAAATACGGTGACACGGTCAGATGTGGTGCATGGAGAGATCGACACATTGCTGTCAGCGTGGACCCAAGAAGTGGACCTGCACTACTGAATATAGCTATGGCTCCCGACCTTATTTGTGTACAGGCTGAAAATTTAAATTCATTCGTTATTGGTTTTGTGGTGAAGTAGGAGCGAGGGATATTTTAAAATTGTATAGAATATGGGAGATGAAGTGTCTTAACACTATAATAGAAATATCATTTACAATAGAATTATAATAATCATTAGCTTCCTGAAGAGCATTAACAGCATTTAATTATATATTATAATATTCTTGTATAGAATAATACGTTTTACTTAAGAATACATTTTTAACTTTAACTTTAAACTCTTCATTTAGACGATCAGATATCCCTTGTGGAATATTTTATATACATTTTGAATATGACTATTTTTGTCGAACTGGTTTTAGGGAATCATGTCACGAATAGTAAAAGGTAAACAAATAAAAAATAGGCCTTCATACCACAGCGACAGCTGTAGGTTCTATTCCTACTTAGGGAGAGTTATTAGTTCAATTTTTCCGCAAACATGACGCGCGGCGTTAAGTTCCGCCACTCAACACGCAATGTCTCAAAAGGCGGAAAGCGGGGAACGGAGTGTCTTAACACTTGTTGCCCTCTGCCTACCCAGCGTGAAGCTATGAAGTATTAATTATACAAGTCCACTCAGTATAATAGTAAAGTAAAAGTTATCAAAAAGCTTTCATTATTTGAGATTCAAAAACTTTCAAAACATTGTGAATAAGAGATAGAGCTTTTTAAACTTAAACGTTCGTTTTAAATAATACATTTGAATACAGGTCCGTTTATAACATTGTGCACGATTTGTCGTATGGCTTGATGAAAATATTATATTATATATTTAAGCTCAAATAAATGTTTTTAAACTTATTTATATTTTTTTATGTTCAAATATCAATAAATCATATTTCATATTTGATAAAGTACAGAGAAGCTTGGACAACGCCGGTGAGCGTAAATGCTAAGGCTCAGGTACTGCTCTGAGCTCCTCTGATCTCCTCTGATCTGGCCATCGAGAACACTTTGTTCCAGAAGAAACCTCAGCACCTTATAACGTACTCAGCACCTTATACGCTCTTATGAGCGGGTCTCACTCAACTCAAATTGATTAGTTGCTGACTAGAGACTAGACAGTGTCATATAGGCAGGGTGACCAACTGTAAGGTCATACCCGGCGAAAGCCTGAACGGTTCAACATCGTCCCCTTGTCATGGACTATAATGTTACTTCGAAAAAGGAAGAAGCTGAGAAACGCAAGCCTAGGATCAAGTGGTGGTTGTTAAATGGGCCGATGCAGACCGACTTTTTGGCGGAGGCGGAGTGTCAAAATCTACTGACTAACACCGAGACCGCTCAGGCTGCTTGGGATCGAGATCATTCAGCAATCATTGCGGTGGACAAGCGAGTTCTTTGTGCTACTAAGGGTGGACGTGTCATCGACAACGATACATGGTGGTGGAATGACCAGGTGCAGGGGGTGATTCGGGAAAAGAGGGCTGCGTTTAAAGAGTGGCAACATTCCAACTCTCCTGAAGACAGACTGGAGTACATCGCAGTGAAACGGGCCAGCAGAAGAGCTGTAGCCAGGGCCCGCAGAGAAAGTTTGTCGCCATTATATGATAAACTTGAAACTGTGGAGGGACAGAAGCTTATATACAAACTGGCTCGTGCTCGAGATAAAGCAACGCAGGATATTACAAAATGTCTCTGCGTCAGAGATTCTCGGGGCACGTTGCTTTGTAGTCATGCCTCTGTAAAGGAGAGATGGAGAAACTACTAGCTGCTGAAGCTACTAGCAGTCTTGTAGTCTTCCTCCTGAATTACCTCCTAACCTCAGACTTGTTGCTCCAAGAATCCGTGACGAAACTCTTAATTGTCTTCAACGCATGAAGAACGGAAAAGCGGCAGGACCTGACGACATCCCGATCGAGGTGTGGAAATCGTTGGGCTCTCTTGGTGTACTTATACTTACTGACCTGTTTATCCGTATCTTGAATACTGGAGAGATGCCACATCAGTGGCGGCAGTGCTTTATTATCCCTATTTACAAAGGAAGGGGCAGTGTTCAATATTGCGGTAGTTATAGGGGCATTAAGATTATGAGCCACACCATGGAGCTCTTCGAGCGCGTGATAAGCTTAGTCGGAAGGCAGACCCTGGCAAACGAAGCCGGGACTAATGCCAAGAAGAAGAAGAAGAAGAACGTAAGTAGAAAGAATATAGTGATAAAACATTCCATTCTACACTTGACACTTATTTGAAAAACTGTGAAACTATATTTTTTTTTAGTCCTCGGAGTTGTTTTTAAATGCGATGGTCTCTTTAAGCCAGCCACGTAACAAATGTACAGGAATAAAAAACGTAAAATGTTTCATACATTTAATAATACTTTTTTTTTATATTACGTAATAGAATACGATATATCGTATGAATTGAAGAGCGTTTGTCATAATATTTTCAATAATAATGTTGTTAAATTACATTATCAATAAATGAAACATTACACACACTACCAAATGTTTGACAATATAACTTCTGTATGAAGTGACATACACGTTGCTATGGCAACGTGTATGTCACGCGTCAGCGGGTCCTCGAAATCGTATATATATATATATATATATATATATATATATATATATATATATATATATATATATATATATATATATATATATATATATATATATATATATATATATATATATATATATATATATATATATATATATATATATATATATATATATATATATATATATATATATATATATATATATATATATATATATATATATATATATATATATATATATATATATATATATATATATATATATACCAACGTCCATGCCAGGCCAACGTCCATGCCACGTTGAACACACCGGTTCTCGTCCGATCACCGAAGTTAAGCAACGTCGGGCGCGTTCAGTACTTGGATGGGTGACCGCCTGGGAACACCGCGTGGCGTTGGCATCTCAGAGGGTGTCTAGCCAATTATCTGTCCGATATTTGGTTTCCGGCATACGGGTACGCGACCCCGGGACCTCGAGCCACCACTTTCATAACCCGATCCAATCCATGTAAGTGGTGTCCCTCCCCTATATTCCAAGTCTTTCTGCCTCTTATTCCCTTTCCTTTCCTGGTTTCTCCCAGTAATGGGTTTGGAGGTCAGATGGCAATCGCTCCACAAAAAACCACTTCGCCACTCATATGGACCGATTGGTCTTAGTCGGAAGGCAGACCCTGGCAAAAAGCCGGGACTAATGCCAGGAAGAAGAAGATATATATATATATATATATATATATATATATATATATATATATATATATATATATATATATATATATATATATATATATATATATATATATATATATATATATATATATATATCTTCTTCCTGGCATTAGTCCCGGCTTTTTGCCAGGGTCTGCCTTCCGACTAAGACCAATCGGTCCATATGAGTGGCGAAGTGGTTTTTTTGTGGAGCGATTGCCATCTGACCTCCAAACCCATTACTGGGAGAAACCAGGAAAGGAAAGGGAATAAGAGGCAGAAAGACTTGGAATATAGGGGAGGGACACCACTTACATGGATTGGATCGGGTTATGAAAGTGGTGGCTCGAGGTCCCGGGGTCGCGTACCCGTATGCCGGAAACCAAATATCGGACAGATAATTGGCTAGACACCCTCTGAGATGCCAACGCCACGCGGTGTTCCCAGGCGGTCACCCATCCAAGTACTGAACGCGCCCGACGTTGCTTAACTTCGGTTCTCGTCCGATCACCGGTGTGTTCAACGCGGCATGGACGTTGGCATATATATATATATATATATATATATATATATATATATATATATATATATATATATATATATATATATATATATATATATATATATATATATATATACATATATGAAAATTAATAAATGCAAATGAAAATAATTAAACAAAAGACGAAGTGTGAATAACCATTTTAAATCATCTATGTTACAAAGCTTCGCCTCCGGTTCCGATAGGTCGGAACTTCCCATTGATATAACAATTTCTATTCCGAGTTCGTTTCCGACACTTTTCAGTAGGATGTTAAAATCGGAGGTAGCGCGGTGACGTGGTCAGCGTCTACAAACAAGCTTAAACGTGTCGCGCGGGGAAAGCTTCTCTCTTTTGGAACGTACCTTTAAGCTATATATATCTGTTTTTTTTTACGTACACTCCGACTCCGACTTTGGTTTCCTTAAAACCACCTTAATAATATCCCTACTATTAATTTAATGCTGAAGAGCTTTTTATTTTGTTTTTTGTTTTAGTTTGTTTGTTTGTTTTGCCGTAAATATAACATATATATATGATGTTGTTATTAGGATTGACGTAGTGGAATGTATGATTGAACAGCGTGTTCAGTTCTCGTATTGCTTATATTGGTTACCGCTCGTGACACAGATAGTGTTATAGTAATCTATATCTATATATATAATAAAAGGATAGAAAAGTCAACTCTGTACATTAAAGATTTAAAAAAAAGATTGATTAGGTTGGTTAATATATCGATAATATAAGCTGAAAATCATCTTAGCAGAATTTTTGTCTGTCTGTCTGTCTATTTATTTGGCCTCCAATCACGCAAAAACAACTGGACATAAATGAATGAATTTCTGTATAGTAATAGCTTACAATCCCGGCCCGCATAAATTTTATTACATATCCCGGTTTTCCATGCTGTTCTCGGAAAATAAATGAAAAAGTGATAAAATTATTTAAATCACTGAAAAGAAGTGATTTAGATTTGGCATGCTAACAGTTCTTAGCCTTAAACAATATATATAGAATATTTTTATTCTGATGTGCAATGCAAACATCGAACGTGAAACACAAACAGAGACGGTTAAATTACCTCGATTACTTGCAACTAAAGGTAGTTTTAGTCCATTCTCACTTAGTAATTGTGGCAAATGGTAAAGATTTCTTAAATTAAAATTTAAAATATAAAAGCATTTGAAAATGAATTCCACAGTCTAGCTAGATGTCTTAGTAATAGTTACAAATGATTTGATTTATAGTTGCTATAGTGACATTTAGCGATCAGAAGGTAATTTAGTAGTTTTTTGATAGAATGCCCTCTATTGGTTAAATTGACTAAATCTACAGACCATAACTTAATTTACAGACCATAGATGAAATTGTTGTAGTAATAAAGTATAGAAAAGTCAATTATGTTCATGAAAGATTTAAAAATGTGTTAATGGGTCGGTGTATATATGGTGAAGCTATCGTCATTGTAAAAATAAACCAAAAAAACTACACAGTGGACTTTTTGTCTGTATGTTTGTGTGGAAAAATATTAAAGACTAATAAAGTCAAATTACTTTGATTACTGGTATCTACTAAAGAATAATTAAATTTACGCTATAATAGCTTAAAACTTAAATCAACATATAGAATAGTTCCTGGAGTTCAACGAGGTTTCCGAAGAAAAAACATAGACATATTTTAATTACGTCGGTTACTAGCAAGTGAAGCTAAATTATATAATAGATTTTGTCAAATAAATTACTTTTTTGTGATATGAGCATTATTTAAGTTTAAATAACTTTTTTAGTATAATATTATTATTTTTTTTAACATTAACAATGTTAAAAATAGAATATATTAGTAGTTCATTTGTCAGGACTAGAATAAAGAACGCCAAAGAAGGCCGGTGTATTTAAAAAATATCGATCAAGTGCAAGTAGTACTCGCGCACCGAAGATTCGTACCTATTTCAAAATTGTAGGTATTTCGACGAGGAAAACACTACTTATAGAAATTGACAAACTTAAATTTGCAGGCGTATCCACTCAATTTGTATGAAATTAACTACAAATATAAGTTTCCAATGGTTCTATTCTGGGATATATCTATAAATCTAAATTTTTTGGTCTTTTTCCTTTGGTTGTACTAAAAGCTCTAACATATTGCCAAATTTCATACTTCTAGGATGACGGGAAGTTTTGTAGGTTTTGATAACGCGACGTTTTTCATACAAAATGCAAAAAAAAATAGGCATAAACGTTCACATCTTTTAATTGCGTTGACTTAGAAATTTGATATTTACTGTGCCTCAAGAGGTTACCGATTTGGATATTGAATTTCTGCTTGAATCTTCCATTTGATTAATTCGGAGAAAATGGTCTTGACAGACAGACAGACATACAGACAGACGGACCACAGAGTGAACCTATAAAGGTTCCGTTTTTTTTCTTTTGAGGTACGGAAATATACGGGTACATTGATTTTTAATAATAGATAAGAGTGATTCGAAAAAGACGGCGAGAAAATCGAAGAATTGAATTGTGATGTTGGTATAAAATTTTAAAAGGAACGCGATCTGGCTAATGTAAGCGGACGAAGCCGCGAGCGCGCTAGTTACAAATAAAATTAAATGAAAAATAAAGCTAACTCGTCTCGAATATGTTCCTAAAAGAAGCATGTACCTCTTATATATGAAGAATTAAGGCAATCAAGTGTGATTGTGGAAGGTAGGGAGGGTAGGCAGAGCGCAGAGAGAACAATAGGTAGAAGGAACCTAGTGTTAAAACACTCCGTTCCTCACTTTCCGCCTTTCGACGCATTGCGTGTTGAGTGGCGGAAATCAACGCCGCGCTTTGCCTTGTTGTCAGAGCGAAGAAAAAAAAAATATATATATATATATATATATATATATATATATATATATATATATATATATATATATATATATATATATATATATATATATATATATATATATATATATATATATATATATATATATATATATATATATATATATATATATATATATATATATATATATATATCCATAGTATATAAGCCAATCAACTCAACGTGTTCCATTAACTAACACCTGTAACATAAATTAACATTGAAATTGACAACACTTATCCAGTAAACACATTGAGTGCGTTCGCGTGTTATTGTAAATTGTTTTGTAATTGTATACATATTGTATAATCAATATATTTATAGATTAAGAGGATTAAAAAAATACAATATATATATATCAGTTTGTATCTAGCTAGATTAAGAGGATTCAAAGAAATTCCTGTATCATCAATCAATCTGTTTGTGTTTACCTAGCTTTAGGTGGCTAGCCTAGTTTCAGGTGGCCTTATAGAAAATAAGACAAAAATTAATACATATTTTATTTACTTTTTTTTTAGTAATTAACAGGGTAGACACAGGGAACTTAGTGTTAAAACACTCCAGTCTCCTCTTTACGCCCAATCTTCAAGATATTTCGTGTTTGGTGGAACTAAGACACCGCTCCCTAGGCGCAGTTCCTTAGTGCCTTTACCTTATGTGCCTTTCAAATCCTATGAAGGCCCAAAACCTTCGAGCTAACTATTAGAAATTTGCCCACTACCCACTACCCTGCGATGGCCTAAAATTAAGGCATTTAGTAGGTATTAAGGAAAACACCTACTAGCTAGGTAGATAATATCTAGGCTGATATGTACTTCCCCACATTTCAATTAATATGAGAAGCTGCCTAAGTATCGTAACTCAACCTCGTATCTTGTTACACATACAAACTTTAGAGCAGAAAGATATAAGACTCTCAACGGGATTCAATATCTTGTGTTTCATTTGAAAATTCCTCAAAACTACTAAACTATTAAGGCGATAGTTGCATGCGGGCACAGTTGATTGCCACAAGGTGAAATTTATGACCAGCTATTAAGAAGATAAAATTATATAAATTTCTCTTAGACGCTTAAACGGCGCACTTGTACTTCACGCTGTATCCCGCATATAGGAGAGAAAGAGAGCCTAGTGTTAGTACACTCTGTTTCCCGCTTTTCTCTCAAATTTAGAGACATTGCGTGTTGAGTGCGCTAGTGGGCGGAACTCAACGCCGCGCTTAATTTTGTTACTAGAGCGAGGAAATGAAGATGATTATTCTTGCCAGCTCTTCTCAATAGAATTGCCTTCTACATGCGGAAACAATATATTCACTCGTCGAATCAAAAGTCCATTTGAATAAAGAATATTTTGACTTTGAATTTATTTCCCCTGAATGGGAATCGAACCCACGCTGTGCTGCTGCGTCACGATACTTTTTAAACATATTTGTGTCTTATGGCAGTTTAAATAAAGCCAGTCAGTCAGTCATTTCAGTGTGGGAATAATTAATTAAATACATATATAATTAATGTATTCCTTCAAACACCACTTTAGTTACACAACTTGAAACCCATTCACCCAGCACGAGATACTTCTTGAAAGTAAAAAAAAAGATATTTATATTAAAAACCTTAGGACGTAAAAAAACTTGAAGAGAAATAAGAAAATTAAAAAAGAATACATTTTGTCAACTGCTAACTAATACTGAATAACCCGCATGGCGCAGAGGCATAGCGTCTGAATGTAAGCGCGACAGTTTTGGGTTCTATTCCAACTTGGAGAGAATTCACTATTTTAATTTTCTCTGGCAGGCAAAAGGCAAACAAGGCAAAAGCACGGCGTTGAGTTCCGCCACTCAACACGCAATGTCTCGTATGCGGAACCTCTACGTACCCTGTTATATATATGCGGGAGCAGCATAAGCTATAAAATATATTAAAGTCTAATCTTTGGTATTAATTGACTGCTAATTTTTCTATTATTTTATTTTATTAGTTGATTCTTGTGTTAATCGATTCCTCGTAATATTCGCCAGCTTAAGATGAATCGATTGACATAAAAAACATCAAAATCGATTAACTCGTTTCGCCGCTACAACGCCACATGCAGACAAATATACATACATAAATAGACTAATAAATATATCACATATCTATTTAAATGCTTAGTATATAATTATAAACGACAGTAGTGTGTTCCGGATTCAGGTTTCAATTAGTCTCTTAGTTTTGCCTTAGGCTATTTCCTGTATAGCCCATAATATAGTCCACTTAAGCTGAAGTTATATCTATCTTATTTTTTAAACAAAATATTTGTTTTTAGTGAAAAAGACAAAAGTATTTAAAAAAAATAAAATCGTATCGCAGTCGTGTCGTTTCACGTCGTAAGTTGTAAACCGCACTGGCCACTTCTCAATTTCAATGAGACCTCAGTCTACGCTTTTTTAAGTTAGCAAAAACTGGCGAGTGCCCTCGAGTCTGCCACTTCCGGTAGCCATATTGCGTTTCCGCCACTCGACATCCGAGAATTTCCTGTTTCGCGCTCGCACCGTATTATTTTAATCTATATTTGATAGTTATGTTGATTTTTTTTTAATTTTTATATAATTTTTATTTTATCATCAATATTGTTGGCGGCTTGTGAACTTACACAATGCCTCCAATTCCGGTGAAGGACGTTGTTGTCCCTCTTTATATGCGGAATACATCGTGAAAGGAAAAAAAAACATATCCGCCTACCCACAGTGTATACATATGTTATATATATATATATATATATATATATATATATATATATATATATATATATATATATATATATATATATATATATATATATATATATATATATATATATATATATATATATATATATATATATATATATATAACATAGTGCCCTAAATTCAAAAGCAAACCTACCTTTTTTGTACGTCCTAAATGTATCCCTGGCTGTAGTATACTGGATGTCATACACGAGGGTGCTCTCAGGCAGCAAACTTCTTTCCTTGTTAATTCTATACACAGCGTATTTGAAGGCAAGTTCTGCGCTACCACCCCGCGACTCCTCTGTGAAGATTGCTCCTAAAATTTTTTAAAGATTATTTAGGTCAAGGAGATGGTATTTCTGTACTTGCCTTTATAAAAATGTAAAGCTTTAAGATTCTTCTCATATTTTATTTTATTATTCTCTATATCCTTATTACATTATTATAAAAATAACAAATAGAAAAAATAAAATAATAGAACAATTCTACCAGGTCTTCCAGGTTGATCTCTTCTAGGCAACCCCAACCATAGTACTCATATCCATTTTTATATGTATTTTTTAGGCTCTTTTGAGTTACTTTATGAAACAGTTGCATTTAAACCTAAATTCATATTTCCTAAGCATTCTAACGTCATTAGTTCTAATTCCTTTATTACAATATCAATTTGGTAATTTACTTCTACTTGGCTGGTAAGCCTGAGACTGGTGACCCAAGGGTAGACTTCAGGGACCTACGAGTATTGGTATTTCATCTTTACTGCTCAAGCTTAATATGTATATATATATATATATATATATATATATATATATATATATATATATATATATATATATATATATATATATATATATATATATATATACTTACTTTACTGCTCAAGCTTAATATGTATATATATATATATATATATATATATATATATATATATATATATATATATATATATATATATATATATATATATATAATAAAAAAAATTTGTCTTTATTTGGTTGGTCTTTATTCTATTGGTATATATGTCTTGGTTTGTCTTTATTCTATTTTCTTTCTGGATGGACTATGAAATTAGTCAACGGTCTACTTTTTAATTAAAATAATGTTGAATACTATCAAAATGCTGGCGTATACCTCGTCGCGTAGCAGCACGGCGACTGGCTGTAAACACGACGGTTGCAGGTTCGACTCCCACTCGGAGAGAATGAATGAAAATTTTCATTTTCCTCATTTGGGTGATAAGACAAAACGCGGTGTTGAATTCCGCCACACACCATGTCTGGCCATGAAATGCGGAAATCTGGGAACGTAGTATCTTAACACTAGGTTCTCTACTCTGCTGTATTCAGGATACAGTGTGATGTTAAAAAAAAACTGTTCACAATTTTTTTCTGCTTACCAATTTTAACAACAGGTGACAGAGCAGCTACAGCATTCAAGGTGACCACGAGCCAGCGCCACTCCCTCCACATATTGCAGCATCACTCCACCATCCAGCCTTCACCACCTGGAATAACCACCACAATTAAGAAACGCGGCGTTAGGTTAGGCCGTACAACCTGAAATATTCCAATGTAGAATAAAATAAGCAGAGAGTTCTCTCTGACCACACGAAATAGGTGAAAATAAAAATAAAAAAAAGACAAAAAATATTGCCATATATAATTGTAACAATAGATTTAAAAAGTAGTGACGCCGATCTAAACTACAATTATTTCAATAGGCATTAAAGAACAGAGTGTTGCGTCACTTAGAAATTACTGCCCACCCTGTATAATATAGGATATATGTACTTATATAGTCCGTTGTATGTAAATACAGCCTTTCATAGGGTCACGTATATTAATATTTATGACTACTAATGGTGAATACTCGAATGTATTCTAATAAAAGCATATCTCGTCTCAAATAACGATGGAGATGTTGGCTCAGAAATTAAATTCAAAAATTAGTCAAGTGCGAGTCGGATTCAGGCGAAGAGGGTTCCGTATAAGTTTCTTGATTGTCGCTAGCACAACTTATAAACGTTGACAAAGTGAGTTTATAAGCGTGTGCACTATTTTTGTATGAAATGAGCTGCAAATATAACTTTGTAATCGTTTTTTTATGTGATGCACTTATAAATTTTCAATTTCGTTTCGCCAGCGTTTAGTTTCGCCACTTAACATGCATTATTTGTCACAATATGGGCTAAAAATGGAGAATTGTGTCATGACACTAGACTCTCTCTCTCTCTGTCTATATACAGAGTAACTAAAAAAATATATATACATATATAAATTTAACATAACTCTGTCTGTACATGGAAGATATGTGTAAAAATAGATATTATTTATAAATGTAATCGAACCCAAAAATTGTTTTACTGTTCGTCTGTGCGTTTGTGCATTTTGTCCTAATCTTAGGAGCTTAACCGATTCAAATGCAGTTTGACTTATTTCAATCGATTCACAAATAAAAAAAAATTAAAAAATTAAAGTTATGAAGGAAGACAAATTTTATATAACAACCTGCTATTCTAAAATATACAAAAAAAACGTTTCCTCTAGGCCGAGACATTTATGCAAATTAAACATACGCAACTCGAAGCGAGGTCGGGGAATATGCTGATCGACTGAATAGCGTTTGAGCATAATGTATTTTAGGCCGTCGAGGCACAGCGGTATAGCGATTGAAAAAAACGCGACGGTTGCGGGTTTGATTCTCAATAAGAGGACAAATATCAATAATATACGCTCAATAGTTACGATTGTGCGTTGTCTGTCAGTTAGTCCCTCAGCTACGGAATAATATATATAATTATATTGGCGATAGCCTGTTGAGTTACGATTTTCATTACTACAAACATCTACAGTAGATGTTCAAAAGCTAATATTTGTTGTATGTATGTATGTACGTATGTACCTATGCATGTATGCATGCGCCCTCCAGCTCGATGGACCGACGACCTAAAAAAGGTAGCCGGCTCTGACTGGATGCGGAAGGCGGAGGATCGGGATCTCTGGCGCACCCTAGGGGAGGCCTATGTCCAGCAGTGGACAGTAATAGGCTGATTTGATGATGATGATGTACCTATGCATGTATGTATGTATATATGTATGTATGTATGTATATGTGTGTGTGTGTGTGTGTGTGTGTGTATGTATGTGTGTGTGTGTGTGTATGTATGTATGTCCGTATGTATGTATATATGTATGTATGTATGTATGTATGTATGTATGAACGTACGTATGTATGTATGTATATATGTATGTATGCATGTATGTATGTACGGTATGATCATACAAGGCCAAGCGCAGTGTTGAGTTCCGCTACCCAAGACACATCATCTCAAAATTTATTTATTTTTATTTGGTTTATTTGGTTTATTTGGTTTATCACATAAGTACAGTACAGTTTTAAAGTAACATTTGTACATTAACACTCAAAATAAAATAAAAGAGCTGTACATATGTTTGTTACGATAAACACCAAATGCAAAAAAAAAAATTGTGAGAGAAAATTAAAAAAAAAAAACAATTAAAAAAAAGTAGCAATTATCCTTACAGAATAAAAAGTGATAACTTACAGAATAAAAATTTCAAATTATATGTAAAAAAAAATTGCAAATAAAACAAAACAACGTATACTTACATAGGTTTGTACATGTTGTTAAATTATTCAAAAATTGGATAGAAATTGGGGAATTCCCTCCATCTAGCCTGCTATATACGAGAGAAAGCGTGAAGCAATTTTTTTTTACTACAATATATCACCAAATACTAGTTACAATATATATATATATATATATATATATATATATATATATATATATATATATATATATATATATATATATATATATATATATATATATATATATATATATATATATATATATATATATATATATATATATATATAAAGAATAGGGAAGAACAATTTTTATGATTTCCAAAGCCTACGAATTCACATACAGATCAGATCAGAGAATCAGTGCAAAGGGTTGTTCTAATTTGAACTTTATACCTTTTAAATAAGGTATAATTTTATGTATAATTCAAAAAGCAACAGAGAACCACCACTGCTACATTATGCATGTTTTTTATTATTGAGACATCCTTTGTCTGTGTGTTTGTTACGTTTGAGAACGATTTTAGTACAAAAAAAAAATGGAAATCGGTTTATATATATATATATATATATATATATATATATATATATATATATATATATATATATATATATTGATATAGATTATATAAGGTTGTACGGTTAAATGCGCATATCTTAGGGACTGCTGGTTCGAATCTAAAATATGTACGTGCAGTCATAATAATTTGGCCACGGGACGGGCGAAGGTTCAGGTTTTATCTACTTTATATAGGAGTTTGAGGATAGTTTTGAGGACCGTCATGGCGCAGAGGCAAAGTGACTGTAAACGTGACGGTTTGTCGGTTCGATGCCCACTCTGGCAACAAGACAAAGAACGGGGTTGAGCCACTCAGCGGCCAGCCGGATTGGGCACTCAAAATGCAATGTTTTCAAAGGCGGAAAGCGGGAAACAAAGTGGCTTATCACTAGGTCCCTTTGCCTACCCTGTTCTGTGCGGGATACAGCGTGAAGCTAAAAAAAATAAAAAAATTTAGATTGAAGTAATCCTAATGCACTATGCCTTACAGTAAACGCGATGTTAAGGGATTCAAACACCACTGGGTTAAAATGAGGTGCGGCGTTGAGTTCCGCCACTCAACACTCAATGTTTTGAATTTTATCATAAAGCGGAGAACGGAGAGTATAGACAATAGTGCGATATCACTATGTCAAAGTACCTAGAACCTAGGTGTTTGCCTATCCTACTATAAGCTAGAAATAATTCATTACTTATACTAACTTACTTACTTATACTTATAGCTCGCCTAACTTGTTTAAACATGTTCTGAACAATGTAACAGGCAACTGAGTAGCGTTCACAAAACAACTGTATGTAAATAAATCGCATCCAGCCTAACTTGTTTATGTCCAGTACAGTTTACATGCAATCTATTCACGTGATGTGGAAACGGTCCTATTTTAAGATTGGCTTAAAAAAATGTTGGGAACCAGAAAAAGGCCAGAAACATATTATAATTTTACATGACGATGTTTTTGATGGAAGTCCATTTCTCTCTGTAAGAGATTTTTGACATAGATATTTTTGACATAGATACCCCATAGCGGGGTAGGCAGATGGAACCTAGTGTTAAGACACTCCGTTCCCGACTTTCCGCATTTCGAGGCATTGTGTGATTTTTTTTTAATTATTCTTTTTTATTATTCATAACAAGGTTCCATATGTCAATTTTCAGATTTCTACCATTTAAGCTGACGGATGTCTCATACAAATGAATGGCTGAGAGGATAAAAAATCTATGTTTTATGTTTTTAAGTTTTTTCGTGCCAGACAGTCCAGACAGACAGACAGACCAGACATTGCGTGCTAAGTAGCGGAGCTCAACGCCGCGCTTTGTGCGGTATATGCAGGTCTAAGAAAATAGCTAATTGCACCGAGATAAAACAAATCCACAACTACATTCACGTTAGTTATATACTGTCGCAATAAGACGACGACCTTAAATTTAGACATTTAGGCGGAAATATGTAGATTGAGTTCACCGCGAATGTTTCTAACAACCTACTAAACACGCAGCTTCACGCTTTACCCGCATACAGCAGGTTAGACATATGAAACCTAGTGGAACTTCCGTTCTCCACTCTCCGTCCAGTTCTCGCGGAATTTGACGCTATGGTTTATCTAATAAATTCATTACAAAACATTTGATTTTGAATAGGCTCTTATATCCGGTATTAGGTTTTATTAAGCTGACAACTAAGTGGTAAGGTTATATGCTCTCGAGGCCAACAGCTCTTCAGCGTTTGTGCGAGTTCAGCCACTCGACGTTCCCTTTTGACAGAGTCAAAAATGCTGCATGGAAAAAATGTCCTCAACGATACGTACACTAGTATGGGATCCTGCTAATACGTCGAGTACTTTTTGAAATGGTCGGTTTCTATTGTTTTTTTTTTTTAACATGAAGATTTTGAATTCACACATTTTCATTTATTTCCTCTGGTAAGTGATAAGGCAAAGCGCGGTATTGAGTTCCGCCGCTTAACACGCAATGTTTCGGATTGGGATGGAGTGGAGAACGGGATGTTTTCACGCTAAGCTCTCTGTCAATCCTGCTTTTGCGGAATAAAGCGCGAAAATGAAAAAAAAATAAAACACAGGCATAATATTCACATATTTCGAGTTCAATACTGAAAAAGATAAAATAGAACCGCTATAGGATAACTTTATTTTCTGTCTGTCCATCTCTCCATCTGTCTTTCCGTTTATCTGTCAATGCAAATCACTTCTTCTCCTCTAGTAGAAATCGAACCTACTACCGCCTTTACAGTCACATACCATCCCACGTTGTCAACAATCGTATTTATATGCTATATGTACTATACAATACTCTTCTTGTTCGAAGCTGCTATGAATAAATGACTTTTAAGTAGCTTCTTTTGTTTGTCAAAGTTATATAGAACTTCATAATATTTAAGCTGTTTTCCAACTAATAAGCTTTAAAAAGTTTCATTTATAATTAATTACCTTTATTAAAGTTTTCAGGCGAAGGTGTTTTTGAATTTTATTAATACATACATATGTATATATATATATATATATATATATATATATATATATATATATATATATATATATATATATATATATATATATATATATATATATATATATATATATATATATATTAGCCTCGTCCGTTTGAACTAGCCTATAGATCGATACAGAGGAAACACCTACTTGTAATCCGGTCTTCACTAATAGACAAAGTATGTAATTGGAGACGATCATTGACACAGATATTTCATACGGAATATATTCCATATATAGCAGAATTGGGGGAGAAAACCTAGTGTTAAGACACTCTGTTTCCATTTTCCATCTAGATTTTTTGTATGATGAGTGACTGAACTCAACGCCGCTTATCTCCTCACTCGAGCAAGGGAATTACAATAACTCATTCCCCCGATTGGGAATTGAACTCAGACGGCTAATAACAATATTACTAATTGGCCAAATAATATAATTTATTTGTTTAAATGCTTAAAGTTAATTCATAGTATATATATATATATATATATATATATATATATATATATATATATATATATATATATATATATATATATATATATATATATATATATATATATATATATATATATATATATATATATTACGCAGCGTGCATACCTGGAATTTGGCATGTAGGGTCCTTGGGGAGTACATGCGAGCACTACGAGAGAATTTCGCAAATTAAAACATTACAATTATATTCCAAGTAAGTGTAATTGTAGACTATATATAGATCGTTCATTATAGTAAGTTAAATTCCTTTAACTATATAATAAGGGCCGTCGTGACGCAGGGGCACAGCGTCTGCTGTAAACGCGACGGCTTGTGGGTTCGATTCCCTTGAGGGGAGAACTAATTATTTTTCTCGCTCTGGCAAGAAGGAAATCGCGGCGTTGAGTTCCACCACTGAACACGCAATACCTCGAAAGGCGGAAAGCGGGGAACGGAGTGTCTTAACACTAGGTTCCTTCTGCCTACTGTTCCCTCTACCTAAGCTAAAAAAAAATTATATATATATATATATATATATATATATATATATATATATATATATATATATATATATATACTGACACTATGTTCTCTCTGCATACTCTAGTCTATGCAAATGATGTCGAATTAAAAAATGGTTTAAGCACAAAGTGACTATACAACTTGTTCAAATTCCCTCTACCATACCAAAAACGGGTATTACCACGGAAACGTTAAAAAATCGTATAAAACTAAAATAATTAGGTGGATTACTGTGCACTCCCTAAAGAGATCTCGGCTGGAGCTTTCTTTGAAACTAAATTTAAACGCTAGCTGGCTTAAATCTAGACCCAACGCTATTTTATATGAAAAAACAACAAGAACAATGATTGTAAAAAAGAATAATACTTAATCACTTGAAAAAAGTAAAGATGGTAGTTTTGTTTCTTTTTCCGTGTATGCAATTGAATAACGATATTTAGAATTTATAGTACAATAAAACAGAACCGTAGAACCGTATGCTTGTACGCACACATCTCGGGAACTGTTGGACGGATTTGAAGCAATCTTGTTATATTGCATAGCTGTAAAGCCTTTTTGAAGATTAGAATACCTGATTTAGACTAATGTAGACTCGATACCTGTAGAACTATAATAGATGACCCAAGGTTTAACATTAGCAAAGGAAAAATATAGGACCCGAAACATCTGATGTGGAACTCTGAGAGATCAGCTAATCTGTAAGGAATATGAAAATAGAGCCTTAGTAAACGTTGTCCAATATAAATAACATTTTTCCGATAACATATAAAATCGAAGGTCGAGAATAGCTAATATGTAGTTCTGAGAGTTAATCTTTGAGATCTCTTATGACTTTGGACTTTGCACGAACTAAGTTGCTAGTACCAAAACAGTTATGAAAATAATCCGGTATGTAGAGTCGTGTATGACGTCATTCATAACTAAGACCATGTTTATAATATTTACCATATAACAGAAGTACAGCGGTGTTTAACAACCCATTAAAAAGCAGTGAGAGGAAAGTCTGTACCCTGTACCCCTATCCTGGACCCTATCCTGGACCCTATCCTGGACCCTATCCTGGACCCTAGCTGTAGCCTGTATACAAAAATATACACGTTACACAAGTAAAATTAAGATTTATATTGTACTTTAAGGAGAGAATAGAATTAATAGAAGCGAAGATGATATCTGATATATTGCTCGTGTAATTTGGTTTGCTTATTTCTTTTTTCTATTTATCGCATCCGTAATTTCATGGAATAATAAAAAAAAACATCATGAAAAGTAGCTCAATCATGGGCTCAAATCAGATAGCCCGTGCCCATCCCAAATTGGTCTGGCGCCCACCCCAAAATATTAATACCCAAAAATCAAGGGTGGAAAATTAATCACATTTACATTTATAATTAATCGTATACATAATATCAATTTAAATTACGCGTTGCATAGTTATTAAGCCATGTAAAAGGCGAAATCCTGGAAAATGTCGTCCGTGAGCTCTCCCCTCTCCCATGAGCTCAGCGTTCAAAGCCTCATTATCTGAACAATACATTCTTTAGTGTACGCCAGATTCCTTTATTTGTCTTTCAGGCAGAGCTTTGGCGTAGCTTTTCACGTTGCTCATCTATTTGTTTACTTGTTCGTATGTCCTCCACTAGTTTTTTTTATATCAAAATAATTCTGAAACGGGATATTAAGCTTCATAACGATATATATATATATATATATATATATATATATATATATATATATATATATATATATATATATATATATATATATATATATATATATATATATATATATATATATATATATAATATATATATATATATATATATATATATATATATATATATATATATATATACATATATATATATATATATATATATATATATATATATATATATATATATTTATAAATACATACATACATACATATACACATATATACACACAAATACATATATATATACATATATACATACACATATATACACATATACATACATCGTTATACAGCTCATTAGCTACTATCAAGATTTTCTTCACTCAAAAGTGACAGAGAACTTCGCTAAAAATTTAAAATTTCACAGTAATTCTCGTTACGGAGCGAAATTTCATGCCAATAATTCAATAAAAGACTCTCAGCATTTAAAACGGGATGATGTTCGACGATGAGTTTTGCATTTTTCATATGATAAATCCAAATCCATGTATATTGCATCACGACCCAATTTCATAAACAATTTGTTGGTTCCCCATAAATTTTCATGTCGTCTGGTTTTTTTTTTATTTTCACTATATATATTTATATATATATATATATATATATATATATATATATATATATATATATATATATATATATATATATATATATATATATATATATATATAATATATATATATATATATATATATATATATATATATATATATATATATATATATATATATATATATATATATATATATATATATATATATATATTTATGTTGGAGAAGACAGAAAGTATACAGAACAAGTTATTTCTAATATTTTTAATGTTAATCCACACTAAGGATAGACAAAAGACTTAAAGAAAACATATAAAAGTTTGAGCGCAGCGGGATTTGAATCCGCGCCTCCTGAAAACTGCCCAAGCGCTCTGACCACTAAGCCATGCGTTCTTCATCACGATGCGTCGAAATTGTTATATGCTTTATGTAGGGAGATTTTTACAATTTTCAAATGTATTTTTATTAAATGCTATATTGATTTTAAAGTGTTAATTCACACAGGCATTTAACTCAATAAGTAAATTTTTTTATATTTTCTTTAAGTATAAGTAATTTTAAAATTGATAAATAGAATATGTAGGCAGGAAAGTCTTTAGAATCTCGGTCCCACTATTAGTCCAATTTTCCAAAATGGTGGAAACCATCGCCGCGGCTTGTTACAACGTTATTCATTCCCCACAGTGGCAATTGAACCCACAACAGTGGCGTTGACAACCAGGCACTGTGCCATTGCGACATAATAAATTAAATTAAAAAAATGAATTAAATTTATTGAATGTGTAATAAATAAACTTGGGAGTTCAAAACCTATACATACTAGTAACATGCTCAGAAGCGTAAACTAATAACTTGACATTAATTTCGTTAAGTATTCAAAAAATCAAAAAGATGGAGACTGGTGGTAATGTATTCGATTCCCATTCGGAAGAATTAATTATTTAATTTCCTTGCTCTGGTAAGAAAAAAAAACGTGGCGTTAAGTTCTGCCACTCAACACGCAATAACTCAAATTTTGGTCAGAAAGTGGGGAACCAAGTGTGTACTAGGTTCCCTCAGTACTAGGTTCCCTCAGTACCCTGCTATATGCGAGCTACGAGTATATTTATTTACTTCTAGATGCAAAACCACTTGTAACGGCTTAATTAATGGAGAATATATTGATTTCGACTTTGATTTTGATACCCCAATTGAGAATCAAGTACGTAAATATGCGGATTTACGCAATAATGTATAATTGTAAACAAGGTACAAATGTAAACGTGGGGTGTAATTAACGAAGCGGATGTTGGAAATGTCAAGAGTAAGCGCTAAATAACCAATAATGTTACAGTTCGTCATATGAATAGTGCTAAATTATGATCGTAGCTTGTAATTTGACAAATATTAATAATTGGCGTGTAAAGCAGGAGGGCAGCACTAAGAGAGGATTTCCCGAAATTTACTCTCTTGATTTTTTTGTTGTCTTAATAACATTGCTAGAGAACTAAAAAGAATTCCGCCATTTTGTTACAGCGGCCATTTCAATTGCATTAGGACCCTCGTGGCGGCGAGGCACAGCGTCTGCCTGTAAACGTGACGGTTTGTGGATTCGATTCCCAATGAATCAGAATGAATCTTTTTCATTTTCCTCGCTCTGGTAACAAGGCAAAGTGCGGCGTTGAGTTCCGCCACTCAACTCGGAATGCCGGAAAAGGCGGAAAGCGAGTAACGGAGTGTCTTAACACTAGGTTCATACGGTTTCTATGGTTCCCTCTGCTTCTACCCTGCTATATGCGGGATACAGCGTGAAGCTATTATTATTATTATTATTGCATAAGAATAATTTAAAAATAATTTAAACAATTGCTAATTGGACTCGTGTCAGATTTAATAGATGTTTAGCAAAATTTCACCCTCACTTACAATCGGCTATTTTTTTTTCTAAAATGTAGTACAAATACACTTACACAGTAAATTTTAAGTCACAACCAATATATTTCAAATGAAATGTAATATTTGTTCAATTACACGGGCACTTGACCAACTTTGCCCATTTGTCTGTCTCGTTTGCGGTGACACTGACACAATGGGATGTGGTTAATTATATTTTACTATTAATTATTATCTAAGAGTGCTTTTTGAATTAAATGAAAAGGATTAAGTGTCAAATTACTTCATAATTCCATTAAAATACCTAATAAAAAAGTTATAATACTGTGAGTTCTACATATTTTACAGTATCTCCATTTTTTTGATACAATCTCCCTGCTTAGCTTACAAGATTCGGGAGACGGGTAAATAGAAAAATATAAGCTAAAAATATTTAAAAATATTTTAAAGCTTCAAAATAAGGCTTTCATGGTGCAGTTGAACAGGATCTGACTGTAAAAGCGATGGTTATGTATTCAACTTCCACTAAAAGGATAGAATTATTTTCTTTATCTGGATCAAGAAAGACAAAGCTCTTCGTTAAGCTCCTCCATTGAACATGGCATGTCTCAAGTGAAGAGAAGAACGGAATGCCCCAGGTTATCTCAACCTGCTGTAATATTTTTGGGATGAGGAGAAACTTTAAAGAATCATGCAGACAATAGGGATTGTAAACAAAATTAAATTCGTATTCTTGGCAATCTTTGAGCTCACACATCCACATTTGGATACAGTCCAAATGCTCGAGCCAATTAAGCTATACGTTCATATCGTACCACTTCCACTAGGGTTCAAATGATTGTTAGGACTTAATAATCCTATTGTCAATGGTTAAGGATCATTATGGTTTTTACTAAATAATTTTATTAATTAATTTATACCAGTGAGTTTGCCTGCGTTGTTAAATGGAAATAGTTAAGAGCTGTAACATGTTCTGAGTGCCTGTGGTAAGTACCACATATGCTTGATCTAATTACAGGACGGGACGGCACTACCTACCAGAAATTAACCTGCAGCCCAAATGTGAAAACCTGGGATGTTGAAATTTTACAGATACTCTTCAACGAATGTGGACCATAAGTGAAAATTCACCCCTAAGAAAGTAAAATAGAAGATTGATAGAAATGAAAATTTGCATGAAATATCATAGAAATCTGTAATATGGAATATATATATATATATATATATATATATATATATATATATATATATATATATATATATATATATATATATATATATATATATATACATATATATATATATATATATATACATATATATATATATATATATATATATATATATATATATATATATATATATATATATATATATATATATATATATATATATATATATATATATATATATATATATATATATATATATATATTAAAATAAAATATTAGAGATACATGACCATTTCAAGTTTACTTCAACTAGTACTTTCATTACATACTTGTATAGTAAGAGTGCATTACAAATAAGTTGTCCACCATCTTGGATGTTCCGCCATGTTGGATTAAGAATGATGTCATACAACTAAACATGCATTGCCATCCAAATTCAACGTGTATATAAAATTTCAACTTCAAAATTGAGTAACAAGATTCCACTCGACACTCATACAGGACAAATTAAATAAAAGCTTTTAAATAAACGTATACCAAAATAGAGAGTGTAGTTTATGCTTTATGATAAAACAAGTCCATAGAGAATTTAGGCCATCATGGCGTAGTGGTAGACGATTACTTTTACAGTAGACGCTATAGCGTCTAACTGCAAAAGTGATGCTCGCATGTTCGATCCTGGCTTGGAGAAATGAGTTATTTTAACTGCATTGATAAGCAAAACTCGGCGGATTATAATCAGATCATAATTCAGCGCGGAGTATCTTTATACCAGGCTCTTTCTGTCTACCCTGCTATTGTATAAAGTAAATAACGAAAAAAAATATAAAAATGGATATGGCACCGATGGTCGATGGAGCCACCACGTATTAGGTTTTAAAGAACGGTGACGGTGACGAACGGCTAGACGATTTAAAGGAGGTGGCTGGCAACGGATGGATGCGAGCCGCCCAAGACCAGGATGGTCGGCAATCTATGACTAAGGCCTACGTTCAGCAGTGGAAGGCAGCAGCAGCATTGGCTGAGAGAAAGACATTATTTTTCTTTTTCTTTTTAACTTAAGTAAATTCCACGCAAAGAGAGTAGTATAAAAACTAGTGACCTTACACATATATAAAGATAATCAAAAAGGGATTGACCGAGTTATTCGACACTGTACTTGAAGGGATTCAGCTGTTACATAGTCGGAAACTCTATTTCTATATACTAGAGTATAATCGTCGCATTGTTGGTATGTGACTTAATAGTACGGTTTATAAGTTTCACGCTCTATCCCGCATATGGCAGGGTAACGTGCTAAGATTCTCCGTTCTTCGCTTTCTACTCGAGTTCTAGACATTGGGAGTTGAGTGCTGGAACTCAACGCCGCACTTTATTCTACCAGGGCTTTGTTCCTTGTGGTGGCAGACAGAAGTTGTCCTTTTGCATCATGATGACCTATTTTAATGACATGTTTTTATTTTTAGTTAAGAGATTTTTTGTCCACTTTGTTGTCTGTCTGTCTATCTGTTCATTTTTTTCTAGTAATTTTTTCTACTAATATAGAAAAAAAACAATTCCACAAAAATTTTAGCGTCTGTTTGTTTGTTGATTCCTTTTTACGCCATTTTGTATGAAATTTGCCGCGTAATCAATACCTATAGGGCACTTCCCGTTGACCAAGAGTTAGTTACATTTAGCAAGAAATTATTGTGAAATATCTAAAAGTTTGTCCTTTTTAATACTTACTTCCCGTCGATGGATCATGTTTTTTATACGGAACCCTTGATGATTAAATCCGGCTCACGTTTAATCATTTCTTTTAAGAACAAGATTTAAAATATCAAAGAATACTCAAAGAGTTCCAAAGCTAAATCCTTACTAATCTTTATGACAAAAAAAGAATGACCGTAAAATTTATGACATTTTAAATAAGTGGGTACCACACCCCTTGGCATTTTTAGGCCGATCACAATACTTTGTATTATATTGACTCAAACGAATATAAAAAAAGAAAGAAAAGCAAAAAGTAATCCTATTGAATAAAATCCTGTTCATTGGACTTAGGCTGTAACGTCAAAAGTCTAAGTTTTTTTTAGTTCCTTTATTAGATCCTTACTATACTTACTTATACTTACTTATATTACGGAGGCTATTTTGATATTTTTTAATCTGGTTCTGGACGTAGTGGAGTCACTCAAGTCTAAGTTCCCTTCGCCTACCCTGCTTTACGCAGGATACAGGGTGAAATTATAAAATAAACGTTGTTAAATATTCCTGTTTGAAATAACCTTATCAATAGCTTTAATTTTAAACCCATATTGTTAGGATAGGAAAAACTAGAAACTCTTTCTTCATCCGTTATTTATTTGCGGACGTCATTTTGAAAACTAAATTTGTCATAATTGTGGTAGTGATATAGACTAAGCCAAGCTATCTTTGAATATATCATAACTGTGGCAGTATAAAGACTGCCACAATTATGATATATTCAAAGATAGGCTTCCAAAAGGATTGGACTTAGATCCCGACAATAGAAAAACTTAACCCCTCTAATGACGCCGACAAAATACACACAAAAACTGGCATTATTCATTTAAGTCCCTCAACCCAACACACTTTAACCCAATTTATAAGGAGTCCCCTAAATTGTGAGATATTAAAAGGGCCTAAAGAATTTAGGATCAGTTTCGAGCGAGCCACAGCTGTACTCCAAAATACAATGACAGGAAGAAAGTTTAACTTAAATTTGAAAGTGTTTTCCTTAAGTTTCTTATTATAAAGCTTAACGCTGTATCCCGCGGATAGCAAGGTAAGCAAAAGGATCCTAGTGTTAAAACACTCTGTTCTCCGCTTTCCGCCCAATTTATCGAGACGTTGCATATTTAGTGACGCAACTCAATGCTGCGTTTTATCTTGTTACAAGAGCTAGGCAAATGATAATAATTTATTTCACTAATTGGAAAGTGGTAAGTGTTGGCAGGCAGTAAGGCTGAAGGCAGAGATAGAAGTGTCCTAACATTAGATTCTTACACTAAATCTGGGAGATAATGAAAATAATTAAATATATTACTCAAATCAGGGTCATTGGTAATTCGATGCATTACCGTGAAAATGATATAGATGACGTTCTTGCAAACTGATTTGTTTTAAAAAAACACTATATATATATATATATATATATATATATATATATATATATATATATATATATATATATATATATATATATATATATATATATATATATATATATATATATATATATAAATCTTTCTTCCAATATAATATAACACATAATTAAATAATCGATGCGTCTTATACAGCTCTACCGCGTACAAATCCGATTTGCTCAAGATGCGCCTACGTCACTGATACATATACATATAGTAACATATATGTGGTACTTTATAATTTTTAGTTTTGTTTTTTTTTTGTGTTTCTAAAAAGGTCCATCGTCTTGTATGTAAAGTCCTCGCTCCTTCCTTATTTATCTATGTTATAAACTGAATATATCAAGGCCTCTAATGAGTCCAAGGTCACTAATAGACTTTAGGTGTCTTCTTGCAATATTATTATATTGTCATCTGATCTTGTATTATTTATAAAATTAATAACATCTTTTTTACATAGACGGTTAAATAATATGTAAGAGAGTTGAGACTCTTAGTTTTTTATAATATTCTCTCTAATCTCCTTCCTGTATCATCTGATAACAGAATAATGACAACAAATGAGAATCAATTAACATTTATTTCTGTCCGTATGTATAAGTGCTTGCTGTGGAATGATTGAGTTTTTCCCTGAACAATATTATTTAGGGGTTTTCAAGCGTATTGTGTACAGTCATCTTTTGCTCGTTTGCCTTATCATAAAAAAAAGTATATAAAAGAAAAAAAAAAACAAAAAAGTAACGCCTTTATGAAAATCAAAATCAAAAATTATTTATATTCATTATTAATTTAGTGGCAACCCTCCAAATGTCCCTAGGAGGTTCTAGAAGTTGATTTAAAACGGGCTAAAATGATAAAAGACTCAATAAAAAAATTTTTGCTAGTAGTTTTAACTTTTGAAATAGCTATTGTCACTATACCAACCAACGTTTTTGCTTACAATTTTTTTTTTTTTTAATTTACACTACATTTACTTTTGTACATTTTTTGAATATTTTAAGTTTAATTCTGAATTTTACTATATAATATTATTTTTAAAAAAAAAGCGAATAATTATGAATATATTATGTCATCCGACATATAAATTAATGCGACGTTTTAAGCTCGGTCAAAATCATGTACAAAATTTCCGTTACAAACATACATACCTCTTAAAATAATAGCGTGTTAAAAGTACATACACTTTCTATATAATACGAGCCCTCTGGGATTCGGACCCACGTTCTTAACACGTAAAAGACAGCCGTTTCTAGTTTATAAAGTAAATTTTATTGCATTCAACATATAAAACCCGTTTTGTTGTGTTTTGTTTTAACTTATCCCAAGGGAGACATAAGTGTAAGTCACTCGTATATTTGAAAATAGAGAAAAATAAATGACGCAGCGGCACATCGACTGACTGAAACGCGACGGTTGTCAGTTCGATTTCCATGAGGGGAGATGAACAAGCGCGACGTTGAGTTCCGCCACTCAACGTAATGCTTCCAAAATTGCTCGGATAATAGGAAACTGGATTTTCCACATATAACTTAAATAATATAATGGAAATATTATATCTTCATCATCAGCCTGTGGCAGTCCACTGCTGGACGAAGACCTCTCCCAGGGTACCCCATAAAGCAAGATCTCTCGATTGCGCCACCCAGTCACTACCAGCCGCCTTTTTAATGTCATCGGTCCATCTGGCCGGAGGACGTCCAACGCTACGCTTGCCGAGACGTGATCTCCATTTCAGAACCCGTTTTGTCCATCGTCCTTCGATTCTACGACAGATGTGACCAGCTTACTGTCACTTCAATTTGTTACTTTGGTCTTCTGGCGGAGATTCTCATTTCGGACTTTATCCATTAGGGAGATCCCGAGCATATGCCGTTGAATAGCTGTCTGAGTGACATGCAGCCGGTGGGTCTTACTGTCAGGTTACTATATAATATAAATATTATATAATAGAATATAATATATAATAGAATACGTATATATATAGTATACGAATACATAGAAACGTGAAGCTGATTTTTTTCTGACTCTGGACAGCTTAAGCTGAGTTACGCCACGAAATATCTCGAATTTGAGCGGAGAATGAAAAATGGAAGAAGGCTACCAAGATATATACAAACTAAAAACAATAATACCTAGTTTTTATATCCTACTAATAATATTAATAATTATTATTATGTTTCTCTATTGGTAATTATCGGGTTCAAACGAACCCGATCCTTTGGAAGGCTTGCGTGGGGTCACAGGTCCAAGAGGTAGAGGATCCTAAGAGAATGCAAAAATTTTTATTTTACTGTGACGAATCATCCATTCGAGCATATAGCTCTGCCGGCCAATGAAGGCAATCCAAAGGTGGGGTGGGGGAGGGGTAAATTACAATTCCCCTCTGGAGGTCTCAGGTCCGTGGGGTCGCCACTTCCCAAGAGCCCGCCACAAGCGAAAGTGAAAGTTTGTAAGTGGTTTTGTTCTCGTTCAGAACAGATTTAGATGAAACTTTGTAATAATATAGTTTATACATCAGCATAACATATGAGCTTCAATTTATAATAAACGTACTTAACTAACAAAATTTACTAAAAATTAATTAATAATTCAAGAGGCGCTAGTAATAAACATAGTGTACCAATATGTTATCAAAGAAGAAAATCAAGTGAAGGCTATCTTATTCAACGGGCATCAAACCTGCGACCCATAATTTAATTTAAAAAAAAAACAGACAGAAGAAAGATTTTAATATAAAATAACATTTGAAACGGGCATTCATCTAGATAATGTTAGATCTAGTAATCTAGTATTTCAATGTAGGTCGCCTAGAGGACAATAGACCGTTGTAATATTACCCACAGCGGAGTAAAGCGCTTAGAAGAGTACTAAAATTTTGTTTGTTATTTAAAAAAAAATGGGTTTCTTATTCACGCTATTGTAGCTTCACGCTGTATCCCGCATATAGCAGGATAGGCGGAGGGGATCTAGTATTAAGACACTGTCCTATACTTTCAGCCCAATCTTCGTGAATTATCATATTATATGGTGAATCCCAACCCCAAGCTTTGCTAGGAATTTTCTGGAAAGGGATATGAAAATGTGTTCCGGCAAGTGGGAATCGAACCTCCAATCGTCCAGGAAAAGCTCGCAGCGCTAACTAAGCCTAATAAAATGTATTTATTTAAAGTATTAAAAAAGTTGTTTATTTCTTATGAGCTATTCAAGTAGGCATAGAGTTAACAGTGTCAAGACACTATTTCCTCCACTTTCTGTTCATTTGAGAGCTAAAGTTAGTGAAAAGTGACTTCACGGATTATATAACAAGCTACTGGTTTATATGTTACATATCTGTGTATTAATATGTCATATATATTATTAAACTGGCCACCCCTTCGCGACTTCACACGCTTGATTGATATTCTCGGATATATATATATATATATATATATATATATATATATATATATATATATATATATATATATATATATATATATATATATATATATACATATATATATATATATATATATATATATATATATATATATATATATATATATATATATATATATATATATATATATATATATATATATATATATATATATATATATATATATATATATATATATATATATATTTATATATATATATATATATATATATATATATGTATATATGTACAGATATGTAGATTCGTTTAAAGCTAAACATTTTTTTTATGAGAACTCGTTAACTGTAGGAGCCCCCATACAGTTTAAGGGAGGCTATCATACCATTCTGAGAATGTGATATATGACATATGTCATACACAGGTCTTCATTATTTCTATGAAATCAATGCCATCTTCACAGTTTAATTGATTTCAAATAACTTTAACCGATTTTACAATTTGAAAATGAAGTTATGGTAGCCCGAGGTTTAGAGCACTTTGCAATTATCCATGGTCACGTAAATTTAACTAAAACAAACTAATTAAATTAAAAAAGTTCCATTTGAAACTTATATAATAAATAAGTTTACGTTGCAAAATTATATATATTTTTTTTACAAAAATAGACTGACTACGGCAAAAAGTTCAACGTGCAAAGAGTTTTTAATCTGGAATAACAATGTATACAGCAGCTCATTATTTCTCCCACTTAGCTAATCACAGTCCTTGTAGCATGTTGTTATATATTTTTAATATAAGTTTTTTTTATATATCACAAAATACGAATGTATAATGGAGAAAGAAACTGCATGCATCAGTCTTTGAGTTGCATTGAGTTAGAAACTTGTTTTTTTTAGTGCAATGGCTATAGGCCTGATTATTTTAAATTTATGTTTATACATCCACACGTTCTGGAGAAAAATAATCTTGACAGACAGACAGACAGCCAGCAAAGTGATCATGGAAGCCATTTTTTTTTCGATTTAGTCACGGATATCTAAATAACATGGAGTCTCATATTAAAAGCTTGTATTCGCTATTGACGTAATGAATGAGGCACTCAAGTGTAAATTATATACCTATTCTGTCGAGACCAGTGGTTCACAACCAGTAGTCCACAGATACCAAATGATGGGACGCATGTAATAATAATTTTGACACAAGGTTCTATGGAACCTGCATGATAATTTAATCATCTTTCGAAGTAGTTTTACATATATATATATATATATATATATATATATATATATATATATATATATATATATATATATATATATATATATACATATATATATATATATACATATATATATATATATATATATATATATATATATATATATAAAACTCTTCTGTTACCGAGTAACAGGCCGACACCGTACAGCCGAAAGTACTGAGCTTAGAAAGTTAAAGTTTTATACGTAGCCAAGTATAATAGGGCACTAAGCGACGTTTTCTCACAATTCCTATGAGAATGAGAAAAAAAAGTAATTTTGGCTTTAGCTTCAGATATAAAACTATTTAGTATATTCCCTATAGTATTGACATTTACATACATATTCTCTTAACAGAAAAACCTAAAAAGTCTTAACTTCGAATCCTTTAAGTGACTCTTATAAAATAACTTGGTAAATATCAATAAAATTCATACGAAAAATGCTCCCGTAGGATTATTAAACGGTTTCTTTGCCAAGTTCTCTCCCTAAATTTATACTGTAAATAATATAATACTAAAATGTTTAATAGACCGTCATGGCGTAGCGGTAC
>JAXRJS010000100.1:1162500-1349381 GCA_037127375.1 Dione juno
AATGTACCGAATATTCTCTTCAAACTAATATTTAAAAAATGCACTGAATAGCCGCCATATGTATTATATCAGAAAAAAAAGACATAAAAATTTCATCCAAATATGTAGCCAGCTTAATCGTTCTCCCAGCGCCAACGCCTAAGAGTTCTCAGAAGTCTAACTTCAAAGCGTAGCTCAAAGGGGTTTTAAAGTGTTTCACACGAGTATATTTGCAAAAAGTGTTATCTTGTACAGATTTAGTTCTTTTAACATTTTATTTCGGACGGGGATTTTTATCTTTCATCTATATGCTTAGATGTTAGTCAGGTGTTAATTTTATTAAGATAAGTAAGTTTATTGAAATAAATTTATAAGTTTTTTATTCGCTTCTTTTTATTATTCTATTCGCTCTATGCACGCTCCGCTTGAAAGCCGATAGAAAGTTAGCCTTGAAAACGTTTCAAACTGCTTGCTATATTGTAAAAAAAAATTTCATACAAAGTGAGAGGATAGTTAGTTTAAGTTAGTCAATTTCCAAGTAGCATGTTTAGCCAGCGGAATACCTACAATCATAAAACTGGTACGGAACCCTCGGTGAGCGAGTACTGCGCGCACTTGACCGATATATTTTATTTTTGTTTAGGCCGAAACCGTCCAAGAGACATTTAGATAATTTCTAAGCGCCTCTTAGAATTCAATTTTTGTTTCGGTTACGTTACTAAGAATTTATAATATTAATAATATTAATAATTTATAATAATAATTTTTCTTCCCTTGGTGTTAAATATCGCTTTAAAAATTATGAAATAAGAATGTTAAACTGGAGTGCCTATAAATTAAATATATAATCAAAATAGACCCGCTAAATCAAAAAGAATATAAAATGGCAGCTGAGCAAAATATGCTCAGCATTACAATCATTTTCCGGTTACATATACAAATCAAAAGTCCGTAGCATTCGATGGTGGAAGTCTAAAGGACATCTAGTATCTATAAAAGTCATAAAGTTCAAGCAAAGTGGGCAAATAGTAGCTCCATAATATTTAAAGTGTTATCTCAATTAACAAAGATGCAATAACTGTCAAAAGTCTGTACTTGCCATTCATTAAATATTTACATTTGTTTAAGAATTTTATTTTGTGCATAAGTAATGAATCCATCTTGACATATTAGGGCAAGGTCTGGCTGTATAACCGATGGTATATGCAGTTAACACACTGAGGAATTATTATATAAAAGTAAAAAGCTTATCTTAATAATATAAAAAGCTTATCTTATCTTAATAGCTTAATATAAATTATCTATTATATACGTATAATATCTTCTATTAGGAAAACATAGGGAACAGTGTCTTTGACACTATGACAACTCTTATGACAACACATGAGGCTGAGGAAAAAACAAAAGTGATTATTGATAAATAAATAAACTACACCTACGCACCACACCATTAATAAATAATTTTATCAACAGCTCACGTTTGAATGTATGTATGAATTTTACTCAAAGTTAATAGACAATTGCTGGTGGACCAAAGATAACTATTACGTTTTAGAGTACAATTTTTTTAGCCCTATTGTCGTTGACAGCGACACCGAGTGGAGAGGGATGAGGGTACTCTCTCCCTGTAAAGTTCTACGTGGCTGCTTGAGAGGGCGTAGGCGGCAACGGCGTTCCCTGCGGAAATCGGACTTCAGCTTGCGGCCGTCGAGCGGGATTCTTAAAGCCGCCATTTGATTTATATGCTTAAAAAAATCTTGAAATATTTTTGTAAAGTGATTTCCATCACAAAGAGGTCCCTAATTCGTCTGATTCATTTTTTTTTCATTTTTGTATGTTTGTTACACGTTTACTGTGCCGAACTGGGAATGGATAACTTACGTTTTGGTGCTGGTCCCTTCAGGTATTATTAAGTAAGGCTTCTCTGTTTCCTCTATATACAAAGTTTAAATACATGTCAAGTGAAAAGGTAAAAAGACATATTATACAGGATACTCCGCTCCAAATGCATGGATATTTAAGTATCAAAAACGTAGTGAACAAAGTGTCTTAACACTAGATTCCTTCTGCCTACAGTTCCCTCTACCTACCCCGCTATGTGCGGGATACAGCGTGAAGCTTAATAAATACAGGTCAAACTGATAACCTCTTTTTATGTCGGTATAATATGTGAAACTAGTGTTAAGACATTTCGTTTCCAACTTCCCTACGTTCCCAACGTGGCTTACCAGAAATGGTACTTAATGATCTTGAAAAAAATCATAACTAACTTGTCGTCCCGTGTCGTGTGTCGTGGGTTTGAATTTCTAAAGAAGAGATTTTTCCCTCTGCCTATCCTGCCATATGCTGGAAGCTTGTGACGTTAAACTCACTAATCTTAGGAACTAATGAGCTATGGATATAGTATTTATTTAGGAAGGCTCAAGGCGATATATTACAGCACGTCAACTGTCACATACAATTTACAGTTATTCATTTGACCTTGCGTGAGAAGCCACGGGTAAAGGCTAGCTTTATACAATATTTTAAACGATATAATAATGTCTTTTCCGGCTAATGAAAAAGAACCGTTTATTAATAATGAAGTTGCGATTAGAACGTATAGCTTTTGGGGCAGAGTGCTTGGACTGTTTCCAAGAGGGCATGGGTTTAAATCCTGTACTATCATCAGTTTATATTTGTATTCAGAATTCCATTACCAATCCTTCGTGGTGCAAGTGGTGGTGTGGCTTTTACGGTCCCGTACCTTCAAAAAATACCGAACCCACTAGGATCACTATATCGTTCGTCTGTTTGTCTGTCCGTCTGTCAAGAAATTTTCTCTAAATCACTATCTGTCAAGTTATAAAGCTGAAATTAAGGATATTATTAGGAGTAAAAACTTACAGTACAAATAAAAGCAAAACTCCGTGAAATTGAAATAAAAATATAAAATTAGTATTTTACAGAGATGTTGTTAATATTAAAAACCTATTACTATGAGCGGAATTTGTATCAAATACCACTTACCACAAAGCTACTGAGCAACGAGGTCGCAAGGTGTATCGTTTTCGTCTTAACTTTGTCAAAACTTTGAACTAACTTCAACAACATTAATTAGTCTTTGACAATCTTCTTGGCTCTAGTTGAATGACAAAAAACGTACGTACAAGATATAAGTAACCTACTTTCAGATAATTATATAGTTTGTTACTGCGCTCATTTACTAATTATTTTTGTTGAATAGGCAGAAACAACTAGTGTTATGTCTTTACACTAGTTTTCTCTGCCTAATCAACTCTCTCTAATCCACTTTTTGCTATTCTATCCTGCGGAGACTAGAGAAAGGACAATAACTTAAATAAAATGCAAACTCAACAGCGCCACAGTGACTGTCTGTAAAAGCGACGGACGTGGGTTTGATTACAGGAAGAATTATTATCCAAAACAAAGCGCGGCGTTGAGTTCCGCCACTCAACAGACAATGTCCCCAAAAGGGAAACAGAGTGTCTTACGCCCCTTCGTACGCTATATGCGTGATACAAAAATAACATATAAAGAGTTCTCTTAATTAAACTCACATTTTGTACGCACCAGTGTTATATAGAATAGAGAATATATAAACAAATAAAATCACCCCCAGTAGAATCGATCCCAGTACTATCACGTTTACAACCAGATGCTGTTCCACTATACCACGATGGTCTCTGTATATATTCTGGCATAAATTTGAACTTAAACGAGCCCAATCTCAGTGGGGCTGAGCGAAAAGCTCGTAGCTTTTGTGGCCATTTAATCTCCCCAACTACCTTACTCCTTATAAAAAGCCTTATGCTACTTCGGTTTTTATGAAAAAAGGTGTTACAAGGATTTTTTATTTACTTTTAAAAGGAGAAATGGTTGCCCTTTTTGTTTTTCTATTGATGGGCACAATACAAAATGGGTATAACTTGAAAAAATGTTTTTTTAAGTAATTTAGTGTTTGTGAAGTAAACTTTAGTTCCTATCCGGAGTTCCTATCCGAAGTTTTAATATAATGAGGTCCTCATTATTTGGAAGCTATAGAAAGTCACTTTGATAGATAGAATTATGGTACTATTTTAGAACAACATAATTTTTTTTTTAATCTTTCATCCTTGAAATGGCTTTTTGAGTCAATAAACCATTTCAAGGATGAATGATAAACAAATAATTTATTTTTGAGTTAGACCATTTTTGCTATGAACTATTTGATTTATTATACTAGAGTAATATGTATACAATATTTATATGGCGATTATTACAAACGGAACCACACACGATTCTAAATGTGTGTCGTAAATTATGAAGATATGGAGGCACGGGAGGTATTTTGGGCCGCATTTTGTGCTTTATGGTTAAAAGGTTGGTGTTTTTTTTTGTGTTGATTTGTGTTCGTCTTTCCAATCTTTATCTTTCTGTTTATGCTTCTGAAAATAATTTCACGGTTTCCAGCGATTTAATACGAAATTCCTGGCACAAAATTGAATTAAATATACGCGACGGGTGTTAGTAAGATCTAGAGCCCCGATCGGCAACTAATTGCTTACATTTATTGATTTATTTTTCGATATTTCGCTCTAGGTGTTCTTCCTCACCCCACATTCCTATGCATTTCTTTTTATTAATCTAACTACTGCAATTCGTGTACGTATCGTATATTTAATATATAAAAATTCTTAAATCCTTTGTGTATTTCTATGACACTCACTTTTTATGACACGCAATTGTAGACCAGAATGAGGCTACCAAATAAACTATTACAAGCCCCAAAGTAATTCTTTATAACCAAATTCGGGACAATTCGTGTTGAGTATTGTATCCAGTATTCAATGCCACGCTTTGTCTTTCCATAGCCGTGAAATGAAAGCGATCAATTAGCGGCTTCTCAATGTGGAACCCATCACCATACGATGCGCCGTAACATATTTTTTTACCATTACTTATAGCAATAGAATCTAAACGTAAATAAAACATCAAGTTTCCTTTGTTCTCCTTCCAATAGGAATTTTGGGAAATCTTCTTTGAATACTCCCTCCTCTGGACTCCCCTACACTCCCCAACATGCCAAATTTGATTACGCGCTAGTAATTTTAATACTACACTGCGTAGTTCCGGCTGTACATTGTCTGGCAGTCACTCAACAATGGAAGACTTTTCTACATGTATATATATATATATATATATATATATATATATATATATATATATATATATATATATATATATATATATATATATATATATATATATATATATATATATATATATATATATATATATATATATATATATATATATATATATATATATATATATATATATATATATATATATCTATATATATATATATATATATATATATATATATATATATATATATATATATATATATATATATATATATATATATATATATATATATATATATATATATATATATATATATATATATATATATATATATATATATATATATATATATATATATATATATATATATATATAATATATATATATATATATATATATATATATATATACATATATATAGATTTAAGGCTATACAGAAGCTTAAGCATATAGAGAAGCATAGAGTTGAGACATATGGTCTATGTTCTTGCGAACCCATCTAACCAAAGTTGCGCAAAAATTGGTAAACCAAACCAAATTTAGCATGCCCGGAGACGAAGAAATATTTTAAGTGCACATAAAACTCCTTATCATACGTACGAACCCGCCTAACTGCTTTGCCGATCGTAATGAAATTCCATCGAAATTCTTTTAGAACATTCCTCAATTGGGTATAGATATTCACGATGTTTTATAGCATCACGCAGCTCCCAAAATTTGACAAAGTTACAAAAGTTAAATTACAAAGGACAGTGTGTGACTGACTGACCACTTACATGATGATAATTTTTTTTTCATACTCTAGTACGAAAAAGTAACGCGTTTAGCTCACACACTGAACACGAAATATTTTGAAAATGGTCAGCTAGTGGAGAACGGTGTGTCTTAGCACTAGATTCTCTCTGTGTACACTGCAACATGCAGGATAAAGTGTGAAGCTAAAAAAAAACTCTGCGTAAAAAAGGTAGAGAATTATAATACAAAAATACATTATATCTGCCTACCCATAATATAGTAAAAAATTTTTTTCTTAAGAAAAACCATTCTTTGTAATCCAATACCCTATACTTAAAACCCTTTAATCAACTAAACTAGATAAAAAATTTACTTTATTATTTTTCATTTTTAATTGCTATAGCAGTGTAGGCCTGGCAGTGGCGAAGTCTCCATATAAACGATGCGATCGGGTTACCTTTTGTAAATCTTAATAAATAAATTAATCCATAGAAGATAACATTTAATAATTAACTAGCAAAAATCCCAGTACCTTTAATTTCATGGAACTACAGAGTAAATAAGCTTCGTAATAAAATAATAACTTGTATGTTTTTATTCGACGCCGGCTCACCACTGAGACCTGGTGTCCACACACTGTATGCTAATTCGAGACACGTCGTGGTGAGTGGCGCAACTGAACGCCGCACTCGAAGAGCGGGAAAATGAAAATAATTATAACACAAACATCCAAACAGAAAAAAAAACCAAATTAATATCTTTTTTTCCATTATCAGACTAAATGTATTAAAATACATGCACGATATTAAATCCGGTCTTTGACACGCCTTTATTAGCTTAACCTGTATAAATGTAAGGGTGTTTTACAACGGTAATTAAATCCTTGCGGTATGATTTCCTTGAAATTTTGAACAGGTGTCCAGGTTGGATGACCATATATAGTATCTGTCCAAGTGTCAACCTATATATCCCTGTCAGGGTGACCAGGATGACCAGTACGGTTCAGTTTTTTCGATATGACGTTTCTTAAGTAGTCTAGTTTGGGGCTGGCTGACAGTAGCCGCGACGGTTGGATCGGTTGGACGGGATCGATCCACCAAAGCGCGGCGTTGACATCTGTCACTCAACACGCAATGTGTCCGAAAGGAGGAAAGTGGAGAACGGAGTGTCTTAACACTAGGTTCTCCTACCTACTACTCTAATGTGTTTCATTGCGTAGAGGCCATCGTAGCGCAATGTGGTAGCGTTGGATTGTAAATTTGACGGTCGTGGGTTCGATCCTCATGAGGGCAAATTAATTAGTTTGACTTTCCTACTTCTACTTATATTTAGAGTTTTTACTTTATCTAGCATATAACAAAGTAGTTCTCCAGTTTAAGCCCGAATTTGAGTTATGTCTTAAACTCGGAACGGAACTCGCTGCTGCATCGTGCCTCGTCGAATCAAGTTAATAAATATTATTCATCCGATGGATAAATGACTTAATAAAAATATATTTCTCCACGTCATTTTGTTTATTTTGCTGTTTCACAGACACTCTGTGCATTGTGTGGCGGATCAATGCCTTTTCCTTGTCAGAGAGAAATTAATGTAAAGTACGTCCAATAAATTTTAAGTCGCATATAAATTCTTAAACTTGTATGCTAGATTTTCGTAAAATGTATACCGGCATATCTATAATTCTTTACTTTATATGTAATTTATAGTTGTTTTTGGCTGAATGCACTACAGTCAGAAAGCTGAAATTGTATTTTGAATAAAAAAATTGTATTTTGTGTTGAATAGTCAATTTATCGAGATAGTCAATCGTCTTGATGTAACCCATTGTATCTGCGGTCACTGACCTCGGCCAGTTAGGAGGCATCATATGTCATATACGTACAGCTCTTGACTATTTTCATTTGATCATGGGGACGAGGCCGCAAGTAAAGCTACTTGTGATGTCCATAAATAGTAGAATAGGTACCTACAGTTTTCTTCTACAGCATGTGCTTCAAAAATAAACCTAGGCTTATTTTTTAAACTAACGCGCTTCATTTTCACGGTCTATCTCGCACGTAGCAGGATCGGCAGAGAGAACCTAGTGTTAAAACACTCTGGTAACAACAAGCAACGTAATCAAATTCATTGCTAATATTCTCTTATATTAAATATCTCATATCTATAAGAACATATGCAAAAACAAAATATTAGTTTATAAAAATATATTATAAATTTAATATTATTATAAAAATAGTTCGTCCTAAATAATGTTGTGAAAACCATCGTTTAGCCAGAGTTAAATTAACAAAGCAGACACTAGAAAAAAAACTTACTCCATTTTTTTTTCGTCAAGGCGAAACTGGAACACAACAACGACTTGTTTAATTATGTCACGCTTAATTTAGGTCTTTATAATTTCGTTCTTTTTCATTTTTTACATCAATACAATTATTAAATAGTATTTGTAATATTATTTTCGTATTGTTTTAATTAAGTACACTTTAATATGGTATTTTGTAAAGCGCCAATTTGTTTTTGTTTAACTTTTTTTTTTAATATACTTAAGAAAAATGTTGTAGTGCCTAATATAATAATAATAATAATATTAAATTGTACACTATGTATTATTAATTGTTATTCTTTTCTAAATAAATTAACAATAATACTAAACAATAATATAAGCTGCAATTTTTTTTCCAATCAATGACAAGCTAATATCAACATTTTTAATCTACATAAAAAATAAGGCCCGAACCATGCGCCAATCAGATGTCACAAATCTAATTATCGGCACTAATTATCGAAATCCAATAATAAAAATTAAAATATAACAATGTAAAGCTTAGGCGACATACCATCAATAATTTTCCTTTTAATCGTAACGACATGGAACCACTAATACTTTTACTAGATAATGCATTTTTTTAATTAATAAAAACACAGTCTACAGTAGTGTTCACAGAGTGCATTAAACGTACAGTGGCACATAATTTCACATAAAAACACACATTTCACATTATTTTTGTGTTATTAACGTGTTATAAAGTCCTGAAACACACACACCCCGTGAAAGAGAGGCTTCTACTGATTATTTCAGCCTAACATATAGCTATCATTATATAAAATAACATAAATTGTAGTGGTTCAAGCGAATGTGATCTTTATAGCTACCTAAAGTGAGTAAATATTTCTATAATCATAGACAGGGTGGAATCTACCATCCCCCATCTAAGGGTGAATAGGGTTGTGAAATGAAAAATATGTTAACATCTTTTACATTTTTTTTTTCATCTAAAAATGAAGGTCACCGTGCTATAGCGGTGTAGTGTCTTATTGTAAACACGATGATAATGGGTTTGATTTCCACTTGTAGGAATGCATTATTTAATTTCCACGTTTTAATAATAAGCCAAAGCTAGGCGTTGAGTTGCGTTACTCACCACGCAATGTCTCAAAAATTGGGCAGAAAGTGAAGAATGGAATGTCTTAACATTACTATCTTGCTACATGCAGGGAAAAGTGCAGATCTGCATTTTGTACTATTTATACATTTTCCTTTCTCTCTGTCTTTAGTCGGTCCTACATATTCGAAGGAAAAGGCGTATTCGTACGGATCTTATGGTCTCCTTCCATTTGATTAGTGGTTTGATGTATTGCCGCCGTTTTTGGTATATCTACGTATTGAGATACTTGATCTGGCCACTTTGGGTTGCATCCTATATTATATATTAGAAAATTTAATATTTTATATATTATGATATTTTCCTCTAACTAACACAATGTACCTGATTAGAATAATTGACGTTAAATTGTTAATTTAATAATTAATGTAAAATTTATTAATAGACAATCATATAATCATAGCTTAATTATAAATAGTGTAAATAAATGCTAATTTATTTAAATGAAATACATAGATAACATATATCTATAATTAATATTGTTCGAATACATTATTTTTACAAAAAGAGCACACACTCAGAAGAGAGTAACTTAGAAAGAAACAAATACAGTAGATTGTTAAGTGAAAGAATTAATTCAAATTAAACCGAACCGACTACACAGATAAGATATTACTTATATTGGCTAAACTTTAAAAAAATACATAACACGTCTGTACATCACTAATTTAATCTCTGAGTTGCCAAGTAATAAAATTCATATTCAATTAAAATGGCATGATTGTTCTTAACATCTTAACATACATATATATAATTATACCGAATACAAGAGTCTCACATTCCTACAGTATGATGAGGGTAGCATTGACCGAATATAAATTAGCAGGCTAAGAAGCTTTATTGTTTTGAATAATTTTCTATTATGATAACGTAATGTCCGCTCTAACTTATAACACTACGTGTTTTAATTTAACTTTTTGTCATTTACATAATTTCATTTATTTTGCTTAATAATGTTTGTGTTTTCGTTTGGATTTATTCTGGTTGATCTTCGCTTTAGGCTTTCATTCTTTAATTAGAATGCAACAAAAATTATATATTTATAATAATATTGTATAATTTACAGTAAATATTTCATCTTATTGTATATTACGTATATTTAATATTAATCATAAATTATTATTTTTTAATCTATTATTCCCACAAAGTATTATAACTAAATCAGTGTACAATAAATTATAATAAGAGATAATAAAATTAATGTTTTAATTTATTTAAATCTTAATCAAGTTTACATAAAAAATTGCAAAAACGTTTAAATCTTAAGATGGCTATGTAAATTTTTAAAGAATTCTTGTTCTATTATTGAACTAATCACAATTTTCAATAATAGAGCAATAAAATGTTTTAACTGTTTATTTATTTAAAAATAATATATGTCATACACAAGAAAGCTATTTATTTATATGCTTTTAATTCTATTTTAGACATCCTGTTAATTATATATTTCTAGATTTATATATGAATATATGTTCTATAAAATTTTAGTTTACTATTAAAATTTTTGTTACTGTCATAAATTTAATTAATTTAATTTAAATTAATGTCACAATCTAAAAATTATCTATATTATGTTTTTTATTCATGGCAATTATTTAACGACAAATGTCAGTTGTCATAAGGTTATATGTCAAAATAACCTAAAAAGAAAAACAATTTAAATTAACAAAATATTATATAAGAATTATTTAAGATTATTCAAGTGAGAAATATTAAATTATTGGTATATTATATAATATATTTAAAATGAATATAGCCCGCAAAATTTCATCAATAATACCGTATCAAACTGCCCGGAAAAATATATACAGAAAGTTCAGTTTTTCTGCTACAAATTGTGATTCCTCTGGCAGTTCTCAGCCTCAAGTACAAGAAGAGAAGTTTGATTTTGAAGATTTAAAAGTTTTAGAACGTGTTGACCGCAGAAAGGCTAAAATACCACCCTTTATGAAAGACGTGTTTATTTCTGAATTTAACCGAGATATGTTGGCTTATCCTGAGATATTAAACAAAGAAGAATCTATTGCTTTGGAGAATCGAGTCGCTGCATTGGAAAATGTGTTTTTGGACAAAGAAAAAACAAGAGATGATAAAAGAAATATGTTAATAAAAACAGGCATGTATAGTGCACCAGTAAATCTAACTGATGGAGGATTAGCAATGAATTACACTGAAAGTCTAAGGTATTTAGATGTCATATCTTCAGATATCACATTAGGACAGGAGATAAGTGATCATTGGGTTGGCCTTAATGTTTTAAAAGCTGGTTTAGATGCAGATATGTACCAAAAATTAATTAATGATTTGACTTCAGGAGAACAGACTATTAGCATGTGTATACAAGAAAGAATAAGCGAACGATTGTTGCAAGCAGATTTTCGTACAATTGCTGAAATAGATGGAAAAGGTAAATTGAACAGTGAATTCTTATTCTTTATTTTACACCAATTATTGCATTTAAAAGTATATCAAATGTTACTATATTAATGTAGCATAATAGGTGGTTTCTTCCCAGCAACTTTGAGATAGAAGTGAAATAATTTAATTAAAAATAGAAAGGTATGTATTAAGTACATGAATAAAGATGGACTCATCTGCGGCTCCACCCACTTAAACTACAAAATTATTTATTTGGCAATGTGGATTATTTAATGGTGGATAGTATTGTAGATGTTGATACATATAATAATACAGTAGAATATTTTTTTGTTCTATCATCAATAGTTTCTGCAGCGCACAAGAATACAGATATTTTCACACCTTGGGTTATATTATTGTTTTTTCATTAGATCCCTATTTTATTTTTAATATAATATACCCTATATAACTCAATGAATATTCAGCTTTTTAATGGTGAAGAAATTTTTGAAATCATTCTAGTAGTTTTTCTTTGAAAACATTACAAACATACATACAAAAACACAAATATTTGCCTTATAATATTAGTTTAGATTCATTTTTCTTTTCTTTGCTCTGGCAAGCATGACTGTGAGTTCTGTTATTAAAGATGATGAATGAAGAATTAAAAAATTTACTTGCTAAGACAAGTGATTCTTAAACATTTTTAAAATCCTATTATTTTCCCATTGCAATATAAAATAAAAAGATACTACATCAGAATATATTTGTTTTAGGCATATGGCATATTATTGGAGAAAAGGTATGCGTAAACCAAACTGGATACGTTTTAGTGCTGTGCCTTGTAGAAAAATCTAGGTTTAAAGCATTCTTAGTGCACCCTGGAGCTGATGGTGTATATAGAAGCAAAAATTTTGTCACATTTAAAAATACTCCTGGTAAGTATAATAATCCAGACCAAAGATACAAGAACATATAATCAGAAAACATATAAGAATATTATTGTGGAGCATTTGAACTGCCACCACTGCCTGCCAATCTACGTCGAACAGACATTAATTAGTCCAGCTGACATACTTGACTGACTGACTTAACGAGGCTTTACAGTCATACATTTATAGACTATGGGTCAGTCAATGAAATTAGGAAAATTTAACTATTTAAAGAAGGCAGAGTGTTTCTCTATTACTTAGTCAAAATATGCCATTTTCCACATTTCCCTCATATTTAGGCAGCGTGTGTTAAATAAATAACGGCGGTTAAATGAAAATATACGAATATGTAATCTTAACTCTGTAAAAAATTAGCATTACTGTAAAATTACCAGTGTTGCCAGTCTTGATAACTTTGCTTTTTTTTTAACTTCACGCATATAGAAGAATAGTCGGGGGAGACCTAGTGTGTGACCATTTTGTACTCAGCTTTTTGCCTCTTCACGCATATAGAAGAATAGGCAGGGGAGACCTACTGTCAGAACATTCTGTACTCAGCTTTTCGCCTTTTGATGATGACGATGTACTTTTTTTTCTGACCTGAACTTGTTTGCTTTCAGCCACACCCCTCGATGGTATTTCCGAGCAAGACCTTTCATCAGCTTTTGGTGTATCAAGATTGTATACGGCAACGCTGTGCCGTAATAGCCTGTTGCATTCTTTAAATACATGTTTAAATTATGTGCGTCCAAGGTTCCTTGCCGGTGAGTATTTAAAAGTTTAAAAATTAAAGTCGGTAATGATGTATTTATCTCAAGTATTATATATTTTTTTTATTGTTACAACTATTACTGATCATTAGGGTGGGTTCATGGGTTCAAATCCAATGTTTCTCCTCCTGTTTCCAGAAATCAAGACACCGTGAGGAATGTACGGGGAAATGAATATATAATTATTTTAATTATTGAATGAATGAATATATAATTATAATAATTATTTTCTCGAGTGGGAATCGAACCTACAACCGTCGCGCTTCCAGTCAAATGCCGTCCTACTGAACCGCGAGAGCGTCAATTAGGGTTGTAACTTGTATAATACACAAGCTCTAAAGTTTAATTTTTCATCGTACACTGTGTATAAATAAATAATTTTTTTTTGTTTTAAATATGGAGTTTCCCGAAACTGCAACGGGAACGGGAAATTCGGGATTTTATTCTATTTTGTATTTTTTTTATATTTTATTTTTACTTCACTCTGTATATTGCACATAGCAGGGTACGCCGCGCCTGCCTTGTGGCCAGAACTGAGAAAATGATAATATATTTATTCTCCCCTAATGGGAATCGAACCTACAAACCGTCGTAACAGGCAGACGCTGTGCCTCTGCGCCACGACGATTTTATATGCTCGTCTTATAGTCAACACAAATGAAATTACAGGCTATAGCCCGTTTTATATATATACATAGAACTTTTTTGTTCATAGGTAAACCCTTTGGCAATGTTTCCACAATCCGAGCTAATATAGGCGATACCTTATTGAAAATGTACGCAAGTGAAAGCGCTGAATATTTTACTGCTGGTCTCCTAGATGGATATATGGAGCCTGATGCTGAATTGGAGATCGCTATGTGCAGGTACGATGCTCTTTTGGAATTTACTTATTAGAAATCATATAAAAAATAATGTAGCTGGATTTGAATCTGGATAGCCTGAAAGGAAAGCCTCCTGGAAACCTCCTCCTCCTCCTCAGATGCTGCGTCGAAATTCTTATATATTTATCGATTGATGTTTTTTTTAGCTTATCTTTTGTTTCTAACCGGTTGGAAATAAATGAGGTTATGGGTTTGTTATACATATAATATGTATGTGATATTGTTGAAATTGGAATATATTTATGTATGATGATGATGTGTCAATTTCATATATGTCATATACGGTGTTTCTATGTTTGTCCACAAAATTCTCAGAAACTATAGTATTATAATATATCCTTTTTGATTTAAATCAGTTATATTCTATTTCTAACATAAGAACTGTCATAGTTACTTCACAATCAGTTCAGTTGTATTTTGGATATGATTCTACATGAATTCCTGGACACGCCTTGATGAATTTACTTTGAAATCGGTTAAGCTCTTTTTAATTTATTGGACTCTTGCTTTTCTTTGATCTCTTGAGGGAATGAACTATTCTTGTCATATCTCCGCTCTGGCAAAACGAACCTCAGCGTTGAGTTTCGCCACTAATACACGGTTAATGGGGAACAGAGTGTCTAGACACTGGGCTCGCTTTGCATTTCCCTTTAGCAAATCTGGATAAATGAAACGTCAGAATGTACTAAGCTATATAGAGATGTGTAAGAAATGTACAAAATAAAATAATAAAATAATATCTCCTGTAGGAATTTCATAGCAAAACACGCCACGGAACAACTCCTCCAAATCCTCGCCATACCAGGCGTGGAACAGAGGGACGAGTGTCTCCAACTGCTCGAGGATATGAGGATGTTGACGCTCCGAGGCGAGTCGATGGACAGCGTTAATATGTATATAGGTGAGCGCACAGCCAAAATTGCACAGCCTAGATAGTTTTGTTTCCTTGGGGTGTGAGTTCGGTTTCTTAGTCCACCTAAAGAAACTGCTCGTAATGTAATGTCTGTACAAGCATTTCTTTGGAACTATAGTATGGATTTTCAAAAAAAATACCCAAAAAGTGCTTACTAATTCAAAAGCACTCTTCAGAAATTTTACTTCTGTTTAAGAATTGCCATGTTCAAATGAACCTGGTCCTATGAAAGATCAGCCAAGATCCATCTATAAGTAGCTAAGGGTACTTATGCCTATAGAAGATATAGAAAACTAAACAAAGCTGCCTTTTCCACAGTTTCAGTACAATATCGGTGTCTAATCGGTCGGCTAAATATATGGAGTGGATTTACCACACGTCCTTGGTGCGTTTACATGCTTGGCAAGGCTCTACAAGCCTTCACAAGCTCTAAGCTTTCTTAAAATCAAGAGTCTTCAAATGCTTAAATACCATTTACACGCTTATGATATTTAAGCATTGAGTATGTGTGTTCAAGACAGGCAAGCATGCAGACGTTTATGCGTTAAAAAAATTTATGTACAAGCGCTTGCCGCAAGGTTCTTTTGATTTGACACACAAACTAACACAAACGTGCTCTTGCAAACTCTCGCAAACTCTCTTGTCTCTCCTTTGCAAAGTCTCGCAAGCCAAGCCAAACGCCAACACGAAACGCGACCAGCTCGAACTTCGTAAATGCACGCTGGTCTCTGGTCATACATATAAATGCACCACAACAGCTGATTATTACTATAACTTTTCAATACATAAGTGTATATTGTGAAACATATGGCAGTGTTTGTTGTATTTATTTTATTCATTTAAAGTATTTCGAATGCATTATTTAGAAATATATCGACTTTCTGCACAATATTTGTTTAAAGGGGTCCAAAGTGTTGCCATTATTTATTAATATGTAGATTATTATTATTATATTTATTTTATTTTTTTTTTTTTTTTTTTTTTCTATCTAGCCCACACAGGTCTCCACCACGCCGGGAAGGCAATGGCGACTGAAGTCAAACAAATGCGCAATCCGTTGTTCAATCCGTCTTTTATTATAAAGAAAATGGTTATGGATAGACATCAGGTGATAATATTGAATTTATTTACACACACACACACACATATATATATATATATATATATATATATATATATATATATATATATATATATATATATATATATATATATATATATATATATATATATATATATATATATATATATATATATATATATATATATATATATATATATATATATATATATATATATATCAACCACCACTGAGTGACAGACAGACCACGCACAGCCATATTCAGCGTAGAAAAGAAATTGTAAACCGGACATTTCTCATAAAGGGAGTTCTTGGGGAGTTTAAGGGAGCACAGAGAGGATTTCCCGAAAACCAAGATTTCACATTTTATAGTCTACATGCGGAGTCTATGGAATTGTAGACTACAGCTTGTTAGCTATATGTATTGGAATAAAAATAAAATAACTCGCAATAAGCGTATCAGAATTTCAACGTAGCTTGATGAGAACTTGTAGCTTTAAGGCCAGAGAGCTTGGACGGTTTCCAAGAGGCACCTCTTGTAAACCGTCCTCGCTGGCTAAGTTCAATTTTTTTTCTCGTTCCTTCAACGCTATCCCTTAGCGTTGAAGGAACGAGATAGGGATAGAGACCACATGACAATGTTCTCCATTCAAAGCGATTGTTGGTAGAGGGGACTGCTCGATCCAGCCTCAGTCTAGACCGCGTCCGACCCTGTCGTTGGCGCTCTGCCCTAGACCAAAAAACAATAGAAATAACCGGTTCTAAAAGAAATAAATCAGTACTCTACATCTTTCACCAGGAAAAAGACCAGCCCAAGCTCGTGCTCTATTTAGCGGAACATTTACACCCGACTCTACAAAAACCGGCGGAAAATTTGGAATATTGTGTAATGAGAATGCGTTATACGTGCGAGACGCTCATGGGCAGACACGGAGCTGACGCCGTGCACGCTTACACGTGAGTGGATAATCCCGCTATACATACATATGTATAATAGTGTATAATTGTATCAATGTATGTGTGTTTTGTGTATGTGTGTGTGTGTGTGTGTGTGTGTGTTGGTTAAGAAATATTGAGAGATCTTAGTGTTAAAATACTCCGCTCAGCTTTAGGTCTGTTTTAGAAACTTATTTTTTAATTTTAAACGCTCGTCAAGCATTATTTTTTTTTTCATGAAAATTGTAGTTATACATACGTGTGAGAGATATGCTGAGGCCATGCTTATACGTGAGTTGCTTTTTTAGGAAATATACATGTGTTTGAAAATTTCTAATTATATATGAGTGAGTGTGTTTGTTTCTCTTTATTATGTATTTAGCAAGGTTAATAGTCAGAAACTAGTGTTAAAACACTCCGTTCTATGCTTAAAGTCCGTTTTAGAAACGTCTTTTTAGATAGAAAGATCTTAGAGGTCTGCGTAACATAGACTTACTCAGGTACGAGTGGTGTATGATTGTATTATACGTGTGTATAACTATATGTATATGTATATAAATTATATATGTTTTTTTTGTATATTACGTGTTTGTGTAGTACCAGGACAGGTAATTATTGCCGCAGGATAGGTAATCATTACTTGTGGTATTTTTGGACCTCGTGTCCAATTGTTACGACATAAATGTTAACTATAAACACTGCTTTTCTCTGTTCTATGAAATATGTAAAAGGAAGCCATTTTTTTATTTTTCAGGGAATTGTCTCGCTTAGCTGAAGCTGCTACTGAGATATTGGTCATGACTGCTGTTTTGGCAAGAGCGTCTAGGTATTTTTTAATCTGTGTACTATTGTTTTTTTTTTAGTATTTTGACATCCAAATGACTTAGGCTTAAAAAGAGTATGTATTAATTAAGTAGAATGTCAAATACATAAATGTTTTATAGTTTAAAATACATATATGCTTAAAGCTATATTATATTGTATTTTTAATATATTTTTAGATCTTATTGCATTGGCTTGCGTAATGGAGAACTAGAAATGAAACTCTCCGCGTGTTTTGTGGAGAAATCCAAAGAGAAAGTGCAAAAGCTGCTTCTAGAAGTGAATGAAGGCGAATATCTTAACTTGGACCACTTTAGAATTGAATTCGGTAAGAGAGTTATTGATTCTAAAATTGATAAAATTGAGAAACCCACTTCTAGGGTTTATTGGTAATAAATGATGTATGGTAACTTTGTGGTTTTTTTTTATTATGGCAACCCGTTTGTTTTTGCTGAAAACCTTTTTTATTTTTTTATTTATTTAGCTCCACACTGTATACCGCATAGAGTAAGGTAGGCAGCAATTAATTTTTTTTTAAGATTGTATAGTAAAAATATTTAGATTTTCTTCGCTCTGGTAACGAGGGAAAGCGCGGCGTTAAGTTCCGCCACTCATCAAATATCTATACACCGTGAAGCTAAAATATATATCAAATACAATTGTGACTTACTTTACAAAGGAATAATTTATTTTGTGCACTAATGCTAAAAACTTTAATTTATCACACAATAATAGTGACCACAGTCTATAATCTAATATAATCTATGGTCTATAATTATATTTTTAAAAATGTATTTTTAAAAATCACATGAATTCTAGACACTTTATAATATCGAGTATAATCTAAGTTAATTATTATTCGTAATTTTGATTAAACGCTAATATATAAGGTTTGTTTTCCATGAGTATGACACATTACATCAATAACTAAACGCATATGTATGTATGTATGTATATAATATATATTCTAATTAAAATTTAAATGCAGTAATACCTCGACTTACGCTGCCCCGACTTACACGAATTCGTAGTTACTAGTATTCGTAGTTTTTTTTGGTGTAAGTGTCAGTTTGTAAAATCATAGATATAATAATAAAATATTTTTTTTTTTATTTAAATTGCAATTTTCTTGGCTTCCGGCTCCAATTAAAATTAATAATTTATATGTGGTATGGGATTTCCGACTTACGCAGTTTTCGCTCAGTCTCAGCTATCGCGTAAGTTCGGGGTATTACTCTATTTATTAAAAAAGCATCTAAATTTAAATATATTTTGTGCACTAATATCAAATGTTAACGTGACATAAAAACGACTACAGTCTATAATCATTGACGACTACAGTCTATAATCACTCATAATCTATGGTCTATAATCATTATTTTTAGGGTAAACGCTTATATACGAAATTCCTTTGTCAACTGGTTGGAAATGATCTCCAATGGTTATATTCTTGATAATGTTACCACTTTTTTTATTCCTTTTTCTCAATTTTACAACACCTTCTAGTTTTTTAGGTACTTTTTCGACAAAAGCCTCATTCTTCTCTAAATTTGCGTCTAAATTTGTAATTTTATTTTTTTCTTTGCGTTTATAATAGAACACTTCCCAGGCTAAAGTAATCATTGCTAAGCCCAGACCGAATAAAGTAGCTATGAATACTCCTCCTAGAAATTAAAAATGAGATTTTTTTATAACGTGTCAAGTGAAGAATAACGTCGGTTAATTAGAAAAGTGGCATAATTTAAAAAAACACAAATTTAAAGGTATTTGTGTTGAATTTAGGATAGTTTATCTGTTTTGAGAGTATTTTTTTCTGTTTAAATAATAAATATTATGATATAACAGTCATATTTCCAAATATGACCACAAAAAAAATAAAGTAATACTTCAATAATAGAATAGCTTTCCTTTTTCCATTTGGACCTTAATGTTTTTTTTTAAATGATATTTTTTTTAATATAGAATGTGTACACTTATGTCTACGTACATAAATAAGAGATAATAGTTTTTTTTTTATATTTAGTCAAAATTAAGCTCAATTTTAAAATTTGGAAACGACCTTTCATGTCCTCTAGTTCCTTAACATATTATTCTAGGAAGCATCCTTATTCTATATAAAAGTTAATAGTAAATTAATCTTGATTTTCAAAAACAGTATATAATATTGCTTTTTTAATCTGAATTTGATAACTATACATACCCAAGCTCTCCAAGGTAATGCCTTCTGATTCATCAGCGTCAGGGCATGCTTGTCTGGCAGATTCGTTCCAGTATCTAAACATATGATAGAAAATTTGTGCTGCATTATTATGGAATAAGAGATTTGAATATAATATCGCTTAAGTATGGCTCTAACTTTTACTTCTTTATCTGGACAAAATATAAATATAAAAATAAACATACAAAAGAGAAAAACAATGTACAAGAGGCGATCTTATGGCTTTGTAGCCATCTCTTCCAGATAACCTTTAGGGCGAAAAACACTTCAAATTATAAACAGGTAGCTATAAATAGATAGAAATATTATAAGTAGACATAGACGAATGTATAAATATCTATAATACGATAAATTATATAATAATATATTTGACGAATCCATACATACCAATATATATACATACATACATACATATATATAGACATATACATACAAACACACATACATACGTCCATACATACACATATACATACATACATATATACATAACAGACATACAAACATACATACATTAATACTACGTAAATAACCTGACATTCACACGCACGTTTTTAACTTCACACGCTGTATCCTGCATCTAGCAGGGTAGACAGAGGTAACATATTATCCAAACACTTAGTTACCCGCTTTCCATATGGAGTGTCGGAACTTAAAGTCGTACTATACGAGTATCTCGTTACCAGAGCGAGGAAATAAATTTAATTAATTCTTCCGAGATAAATTGAACACACTACCCTCGCTCTGTATTGGCTATGCCGCTGCACCTCGACGGCTTTCAAGTTATATCGAAAATTAAACTTTAATTAATTGAATTTTTTTTGATTTGGAACTCACTTGGAAGCGATCTGCTCCAAAAATCTTTCCTTCTGGAGGTCCAGCAATGTTCTAGACAAGTCCTCCTGTAACCTGGAGCCTTGCTGTACAGCAATCGCATACGGTTGCTCAGCGAACACCTCCCCAACTTCAGTCAAATTGCAGTTTCTTGTTATTTCGTATCTGAGAAATGTTTTATATTATTAACACAGAGGGGAATTTAAAAAAAATATCGATATGCTCTTATATTTTTTAGGGATCCGTAACTTCAAAGATAAAATCAGAACCTTTATAGGATTATTTTCTGTCTATCCATCCGGCTTATCAAAGTCATTTTTCGCAATATCGCGAGATGGTACCAAGCTGCAATTATATATTATATCTTCTTCTTCTTCTTCTTGGCATTAGTCCCGGCTTTTGCCAGGGTCTGCCTTCCGACTGAGCCTACTCCACTTTGCACGGTCTTTAACATCCTCAACAATTATATATTATATCAAATACTTAGAACTGCTTATGCAGCATTAAGTTTACTATACAAATAAAGCCTATATGAAAATAAATCCCTTAGAGAACATTAACAGAAATTGTGGCAGAATATTAAAAAAAAATAAAGTTACGCCGAGTATAATTTGCACATTCTGTAAAGTTGTACCATAGACACGTTCAAATGATTAAACAGAGAAAGATAGTGTTATTTTGAAAGACCTATCCATAGAGACATAAATTGAATTTTTTTATTGTAAAAAAAAAACGTAGTATGGTTAAAAATACAACTTACTTGATTTCGGCAGAATCGTGTATAAAAGCAAAATCTGCTTCGGGATGTTCGTTTACTTGTTGGAAACCGGTTTTTGCATCTGGTACGGGACCTGAAGGAAAGAAAACTTCATTATATTTAAATACAATATTTGGGGATATGTGAACGGAGTGTCTTGTCACTAGGTTTTCTCTGCCTAGCCTGCTGCTTGCGGGGGAAAGAAGAGACCTGAAATAAAAGGTTAATTGGCTGTATATGGACGATATTTATCGAGTGCATGAGATCAAAATTTTACGAACTTAATTTTTTAGTAGGAAATTTATCATTGCATAAATTTTAGATTTATAGGTAAGTGGTAAATATTTGTAAAAACAAATATCGTAACAATTGTATATGAGTTTTTTTTTTTATTTATTATTAAAATTATATCAGAAGGCTCATTTTTTTTAAATATCGCATATTCCTGTCCTGGTGTTGGTCCTATAAAAATTTTATTGAAATGATTATAAAAAATGCATTTGAATTAATGTACATTTTCATATTTCGCTCGTTTTTAATGGAACCGCTAGACGCCATTATGATTAGCTGTGACGTCAGTCGGATATGTAAACAATGAAATTGATATTGATAACAGAACAGAATAACCTATGATGACGATACGTTAAGTTGATTAGTCGAAACTTTGTTTACAATACCGTATGACGTCATGATGGGATTTTTTTTTATTAATTTTTTTATGTTTAAAGTAAAACTAACATTTTCTGATTGCTTATTATAGAGATAGCTTATATCTAAAACACACAATTGGTTGGTTAAAAAACTACGGAATTTTAATTAAAAAAATTCTGATGTTTTAATACTATAAAACTCCTTTAACCTTTTACCTGAATTATGAATTAATTCATAATTATCTTACCTGAAGCATTAATCGCTAGCAGAATATGTCCATATTGTTCACGGATCGGATAATCCCATACTCTGTACTGGGACTGGTCGGATGTAGCATTTAAAGTTATCTCTTTCCATACCCTGGATATTATGAAAAATAATAAGGCATCAGTCAGTCAGACTAACCAATATGACCACATATTGGCCACATATATCTTGATCACAATAACTCCTATATATATTCACGCTCATAAGGTCATGCGTGAGCATTCAGCTCGTGAGCATTTTGCTAGCTTCACGCTGTATCCCGCATATAGCAGTGCAGAGCGATGCTAGTGATGTGATAATCTTTTTCCCCACATTCCGCCCAATTTAAGGGTACTTATTACCGCGTCTTTTTTACCAACGCGAGTAAATGAGAAAAATGAATAACCCCACACGAGAATCGTATCGCAAAATTCGCGATTACGGTCAGTTTATAACAATAAAGATAAAAATAAAACCCAACACGCCTACCTGTACAACGTGTCTTCAGCGAACTTCATATTTATAAAATATTGGTGTATTGTCGAACTCTCTACCACCGTATAGTTGATACGCGACTGTCTAGCTAATTGTTCCAGAGACGAAACGGGTGTCTGGAAACAAAATATAGAGTTAATTTGTTCGCGATAGAAGTAGGAGCGTATAGTTTGCTTAAAGATTTCGTCCTGACTACAAATCTCGTCAATTGATTTCTGGAATGGCGCTAGGAGAATTATTGCGAATTTGGTTAGTAGAGGGAGGAGGTCGGATAGTGGAGGTGAGGGTTAGTGAGCATTTCGGCGAGGTTTCTTATACCTCATACTCTTGGCTCACAAGTCTCGGGTACTTCTCCGAGCTCCTCCCTTTACAACATGGTAAATCCATGAAATGCATAGAACTTAATACCTGCATCCTCTCAACAGTCAAAAAGGCAGCCAAGTTAGCGGTAAATGTAGCTAACATCAGCACAACGAATAACCAATACGCCGCCACTAAAGTTCGTCCAGATAGAGCTTTCGGGGCTTCCCCGCCCCCTTGTGGTGTGAATGAAGTTAAAGCGAACCAAAAACTTTCTTTGAGCGTAAATTCCCTGAAAGTATATATGCATTTAACTATAATATATTATAATAATCATAATATGGGGCTGACGCGGCACAGTGGACAGGACGGTTACCAATTGGAGAGATTTTTTATTTTTTATTTTCCTCATTCTGGTGACAAGACAAAGTGTGACGATGACCTCAAAGTGCAATGACTCGAAAAGCCCAAAGCTGGGGACCGGGGTGTCTTAAGACTAAGACTGTCTTTAGGATTCGTATCTTGCTACGTGCGGGATACAGCGTGAATCTAACAAAAATATTTGTATAATAAAAATATGTATAACAAATAAATTGTAGCAAATGTAAAAGAATTTCGACGTAGCTCGATAAGAATGTATGGTTTACTTAATTGGCAAGACAAGCGAGAAGCGCTTGTTAGTTTCAATCCTTAATACGTTTTCTAAAATATAAATAGAAATAGTAATTTTTGTACATTCATCATCAGAAAACAACAACTAAATCCTAGGTCCTGGCTCCTTATGGTTAATCTTGCTATAAATTGTCCCATACAACCTATACTACCTTTACCATTCAGGTCGGTCTTACCGGCAAGGATAAGGATACGCGTCAGGATTGTTCCTAGCTGAATAAGGCGAGTACTTCTCCAGCAACCAGATCATGAAACCAGTGAGTAACAATGCAGCTACTATGCTTAGCCACACTTCGGTCCTGAGGACCGTCATGAATTTGAAGAGCGACGTCTTTCTAATCGGCTTCCTGATTACTTTGAAAAAGTTTTTGTTATTATTAGATGTTTTTATAATGTTAGTGAATAATAAAGAAACCATCGTTTATAACAATGGTTTTGGGTTCGATTCCCAAAGCATGGCGTTGCGTTCTCGATCAATCAACACGCAATATCACGAAAATTGGGAAAAAGTGGGAAATGGGGTATCTTAACACTAGGTTCCCTCGATCTACCCTCATATATGTGGGTTACAGCATAAAGCTAAAAAATAAAAAATAGAAATTTTAGATTTTATGAATGTACCCACCAATAAGAATGCCAGTTTGTTCAAAGTATGGAGCAACAAAATCTACGACTTCTTCTCGCTCGGCCGTCATGGTCAACGCTGCTACTGCTATATCTGTTTCCTTTTCAAAATTGATTTGGATAATTCAATAAAATAATAAATAATATTTTTAATGGTTATTAATTAAATTATAAGAAAAACTAAAAAAGTATTCGTGGAATTTATTCAGGCTTTATATATTTATATAGATTAATGTGCAATCTCAATGTGCTCCTAAAGGCCTAATTTATTAGGTTTGCCATTGTAAAAAATATAACGTTTTCTTTAAGTTTTGTAAAAATCCATTCAAATTTTACATTTTTAAATTTCGAACGTTTTTGTATTACTGGACGCCATGTTGGTAAGCTATGACGTCGGTTGGTCTTGTAAACAAATACACTGATATTAGTAATAATCTATAACCAAGGGTCACATTGATCCATTGACACTTTGTTTACAAGACCGTATGACGTCATTTGATGACGACGGTTATTACCTAAGCCCTAACAACTATAAAAATTTTGACTATTACTCATGTAAAATATACAACTTGCAATAACTTAGACAACTATATCATACATATGTACATATTTATATATATTTATATAAAATAAGGCAAACTGTACTTAAGTTTGGCTTATAGTTTTTGCACTCTTCCGTCTCCTTGTAATGTAGACTGTCATAAAATGGTTGCCTATAAGAGATCACTTGTAATAAGGCCGACATAGCACATAATACTCTGTTCTGTTTTCGATGGTAACTTGAACTATTTCTTTTTTTTCTCTTTTTGTTTTATATGCAATAAAGTATTAATATTATAATATTTCTCTTTTGGTAATTCTCGGGTTCAAATGAACCCTGTCCATTGGAAGGCTTGCGTGGGCACACAGGTCCAACACATAGAGTCCCCTTAGAGAATATAAAACATTTTACTGTGATAAGATCGGGACGGGACAGGTCACCCGGGATCCATCTCTGAGTAACCATAGGGTATTATTATTATTATTATCTTAAGTAATGAATAGCTTGGTAAAAAAGACCTACCCCAGTCATCAAATCTCCGATAATACCATCCCACGAACCATTAGGCAATCTTCTTCCAAATGTACCCGTTTTCGGTGTTACTATTTCATAATCGAAATCCATTGCCTGAAATGATGATGAAAAATATATAACTGACTAAAATCTGACTGACGTTGTTGCATTGCGCCACTAAACACCCAAGGTCTCAATGCCACCACCCTGATATAAGCAGTGTACATTGATTGACCTGCCCCTCATGTGTGAGCACATCACGTTTACTCTCAGACATCAGCCCAGAACGCCACGATTCCATGATCTCAATGGGTATTTCCCAAATAATTTTGGAACACACAAAAATACTATACATTCTAAATGTCCAAGGTAAGTCTGACCGCAGGTCCAGTGGGTAGCCTTATTACCTTCCTTGATAAGTTAATTATCTAACACATGAAAAGCTTTTCAATTTAGCCAAAGTTTTTGGTTTTATAATTGTGGTATACTGTATACATACAGCTCATCTCAGCAGAACTGCCCTTCGAGCTGGTGATAGTTTCTACAAGGACTGACAGTACTGACACTTGTGGTAATTGACAATTCGAAAGTGCTTGTAATAATAGCCTATTTGAATAAAGAATATATATATATATATATATATATATATATATATATATATATATATATATATATATATATATATATATATATATATATATATAAATATATTTATTACCTCAGCTATTTTATCTATAACATCTATACAATATCCTTCATATATTTGGTTTCCGTCTTCAGTGAGCATAGGTTCACCGGTGTCCGGATCGTATTTGGGTAGTGTCCAAGGTACGGCCTAGTTTAAAGAAAATTTGATTTGTATTATTTCTTTCTATTAATAGTATTAATATATACTAGAGGATTGGATGATGCCTGAAATACGCGTTGCCATAGCAACGTGTATGTCACTTTAATTAAAAGTTATATTGTTAAACGTATGGTAGTGTGTGTAATGTTTTATTTATTGATTTAATGTACTTTATGAGCGTTATTATTGAAGAATATTAGCGTTCTGCACTTCTCCTACACCTACTACCAAACACACATACACACCTACACACACACACACACATACATATAGACTATAAGTGTGCCAAATATCATACTCCTCCGTCTGCGCAATTTTAGCAAAAAGGAGTCCAAAGTTATTGCTTCACGTATTAATATAAAGACTTATGTGTTTTTTTTTTCAATACAAAAGTCATGATATATAGTTTTTTTTAGCTTCACGCTGTATTCAATACAATATAAGAAGTTGAGTGAACTGTTGAAACTTTTATTCTTACCAGAATGTAGATGTAGTGACAGATATATTATTATATTCAAAAGTTCTTCTCTTAACAATACTCACCGCAGAAGTGCCAATACGAAAGAAGTGCTTCAGCGGCTCCAACACAACGCCAGACAACAGCTTATATTCATCATTGGCAGACCACATTGCTATTCTTTGCAGGCCGCTGTCAGGCTTGTAAGTTGACAGAACAAAATGGGATCGATGAAATATACCGGACCTAAATAGATATTTTTATTAAGAATCAAAAAGATCCATTTTCAATTTTTATTTTGTTATAAATTCTTATTTCTTTCCAAATTACATTGTTCTTAGTCAACGATACGTAGTATGCGGCAAAAAATAAATAAAGACTTTTTTCTATACTTCATGAGATTTCAGAACTGACTGTGACTTCTTTCCACGTCTTCCTGAGCTAAAGAGTATCTGACAGACAAACAAACAGACAGTGAACTCTATTTTGAATAATACTTTTGAATTAAAACCCAAAGAATGAACCCACTACTGGTATATAACTTAAAATTTATCTATGGTTTATTAGGAAGTTTTTCATCAAAACGCTTACCTTTCCATGTCCCAATAAAACAAAGACTCATTACTTATACTATCTTCTTCAAATATCTGATGCAATTTGTCTTTAGTTGCATTCATCTGTCCCTGTTGGTTGTCGCAGTCCACATTCAATGTTTGATCCGAATCAATTCTGGATAGACTTTCCGCCAAATATTGTACAAGATTGTTCAGAATATGCTGCTTTTTCTAAAAATTTTGTATATTAGACAATTTATGCGTAACGCTAAGCCGCACTCAACACACGCTGTCTAAACAATTAAGAGGAAAGTGGAGAGCCGAGTTCTATTTGCCTAATGAAAGTAGCCTATCTCGAATATTTACATTTTATGGACATGGACGTATATTTAGGCATATGGCATAGACATATAGGTAGGCAGAGGGAACCATAGGAACCTAGGGCTTAAACACTCCGTTCCCCATTTATCGCCTTCTTGAGACGTTGAGTGGTGGAACTCAACGCCGCGCTTTGCCTTGTTACCGGAGCGAAGAAAATAAAAATAATTCATTCTCCCCGAATGGGAATCGAACCCACAAAACGTCGCGTTTACAGGCAGACGCTGTGCCTCTGCGCCATGACGGTCCGGACGATTTACATTTTCTAATATAGAAAATATGGATATGACAAAATAATACTTTAGAATATGGTCAAACAGCAAAGTGAACTTAAAAAAAAAAATAATAAAAATTAAAAAAGTAAACCTGCATATCCGCGGCATAACTACACTCTTTCAGAGCTAACAGCTTGCAGCAATCCGCTTCATCAGATTGCAATATAACAGTGGGTGAGACAAGTATGGAAGGATCTAGAGTATTATAATCGGTTATTATTAGGTTCCATCGATATGGTCGCCTCACTAATTTTTCTTTTACCGCCTGTGGAACGATAAGGTTTTTTTAAAGCTCCAAAACAATGTTAACGTATCGAAGCTCTATAAAATTCTTTATACAGAGGTCAAAGAGGCTTTAGTTCCAGTTTCTTTACGTAAGTTTTTTTATATGTTGAAGAATCTGAAGAAGAATCTACTTCCGTGGTCGAACTCGCAATCTATACATGATATATTCTAAACTCGTACCTAAGCTACATTAAAAAAAATTAACTTGATGCTATCGAGTCTTTCTCGATAAATGGAACATCGATAATTAATAAAAATCAATCCAATCAATTTCCGATTCAGTTTCTGAGATTAGCGAGTTCGAAACAAACAAACTCATCAGCTTTACAATGATAGTATACAAGTATAAATATAGATACCCGCTTATATGTGGAAGTGACAAAGTCATTATCGCCAACTATAATATAGAAACTTGGCTCGGGTCGCATACTCTTTAAAGCTCTAGCGGAATCTCTAGTGAGACCGGCGTGCACCCAAATGCGTATATGAGAACGGCCGAGAAGCTCGTACAGCACTTGGTCTACATCTAGAAACAAATACAGATAAATATATAAATAAAATAACATACCTACCTTATATACCTACCTTATACCTATAGGTCCGTGAATACAAAATGAAATAACAAAAAACACACACACAGAACAGATGCGACAGTTGTAAGTTCGATTCCAGTTCCAAAAAGCTCTCGTAACAAGACAGAGTGCGGCATAGACTTCGACCACTCAACGTGCAAGGTCTTGAATGATGGAAAGCAAGAAACGGACACCAGATTCCTTCCGCTTACCCTATATGTATGTGCTAAAAAAAGAAAAAAAAAAACGACAAATCTACAAACCACTTTCACTTTCCATTATAATGGCAGCATCTGTAGCGTTTCTGGATTCTAAATATTCGCTCAGCGCACGAACCATTTGCTGTGATCCAAGTAAAGAACGGACGGCGACCACACCAGCGGATGAGGACAACTCTTCAACTTTGTCCCATGGTGACCAGGATAGGTCGACTATCGATGATACGCCTTTGGATAAGGATGCGCATACTGTCAAACAAATACATAATGTATTTAAGAATTTCAAAAATGTTCAATTCTTATATGAAATTATATTGTTTTTTATTTAATTTATATGATTCGCAAAACTCTGATTACGCATTTTGAAAATAAGTATTTTTGAAAACGGTACATAGTCGCAATTACGCCATTTTGTTTTTAATTTTTTTTTTGTGTAAAAATCTTAATCCTCTAGATTTTTCGGAGATTCTTTAGTTTAGACGTGTTTATTTAATCTTTTTCTCGCGTCAGATTACACGGTGTGTGGCGTTAAACAACGCCTAACACGCTTTATCCAAATAAGAGATATACTGTATTCTCTGTACCTCGTACTTGAGGATATATTAAGCCAGTCTTAAGGATTATTTCTTTACCCTGCAAAATGGAATAGACAACTTGTATATGTGTATGCGCTTGCGCAACATAAGTATGTAAGTATTTTTTAGCTTTAAGCATCTACCAGATGCAGCAGGATAAGCCGAGGGACCCCTAAATAGAAATATTCCGTATATTAATTAAATGATAATATTAATTTAATCAACTTGCATCATATGAAATGATGAGTTGTATGAGAAAACGGAGAAGACCGGGGTTCACCTCCGAGAACACAATATCGACGATACTGGAGGAAGGTTACGTAAAAAGCTAGAGTACTCCAGAGGGATTTATGAAGAGGTGAACGAGGTGAAAGAGGGACCGTGGCGTTTGGCACTCTAGTCCCTCTGACTACCCCGCTAGGGAAAGATAGTCTATTCTCCATGTTTCGCCCAATCTCGTGACAGTACTTGATGAGCAGTAAAACTTAATATCGAATAAATATATTAGTTGTAAAGTAATATCATGTTACGTTTGCTAGAACATTCTTCGTCATTTTCTCTATCCAACTTTATGATATCTTCGTTAATGACTAAGCCTGGCAAATGTTCTTCCGTAATTTTTATTGCACGACTGATTTCTTGCGGTAGCTCCGTTTCATGATTTTCAATTATAAAAACTGAAATAAATATCAGTAATTAATTAATACAATACAATTCCGCTTACTGTATGACTGACCCCTTGCCATGCTATTTCCAAAATTAACTTAAAATTCCAGTCTTTATAAGGAACGTATCAAAGGGAATCTATTACTAAGACTCAACTCGACCACAAAACGTCCGTCCGTCTGCCATAAGGCTGTATCACATGAATCATGAAAGTTAGACAGTTGAAATTTTGACAGATGTGATGTATTTATGTCTCCGTAGATGCAATAAATACTTAAAACTGAATAATTTTTATATTAAAGGGGCTCCAATACAACAAACGTGATTTTGCAGTTTCTACAGATAACGGCCGGCTTCTACAGAAAATTCATATTGTATGTATGTATGTCGCAAAATAGCCATCGCGTAACCTAATTTTGAGTCGGAAAAAATTTCCTTACGTTTAGCTGGCCTCTTAAATGTGGTTCTTCGTGAGATCTCAAAATATTTTATGTCAACGGAAAATGCTGAATAACAAATAACTAAGGAGTTATTTATATCTCTTAAAATTTAACTTTTTCCCTATATGTCCTTCCCATAATAGTTACATAACGAGAAAAATTAAATCAAATCAGTTTAGTAGTTTCACAAATGTAGTATGTACATGTTCGGACAGACAAAAAATTTAAAAATCATGAATTTATTTATATTCTATTTTTTTTCTATACTTATATATTAAATAAAATATTTGTTCTTAAATTATTAAATATTTAGGTAAGCTTGTTCTTCGGTCATTAAATAAATAAATTTATTTAAACAAAAAAATAAAAGAATAATTTTTTTTAATTAAAACCTTGTCCTTACCGAATCTTAAACTGAGTTCTGAAACCACGCAACCCAAATTTATTAGCCAAAAGATAAACAAAAGTTGCAAATCCATTGTATTAATTCTTACACCATCTACAGCTGTTACAATACCGCACTTTATTTATTAGGATCGCTGAAATATATTCTTGAAGTAAAAATGGAATTAATAACGTTAACAATAAATAAAATAAAATTCTTAATTTTTCAAACATTATTTATATTAGGCCGAATGCATTTTGACTTGTGGCTAATTCAATAATGGCGGGAAATAAGAATATAGCTGTCAATTTATTTCTTCGACAAAATTTACAAGGAATAAAAAGATTTTATATTTTCTATTTTAAATGGCGGTTTTTGTTTTAAATCGTTCAGTTTAATGTGTGTAATTTTGATTCGGTGCCGCGTAATAAGTTGGTTTTGTATTGACAATGACAAATCAAGAGCGCACCGTTTGTGAATTATTGAAGTTATGGCGGGTGACTCGTGCTTAAACAAAGCCGCTTTACCGTTATTAGATTTAACAAGTTGACATGCAAGTACTGTTGGCTACAAACATATTATTATAATTTCTAATAGTAAAAAAAATTTGTATGTACAAACTATTTGTTTTTTATTATGTATGTATGTATATATCAGAATAGGTAAATCTTTCTCAAATAGCCTATAATAGCTTGCCTCGATTAATAGAGTATGGAACTCAAATATATATTTATATTTTTTTTTATTTGAGCCAGTATTTCCCGAGATTGGCGCGCTCAACCAAATAAAGTCTCCAGTTTTATAATATTAAGAATATAGATAAACTAAAACTACTATAAGGATTTTAAATTTCTAGAGATGTCTAGATGAAGAATATATGGCTTCACGCTGTGTCTCACATATGCCAGATTAACCAGAAGGAACGTAGTGCTGAAACACTCCGTTCACCGCTTTCGACGATTATTTTTTTTAATTTTTTATTTTTGTCTTATTGCCAGAGCGTGGAAAACGAATATAATACATTCTACCAAGTGGGAATCGAACTCATGATCCTCGCTCCGTCACGACGGAACGTAAAGACTTACTATCACTATATAGCTCGATACTCGATACTTATAGATAATGTAAAACTTCAGTTGAGATTATTTCTATATGGGTGCATAAGTAGAAGTAGTGGGAGGGGGCACGTAAAGAGGGTGTCTTGACCTTGAAATGACATTGTCACGGTAGCGGGTTCGAATCGGGGAGAATGAATTATTTAATTTCTTCCCTCTGGTAACAAGACAAAGCGCGGCGTTGAGTTCCAACCATCAACACGCAATATCTGGAAAGGCGGAAAGCGAGGAACGGAGTGTATTAGCACTAGGTAGCCTCTAGATGAAGCTAAAAAAAATTATAATGTGTCAAATTCTAAATCTTTTCCTTGTAAGCGTACGAAATATTAAATATTAATATAAGACAAGCCACGTAACATCGTGATTTTGTGCTTTGTGGAACAACCGTGAGAAATGGCGCGCGGCTCTTAAATAATAGATTACAGGCTAATTCGAAACACGCGATGTTTCTATTCGTATTAAGTATATATTATAACTAAATTATTATATATTTGCAATTATTTTTAAGGAGAAAAAAGAATATATAGTCACTATACTTTTTCATATAATTTTTAAGCCCTAGTACGTAAGGCTATAGTAACTCTCTCATTTATAATCTATACTATAATAAAACAGTAAAAAAATGTATAATCTATATATTGAATATTTTTATAATGATGATGATGTTAAAACACTAACAGAATATGAATCAATGATTTTTCATTTTTTTGTCTGTCTGTTTGTTTGTATGTTTACGCATATCTTCGGATCTACTGGTTGAATTTGAATGATACTTTTTTTTGTATATATATATATATATATATATATATATATATATATATATATATATATATATATATATATATATATATATATATATATATATATATATATATATATATATATATATATATATATATATATATATATATATATATATATATATATATATATATATATATATATATATATATATATATATATATATATATATATATATATATAAGATCAGGGCAGGATCTAAGCTATATTAGGTTTTAAAGACTAGCATACCTGATGCACAACTATATTAAACCAGCTGAAATATAAGCAGTAATTAAATGCTGCCATAGCAAAAATCATTGAACGTGATACTTTCCAATGACATATAAACTCAAGGATCTGGAACACCTGATATAGAACAACAATACAACATCTTAACTATAAGAAACCACAAATTGGGCATATTTCCTTGAAACATGATAATTGAGGATATGGAAGATCTCATGAAGCATCATTGTGCAGCTAAAGTACATGAAATTGAAATGGCGCCATAACAAAATCTTCGTCGAGATTTTGCGTGTCGATTGCGTAACTTAGCGCCGCGCTTTATCTAGTTGCCAATGTGATGTAATGAAAATTAGGTAATTTTCTTTTATAGGAATCGAACCCACGACGGCCTCTGTTATAAAACTATGCTGTAGTATCATAATATGTACTATTTTATATACCTAAGCGCAGTATCCGACTATAAATAAGATAATGGGTTCGATAATACAAATAAAAATGTTGACTCGGGAATTAAATTATTTCATTTCCCTGCTCTGGTAAGTAGACAAATCGCGGTGTTGAAATCCGCGTGTGGAGCAATTTCTTAACAATTTGATAGTGGGGAATGGGGGGGTGTCTTGAAAAATTTTAACGCAGCTGTATTAGAATCCGCACCTCATGGAAACCGTCCAAGCGCTCTGACCACTGAGCCATGCGTTCTTACTCACGCTGCGTCGAAATTCTTATACGCTTTATACAACTTCTTACGTTGTTAGCATCTCTGTAGGGGGATTTTTACAAATTTCCGCTACCCAAAGATCATTGCATAGAGCAATCATTTGAGAGAATGCTATTTTTATTAAATATTTTAATGATTTTTAAAGTGTAACTTGGTTTCCCTTTTTACATAGTTCCAGGTTGGCTATATACGGGGAAAAGCGTGAAGATTACACATACATTTTGTACTCCCGTAGCATTGGTACGATATCGCATCTAGGACACACGTCAGTTAGTATTTAAGGTCTTCTAGAGATAGTCTCATATAGTGAGCTACTGCCCAGGTCGCTGGTCGCCTGAGCCGGGCCCCTTCTGGGAAACCAGAAGTAGTACTCGACCAGTCTGATCGCCCTGGCAACGTTCCAGCTCCCCCATACAGACCATCTACTAACCGTAAACATTGAAAAAATTTCAGGGCCCAGGCCCAATACAACGACACGTCCATATTAATGGGCGTCGGTGGAACCCACGGCCAGAGGACATTGCCCTGATGCCGTTTCCCCTCTCCCCCCTCGGGGGTCGAGAGAGATGATAATTTGTCTCTCATATTGATGTATTGTTTCAGTTTAGTCAGTATATAATAGAATTGCTATTAAATTCTATGTACAATGTTTTTTTTTTATATGTACCTATTTATATAAACGTCCTCTGTGGACTAATCTATATCATAATAAAACAGAAAAAAAATATGTCTGTACATGGAATGTTCGTTTTTTATTGTATAGCTGTTAAGTCTGAGCTGGATCTAGGCTATATAATAGATTTTGAAAACTAGCATACCTGATGCAGAATCAATGTAGACCAGCTGTAATATAAAAAGAATGAAATGCTGCCATGTCAAAAATGACATATAAAAAAAAACAAGGATCTGGAACACCTGATATAGAACCGCAATAGATCAAACTAAACTAAACTATAAGAATAAAGCCATAAGAACTATTTGATAAGAAAATGCTGGAGGGTGTGAGAAATATTTTAGATTAAAAAATCCAAGATCTGGAACATCTCATCTCATCAGCTAATCTGGGAGATGATATGAGATAAGGAAATGGCTCATTTACAAAAATCGTTCGCTCAGAAGCTCCTTTATACATAGAATAGTGATTGTTAAATAATTAATTAACTTTTTTTATTTAGTCGTCATAGTGTGGAAATGAAAACAATTCATTCCTGCTAGTGGGGACCGATCCCACAACCATCGCGTTTCCATCAATGTTCAAAGCAAAATCAATATACCAATGCACCACAATGGCCAAAAAACTCTTGTAACTGTCTTTCAGCTTCCCGCTGTATCCCGCATATAGCAGAGAAGGCTGTTGTTGTGTGTTGAGTGGCGGAACTTAACGCCGCGCTTTATTTTCTTACCAGAGCGAAGAAAATAAAATAATTAATTATCAATAACCCAGTTTTATTTCATAAATCTTAAAAGTAAATGAAAATAGGGCAATTCAATAAAACCACTCATTTAATATATGATAACTATTTAGTAAGTGTATAAACATTACATCAATGACAAAATAAAAAATTTACCTAACACAAAAAAAATAAACATAATATACCTTAAAACATACAACCTCACGCTACACGTAATTTAATTTGAATTAAAAAAAAAAAACCAATTAAAATATTATTTAATTTTTTTTTATAGTTAAAAAATTTCGCTCCCAACACGCTCTGTCGAAATCTATTTATTTATTTTTTTTTTTGTTTCGTTTACACTAAGATCGCTTATTACTAATCTTTTACTCTGCATATACATTTTGGCTCTGTTTAGTTAAGAATTTTGCTAATTTAAAAAAAATGCGGCAATAAAGTTTTTTTTTTATTTTATTTACATGTCACGTTAAATACCCGAGATTGTATATAAAAAATCGATTTTATGGCAACTAAAAAGACCCAAATGCACGCAGAGTTTTGGACAGGGCGAAGCCCCCTTAGAACTACCTCTCGCTAGGAAATAATTCTAATTTTTACAAATTTCCATATACCCCGAAAAAAAATACCTATGCTATAATATAATGTTACCAGATAGAAAAAGAATCTATTACAACTATTTTCCATGGTATAAAACTTTTTCTCTTATTTTTTTGGCGGTGGTCAAAAATTTTTATTTACCGCTATCGTTTTGCACATTTTTATGATTTATTTGTTTTTTGTTTGTTTGTTATATTTACTACATTATCTATTACAGAATCACATAAAAAAATTGAAACCTCAAAAATACAGATAAAAAATCTGCAAAACCACAGCGCCTGTACAAAAAGGTTTAAACAAAAAAAAACCTATGAAATTCGCCATATTTTTACAAATTTCCTACAAATTTTTGCCCACCACGCCACAAATGCGTCTAAGATTTGTTTACCGCGCGATAAATATTAAAATTCCTTTATAACATGAATAAATGCTAATTCAGATGAACGAGGAATTTGTTTTAATTTAAAAAAAAAAAACAAAATTCTATCACACATCCGAACTTGAACGCGAGCGACACCGTGTCGTCATTAATAATATTATAATTTATAAATAAAATATACAAGATCTTAGGTGCAATGATAAAAAAGAGGGGCTAGCTAGTAGGCTAGGATAGCTAGCTAGTAGCTAGTAGGGGGGCTCTATAGTTAACGGGAGCATGTCAGAAAGTGGTGTCATAACACGAACACAGCTTTCCACTAGCATTGTCCTGGTTTGATTCGGTTCAATTTTCCTAGCCTGAACCCTATATTTTTTCCAAATAAAAAAATTTATTCTAAACTTTTCACGTTTAGTTTTTGTTAAATATTAATAAAACTCAAAAAATATATATATACTAGTATTTTCTCTCTCTCTCTCTCTGTGAGAAACTCTTTGCAATATTTCAACATACCAGATTCAGCTTTCAAGATCATTTATTGCACATACTAGTAGTTTTCGTTACAATCCATTAACCGTGTTTTATATATATTTTTTTATCCTTGTACGTAAGATTTGTAAAAAAAATTATTAAAAAAAAATACGCTCAACAAAAACCGGTACAACACTCGACACACCGAAATCTTGCAAATTCGAACTTAAAATACAAAAAAAATACACATCTAGGAACATTAGAGCTTAAATCAAAATGTATGCTAAATAATTTATTTAAAATAAAATAAAATTATTATAAAAAAAAACGTGGAAGATGTAATTAATACAATACCGCTAAAATATCATTTACATTTAATATACAATGTGTGACATTTTCCAAATAAAAAAGGAAAGGAAAAAAGAAAAAAAAGTTGTACCAAAAAAAATAAAGAAGAGACTGAAAATGTGTTTAAAAAATTTAAAAAGATTCTTTTTCACATTTAAAAAATATCATACACTATATACTATGCATTTTTAAACTTTAATAGACAAATCAACTTTCTTTTTTTTTTTAAATATCATTTTGCCTATTATAGCTCAATTAGATATCTTACGCACGAATATTAACAAAATTCGGTGCGCATCTTAAAACAAATAAATATGTTTTAACTGCAATACGCTAGATATTCAAAATATAAATAATTAATTTAAAATTAAATTAAAAAGAATAAAAATAATCAAATCCTGATATAATTACATAATACTTTCTTTAAATAGAAGAAAAAAATTCACATCGATTTTTTATATAATAATAATAATTATCTGTGGTCCAAATATTACAGTTAAAACATTTAGAAAAAAATATAAGGATTAAAAAAAATATAATATATCCATAAAAGGTCTATGTATACATACATATTATAATATAATTTATTCGACAATTACACGTGTATATTTCATGGGCATAATGAGAAAGAGTCATTGCTAAGTGCTAACATACTTTGATAATCATTTTTCGAAAAAAAAAATTGAATGTGTCAATATTGTTTTTTTTTTAAAGAACATAAAACAAGATTCAAATATTTTTAAACGAAAACCATATATTAAAAATATATATATATATATTAAAAAATATATATTTAAATTTTTTAATAATAATGTATATCTTTCAATACTTTGTTTTTTTTTTTTTGAAAAATGACCAGCACATGTATTCAAAAGGAAGTCCGGTGCGATAAATAATTAATAAATAATCAAATGAAAGCATAGGAAGAGTTTTTACCCATTCAGATCGTTCTATCGCCAATTTGCCCCAAGTTTCATTTAAATAACTCATTTATATTGGTACGGGTGTTTTTTTTTTATCTATACAGTACATAAATATGAAAATTAAACAAATTCGAATGTGTTATTTTTTATTTAATTAAAATAAAAGAGATTATATACGTTTTTTATTTATTTTATTTAAATACAAGTATATATTTAAATTAAAAACTGATTGATTTTAAGCTCGTTTTACTTTTTAATGTCGATATAAAAATGTAGCTGTATAAGGTTCCGTATTCTTTCAATATTATTTTTATCTGTATAATAGAGTGTTGAAAAACTATTGTACTTTGTTTCCGAAAAATGTGTGGCAATAATTAAATTATTGCAACTTCCAGCATTCCCAACTTATATTGAAAAACCAACATAACATTGTTCTTAATATATTTTAATTTGTTATTATTTGCACCTTCTACGGAACCAAACAGCAATACCCCAAAACAACCCCAAACCACAAAAAAAAACTAGCAAATTGGCGTCTAGAGTACACTATTAGCAAATATTTACTGCATAAAATAGTCCGGATGATCTGGATCTTTCTCGAATCGTTTCGCCTCTTCCTGCATGCTCTCTTTAATTTTCAAAATGGCCGCGGATTCAGTTTGATCGTTTTGGTCGCCGCCTGGTCCCCCAAAACCTTTGGGCGATAAATCAAACTTTTGTACACATTACCTATTTGCTCTATGATCGGTTGGTGCTTTTTATTATCTGTGGCTTGTGCTATAATCTGTCAAGGACAGAATATATATAAAAAAAAAATGAAAATAATAACAAAAGAACTTATTAATACTATAATTAATGAAAATTAATCAATTATTGTCTCATTCTAGCAAATTTTATATGGCAGTTGTTTGCAAATTTGTTGTGTGTAACGACTTATTTTTAAAATATATATTATCATTATTTTTTCTTTAATGTTACTTAATTCTTTTGTTATTACATTCCTTTTTTTTTTAATTTTAAATATATAATTTTAATTTTAAGTATTTCTCTTTATATCACTAAATTAAAAACTTGCTCATATATCAAAAAGAGGTGTTTTTTTTAAAATATGATTTGCACAAGGAGATATTTGCCTTTCCACTTGTCATTTCAAAATATTGTATATCCAATTTACTTCTGTACTATTAAGATTCATGTTTAATATTTGTTATTATTTAAAAAACAAACTTATTTTACTTAAATAACAATAGTGTACAAAGTCCAGTGCATTTATTATTAAAAATGTATGTACAATATTTCGAAATGACTGTGATCTGATATGCAAAACTGAACCAACCGTATCAAATACCTATTCTATGGACATGGTATATTTTTTTTAATATTTTAAAAGCAAATAGTTTTAAATTAGTGTTGTGCCTATGTATGGATGGACAAAATATATTTTATTATCTGTGCTTTCTGTTGTCATTTTTATGGTTAATTGTAATATAAAACCACTTTTTCAACATTCTAGGCTGAAAGAAATATTTAAAATGTATTTACATATATTTGTTTAAATTACACATTGGTTCAGTTTCGCGAGTAACGAGTGCTAACTTTTGTGCATTTTATATATATATATTTTTTTTTAATTTATTATTAATTTACTTTTCAATTATTATTTCAACCTCATCATATGTTCCAAAAGTCAAGGGAAAACAGTACTCACGGAATGTTCACAGTAAAACAAAAGAAGTAACTTATATTGTTTATTTACAACTTCTTTCAGATATTTAATTTAAAAAAAAAAACCTTATTTACATCAAGATCAAGATCATAAAAAATACCAAAAACAAAAAAACAATCACATAATTATTTTTACTGGACATATAGTTTTTTCCATAGATATAGTATCATTAATAATACTCACTTAAGTTGTAATCGCCCATGCCGGAGCCCGAGTCTTCCCTTGGCGTGCCCGGGCCTCCGCCCCCGACGCCGCCCGGTGACGATTTCATACCGTCTACACCTCCTAATCCTGTGGATTTTGTTTGTGTCAGCAAAAGTTGTTAAGAAATGACAAGATATATAATTTATCTTAAAGAGATACCAATAAAAAAAACTATAGCAGCGATAATAAGCTAGGCTTCACTCGTGGCTTCGTCCGCGTAAAATATACTATGTGAAATAAAAATATTTTTTCAATATAAGATCAGTAGTTCCTGAGCGCATTAAACCAAAAAATCTCTCCAGTTTATTATAATTTTTTTTTAATTAAAATCATAATAAATATCGTAATAATATAACCTGTATTACATAGGATATAGTGTACAAGATTGTTCGTACAGTTTCACGATCACACTCTCTTCTCTCTACTTCTAATTAAATCACACTCTCTTTATAATTATATATAGTTCTCATTTTACTTTTAATTAAATTAAAAACAATTCAGATCGCTTCATTCTTACTTTACATAATAATTAATAATATGCAAAATTAAATAAATATAAGTAAATAGCATTTATTAATACAACGCATGTTGTAAACGAAACCTATATGAAAATCTATTACAAAAATAACTATATAGACTGTTTTAGCTGTGCCATTTTTAATTTTACAATTTAATATACGGGATTATAAAATAAAAAAAAAAACAATAATTTTGTTTGTATCGATTATTTCTGCGAAAAAGAGACGATTGTTCGCTTTCCACTTCGAATTTCAAAATTAATATTGTTTTCATTGTTTATATAAAAATTAAACGGCCATAAACATATGCAAGTTTAATTTAAAAAAAAAAAATTATATATATATTTTTTTTTAAATAATAACAGTGTATAAATAAAGTGAAGTGTCACTATGTCCGCTTACTAAAATATTAATTTCAACATTTTCCCTACAATTTAACCTTCACTTGTAGCTTGCACGAGATGCAGCGGCCCGTGCTCGCCGGCGAGCGGGAACTCCCCTAGCGCTGCTGCGCTCGGCTTCATCAGCGTGTACATGTTGTCGCCGCCTGCCGCGCAATGTACGCGTCAGAACGTGCGTTTTCGATTTTATTTAATTTTGTTTTTTTTTTTAACAAAATTATTTGCTGTTTTTTTATTCTTATTTTATGGCCAATGATTTTTTTTTGTCCGACACAGATATTTTGGGATGGAAACCATAGATAATAACAAATACTTTACTTCCTTAATATTTCTTTTGTACTTGCTTATCAATTTTTTTTTTAAACATAAGACAAATAATTTTGTAAATTCATACTAAAAGTTTTAATCTATACATCGAGCCACAATCGGAAGTCATAAAACATATCTGACAGTTTAATTATTCGCCTGGTTTTTTATTCTGTAAGTGACGCCTATCAGTGTCATCTACGTGGCTATATCGATGAAAAATGTTTGAAGTCGATTAAAAGCGTTTGCCTAAAGCGCATTTACATAAAAAAAAATATATAATTTTTAGTTTTATGACTTCAAAATGGGAATATTAAGAGATTATAGATCTCCAACTGAATATGGTAATATTTTAAATAACCTTTAATACTAGTATGGTTTTAATAAAGTGCTTTCCCTTTCAATGTCAATTTCATCCAGTTGGAAATACATAAGCTAAAAAAACATTTAACAAATATTTGAAATATGCGCCAAAACGAGAAATTTCTATTTAAAAAAAAAAAAAAAAAGAAATAAAAGCTAAACGAACAAGTAAGTAAGTAATAATAAATAAGTCTATGATCCAAAGCGTGAAAGCCAGAATGAAGCAAGCGGAACCAAAAAAGAAAGTGAATTGTCTAATATAAAAAAAAAATCGCTAGAACGGTTCAATAGTTTCGTATGACATTTAGAAAGTGATTATAATATACAATTTCTATGAGAAATATAGTAAAAAAATTAGATTTAAAAAAACTCATTATTTTTAGAATATATTATCTTTTAAAATTAAAAAAAAATCACATGTATCCCGAACGTATGCTTATATAAAATTAAATCATTCGAAAACATAAAAAAATATATATTGTTTTATATAAACAAAATATTCCGAACGTGTTCTAATAAGAAAAATGAAACCGTTCGGATACACTATCGAAACATTTTTTTTTTAATAAATATTTTAGTACGACATTCCGTAGTGTGCGTAACGTGTAACATCTAAAGTAGTGCCACAATCATATATCTACTTTAAATCGTTGTTTTTATAAACCTGTAATATGTAAATTCTATCAAATAAGATGTCAATAACACCTTTCAGTTGTGCAGGTTTAAAGATACACAAAAATACGTTTTTAAATTAAGGTAAAATGGTAATGTAAATTAGAACTTATTCTTTTATAATTTCCCACATTTTTAATCTATATTATAAAAAATCAAGAGTGTTCTCAAGTAATATAAATACGTATAATCTTTTAAAGTATTCTCTTTTCTTTACTGTTTTTGCCACTACCAATTATGATTTATTTTTTTTATACATAAATATTATCTAATAGCTGAAATATAAAAATAGGTTTTTTTTTAAATTAAAAAGAACTCACCAGAATTCGAGGAGTCCTGTGGGCTGGGCATTATCGGTGTGGGGGGCCCGGGAGGCCCATTCGACCCTGGCGGGGCTCCGTACGCGCCGGGGGAGCCTCCGCTATAGTTGAGTGGCGCTGAGGCCGGAGCGCCCCCACTACCACCTGCCCATGCCCCGCGAGGCCCCATGCCCATAGGGGGCATACCTGAAGGGTTTTTTTTAAAAGATAATAAAACGAATAAATTACTTACAATAAATAAATATCATTAATATTTATCTTGAGGCATAAATATTTAACAGAGGCTTTGGAATTACTATAAGCAGAAAATAGGTTAGCAAGTGAAATTTAAACAAACTTAGACCTTGCTAAATAGTCAATGGATGGAGAAAACGACAGGCCAAATCTTTGATGGCTTAACGAAATGGAATAGGACCTGAGAAGTCAGGACTTATCAAATTTGAGGAAGATGGCCAAGTGTAGGGCATTTTGGAAATATTCTGGTCCATGTCAAGGTCCACCAGCAGCAGTGGAGTTTTTTTGACTTGATGATGAAAATGAGTTATTAAAAATTATTGCAAATTAAAATTATGAGAAAAATATATGATATATAGCACTATTTCGAAACCACACACTAGCGTAACCAGGCCAAATAAAAAAAAACATATCATACAATATTTAATTAAACTTATAATAAGTATGCAACTAGCAAAATAATAAAAGCATCAAGAAGATTGACTGGTTCAAATCCTACTGCATGTCAGTCAAAGTGCGCACTTTCAAATCAGATTGCCCACTTGGATATGGTATATGTAATTTCAATATGCCTAAATATTAAATATATTAATATTTCTTATATACTGAAAACTCACAGTCACAAAAATGACAGTGAAAACTTAAGAGAGAAGAGAAATTGGTTTTTTTGAGACGGAGAACCTAGAGTAAAGTGCGAATTAGAAGTATTGCGAGTCGAGTGGCATAACTGAACACTGCACTGTAAGTGGGAATCAAAAGCATAGCTTGTCTTGTCACACCGCGCCACGAAGGCCTATCTTTTGATGTTAGTAAAAATTACCTGGCGCCTGAGGCGGTGGGCCCCTCATGCCAGCTGCGTAGGCCCCCGGGCTCATGGGGCCCATGCCAGGACGAGGGGGCGTCATGCGGGGGCCCCCCAACATGCCCGCACCGCCAGCACCGCCGCGCTCTAGAGAATTGCCCATCATGCCTTGACCTAATAACAAAATGATTTTTTTTTTTAATTTATTGCTAAAACATAGTTTTCACTACTTGCGCACGAAACTCTTGTTTCATGAAGTTACATAACAAATATATTGTCTTTTCTTTTATAACGTAACCTTAGCACAAAGAACCCATGATTGAACTCAACGATTTTTTTTAATGAAATTTTCAAAATCCCCCTGACGAGGGACCCATGCAACCTGTTTTTAAAAGGATAGGCTAAAAATATTTCATATTTTAAATAACAGGGGGTCTTCACGTACGTGATAAACAATTATTATTATTATTATGTATTTTACTAAAACATAATATAATTGTAAAGTTATCCATTTATAGATACTGCAGTAAAATAATAATTTCAGGAGAGATTTATTAGGTTACTAGAGTTTGGACTAGAGCAGGGAAATAAAAATAATTCACTGAGTGGGCATCAAACCCATGACCATTGCTTTTACAGACAGACAATGTTGGACTGAAACATATAGCATTGCAAAATACTATTAAAGACAGATATATATATATATATATATATATATATATATATATATATATATATATATATATATATATATATATATATATATATATATATATATATATATATATATATATATATATATATATATATATATATATATATATATATATATATATATATATATATATATATATATATATATATATATATATATATATATATATATATATATATATATATATATATATATATATATATATATATATATATATATATATATATATATATATATATATATATATAATATATATATATATATATATATATAATATATATATATATATATATATATATATATATATATATATATATATATATATATATATATATATATATATATATATATATATATATATATATATATATATGTGTATGTGTATGTGTATGTGTATGTGTATGTGTATGTGTATGTGTATGTGTATGTGTATGTGTATGTGTATGTGTATGTGTATGTGTATGTGTATGTGTATGTGTATGTGTATGTGTATGTGTATGTGTATGTGTATGTGTATGTGTATGTGTATGTGTATGTGTATGTGTATGTGTATGTGTATGTGTATGTGTATGTGTATGTGTATGTGTATGTGTATGTGTATGTGTATGTGTATGTGTATGTGTATGTGTATGTGTATGTGTATGTGTATGTGTATGTGTATGTGTATGTGTATGTGTATGTGTATGTGTATGTGTATGTGTATGTGTATGTGTATGTGTATGTGTATGTGTATGTGTATGTGTATGTGTATGTGTATGTGTATGTGTATGTGTATGTGTATGTGTATGTGTATGTGTATGTGTATGTGTATGTGTATGTGTATGTGTATGTGTATGTGTATGTGTATGTGTATGTGTATGTGTATGTGTATGTGTATGTGTATGTGTATGTGTATGTGTATGTGTATGTGTATGTGTATGTGTATGTGTATGTGTATGTGTATGTGTATGTGTATGTGTATGTGTATGTGTATGTGTATGTGTATGTGTATGTGTATGTGTATGTGTATGTGTATGTGTATGTGTATGTGTATGTATATGTACATGTACATGTACATGTACATGTACATGTACATGTATATGTATATGTATATGTATATGTATATGTATATGTATATGTATATGTATATGTATATGTATATGTATATGTATATGATGTATGTGTATGTGTATGTGTATGTGTATGTGTATATATATATATATATATATATATATATATATATATATATATATATATATATATATAATATATATATATATATATATATATATATATATATATATATATATATATATATATATATATATATATATATATATATATATATATATATATATATATATAATCTGGTAAAACTGGTGTAGCAGTAGTTTTATCTGAAGAGCTACGGAATGGTCTCCTCGAAGTTGACCGACGCAGCGACCGCCTGATGCGGGTGAAGGTACTGGTTGAGGGGGCTATCGCCAACTTAATCAGTGCTTACGCTCCCCAGGCTGGTTGTAACGGGGCCGAAAAGGAGTCATTCTGGGAGCAATATGAAGAGGTTCTACTCGCTATACCATCTACCGAGGTGATAATAGTTGGGGGAGACCTTAACGGTCACGTGGGTAAGGCTGCGGATACGTATGAACGTGTCCACGGCGGTTTTGATCACGGTCGCCGCAATATAGAGGGCGAAAATATCCTAAGAACCTGTATTGCATCTGATCTGGCCATCGTGAATACGTCCTTCCAAAAGAGTCCGCAGCATCTTATTACGTATGCGAGTGGACTCCACTCAACCCAAATAGATTATCTATTGACCAGGCGGTGTCATGTTGGCAAGGTAACTAACTATAAAGTCATTCCTGGTAAAAGCGTCACGGCCCAACATCGTCTTCTTGTCATGGATTATGTCTTTACCCCGATAAAGAAATTAGCCGAGACGCGTAAGTCTAAGATCAAGTGGTGGTTGCTGAATGGACCGATGCAAACCGACTTTCTGGCAGAGGTTAACAGTCAAAATTTATCAACTAACACCGAAACTGCTCAGGATGCTTGGGATCGAGCTCAGTCAGCAATCATTACGGCTGGTAAACATGTTCTTGGCGTTTCTAGGGGAGGACGTATTATGGACAGGGAGACATGGTGGTGGTTCAATGACAAGGTACAAGAGGTGATTCATGATAAGAAGACTGCATTTAAGGAGTGGCAGCGTTCCAACTCTCCTGAAGACAGGCTGGAGTACATAGCAGCGAAACGTGCCAGCAAAAGAGCTGTAGCCAGAGCCCGTAGTGAAAGTTTATTACCTCTATATGATAAACTTGAAACTGGAGGGGCAGAAGCTCATCTACAAATTGGCACGTGCTCGGGATAAAGCGACGCAAGATATCACAAAATGTCTTTGCGTCAGAGATTCCCAGGGCAAGCTACTTCTTGGAGCTGCTGAATACTCAGCACCCGGGTAGTATTCCGTCTGAACCACCTCCTAGCCTGGGACTTATTGCTCCAATAACCCTTGATGAAACTCGGGATTGTCTTCGACGCATGAAGAACGGCAAGGCGGTGGGACCTGACGATATTCCGATCGAAGCGTGGAAATCGTTGGGCTCTCGTGGTGTGCTTATGCTTACTGATCTTTTTAACCGCATTTTGAACACTGGGACGATGCCACACCAGTGGCGGCACAGTTTTATTACCCCTATTTACAAAGGAAGGGGCAGTGTTCAAGATTGCGGTAGTTATAGGGGCATTAAGATTATGAGTCACACCATGAAGCTCTTCGAGCGCGTGATCGCCCTCAGGCTCCGCCGAGAGTGTACTGTCTCTGAGTGTCAATATGGATTTCAGCCAGGATCAGGCACTACGGACGCCATTTTTGCCCTCAGAATTTTGATGGAGGCACACAGGGAAAAGAGGAGAGCTCTGCATGTGGCATTCTTAGACCTGCAGAAGGCCTTTGACTGTGTGCCACGTCAGTGTATCTGGTAGGCACTGCGATCCAAAGGGATCCCTGAATCCTATGTTGCTATTATCAGAGACATGTACAACGACTCTGTTTCTACAGTTAGGACCGCTGTTGGCGATACCAAACCCTTCCCAATTACAGTAGGGGATCACCAAGGCTCAGCTCTTAGTCCACTTTTGTTTAATGTAGTGCTAGATACTGTCACGGCTCACTTCCAGGACCAGCCTCCATGGCTGATGATGTATGCCGATGACATAGTACTCATTGACGAGAACCGACTGATGCTGGAGCGTAAAGTGAATGCCTGGAAGGGTGCGCGTGAGAACGGTGGTCTTAAACTGAATGTGTCAAAGACCGAGTACATGGCTTGCGGGAACCCAGACTCGAGCACCATCCACATCGGGCCTGAGCCAGCCGTAAAGTCGGAGAAGTTCAGGTACCTTGGATCCATTATGCACGAGTCCGGAGGCATCGACTACGATGTCCACGCCCGGGTTAGCGCTGCTTGGGCCAAATGGCGGGAGGTCACTGGTGTGGTCTGCGATCGCAGAATACCGCCCAAACTCAAGGGGCTGATATACAAGAGCATGATCCGACCAGTTCTTCTATACGGCAGCGAATGTTGGCCAGCATTATCTCGGCACACTCAGGAGCTTCACGTAACGGAGATGAAGATGCTGAGGTGGATGTGTGGCGTTACTCGGGCTGACCGCATACGCAACACATTCATTCGAGGTAGTCTTGGGGTCCGTGACGTAGCGGATAAGCTCCAAGAGCGTCGTCTGAGATGGTATGGCCACGTTTTGCGAGACCACTGAGGATGCTCAAGACCGTGCAAAGTGGCGTAGATTAAGTAGGAAAGTATATATATATATATATATATATATATATATATATATATATATATATATATATATATACATATATATATATATACACATATATATATATATACACACAACAATATTTACTACGTACAATATTTTCTTACTAAATATTTAATAATATTTTGTATTTGTATAATAAAGAAATAGATTAAAAAAATATAAAGGCATGTTTTGATAAGATTCAATGATAACATAAGAAAAAAAATTCTGGGAATTTTGAAAATAATCATAATGTACCTGTAGTATAATTAATTTTTTTCTATTTTTGTACTTTAGTTTATACCATACTGTATGTTTACTTTAGTTTATGCCATATATACTATAGTGATTTAATTAAGATAATATTTTTTTCATCACATCCCTCTCCTAGCAAGTTAAGTAAAGAACTCTGGTGTCAATAAGTTGACAATGTAATATGTTACTAACAGGTGAGGTAGTCGCTGTCCTACCCAAAAGTGTATGGTAACTATAAATATATCATAAACCTATGGAAACATAGTGTTTTATTCAAAACTATCCTGCCATTTTGAATAAATAGGGTGACAAACATGCATACAGCAGAATATACGTTTTCAAAATATATATATACAATATATGTTTTCTGTTTACATGAGATGTTCATGCCAATCACAAAAGAGGAATGTCAATAGAACATATGTATAATTTTTATAACTAATTAATATTTAAAAAAAATATATTATCTTCTTATTATAATATATATACACATAATTTTTATGTGGTTAAATATTATCAAAATATTATCAATTAGGTATGAAAACCAAAAGCTTTTTTAGGCCAGACTGTCATTATTATTCTAACATATAAATTCATTATTATTGACTTAATAAATCATACCTGGTGGCCCATTAAAATCGTTGCCCATCCCCATCCTAACTGCTGATCTTGGTCCACCTGAGTACCAAGGTCCTATAAACGGCTGGCCAGTACCCATCAACTGTGGCTGAGGACCGTGGGGTGATGGTTGTGATCCTGGATGCGGGGCTGGTGGAGACGGCCGAAGTGATGAATTAGGGAAGAAACCTGGGGGTATACCACCTCCACCCATGCCTGAAATTATGGTGAAAGTGTCTTTAGTTGTAAAATACATTATTATATATAAATTAACATACTAAAAACATTTTTTTATGATATATTATTTTAATATGAAGATATATATTTTAAAAAGTCTATATCTATATATCATTTAAATTGCTCTAAAAATCCATATAGAAGCACAATATTCATGTTAATGTTAGCACTTTCACTTATTTACTATAAATATTCATATTTCAACCATTTGACAGCTAGCCTTGTAAAAAGGACATTAGCAACAAGAATGTACTTATATAGTGGTATAAAAAAAATCTTTGGCAAATGTAATTTTATATTTTGCCACAACAAAATCTATATAAGTTAAAGAGATTGGAACTGATAAACAAACTAAAGTAACAATGTTGGGCCTCAATCTTACATGGCAGAACATTTCAATATTTACACAAAAAGATAAGAACCAATGTGCCCTAGAAAGTTGGGTATCATACTATAAGTCGTGATTTTATGTTGTTCTATATATAAAAAAGCGGACGTACCATCGTTTGGAGGCGCCGGGCCGGCATTGTGACCGATTCCGTTAACACCATATCCTGAATTGACGAATCCATAGTCGTGAAACGCTTTAGCTTCTGACGAATGTTCACATGTGTCCCGCCTCTCCGGCGCCGCGCAGTACAGGTCCCAAAAAACACACCACCACGAATGGAGAAACCCGGGCGGTTCGCCGAGTGTTATGTTCTTCTCCCATCGGATTTCTGAGAGGAAAGTCTGCGCCGCTTTCTGAGCCCCGACATGTAGTAAGTATTCATAGACATATAGAGCCAACTTCTCGCGAGCCTGAGCGTCCGAAGGTACCGCAGAGCCTTTGCCCTTGGCATACATATCGACTGGAAGCCGACGTTTATGTTAAAATTGTTTATTATTTACATTAACGCTTTATATCAATAAATTCAACTTCACAAAATGTCATTGATCGATGGCGACATTTGGCGTCTGTGGCATAGAGAAATCGGATTGTTCTCAATTACATGTAGCGCTTCGTTTGAATTGTCACTTTCATCTGTCTATGGTGGGAACAGATTAAATATGTGCATCAACCCCTTACAGAAAAGAAATTCTGTCATAATATTTTAACCAAATAATAAACTTTAAATTTAAATCATTTATATCTCGAAACACGTTAAAACTAAAAATGATCTTGATTAAAAAAAAAATCCAGCAATAATACATAGCCACTGCAAAATACAAGCAAAATTAATTTCGCAATCATAATAAAAATAACAAATTGAAACACAAAAATTAAATATATTTATTCTTTGAATAATTAAATAAATTTAAAAAAAAAATATTTAATATAAATAAATATTTGACATAGAAAACTTAACATCTAGACATATTGGCATTTGTCTATTCCTTCTTCCTTTTCGTGCGACCGTGTCACCGCGTGGTTCGCAATCGCGTACCTAAGCTAACCCAAAATACGGTTACGCATAAATATAATCCAAAATGGCTATAAGACCTGTGTATAGACCTACAATCGTCAAAAAGAGGACGAAAAGATTCATCAGACATCAATCTGACCGATATGACAAACTTAAACGCAACTGGCGTAAACCCAGAGGTATGTACAAATAATTCCTTTTAGATACGTCTATTATTACATTTAATATCAAAGGAAATTAATTATAGTTCTATTTTTAATAATATTGTAGCATTATTCCTTACATTTATTTAATTTTTGTATATAATAACAAAACATCATTGCTAATTTTTTTTATAGGTTATAATGTCAGTGTGTTCCAATGTGTGGAATAAAAACAATTATAGAAATGTTTTAAAGTAATATAATTCACTCTTCAGATGATTTCTATTTAAACAAAATTAAAATTGAAAAAATATCATGTCCATTTAGTATTAAAAAAAAAAAAACAACATATATGGGAAGAGAAAATGTGAATATTAGATAAAGAATAGAGGTTTATCTTTTAAATACTACTTGCAAGGGCACTCTGTGTTATACGTTTTTTAATATGTTAATCACAATTTGTTACCTTGCTATAGAAACATATTCTATATCCTATTCTGAATAACTAAATCTAGTTATTTAGTCATAATAGAAAAAACAGATTTATTTAACTACCTAACTAATATCTTATTTAATTTTATTACTGCTACATAACACCTTTACTATTATGTTGACTGATGAAGAAGCAATATGGTATATTTTAGATGTAAACATCCCAAGTGAATTTTTGTTCCTAAAATAATATGCCATGGGGTTGTGAAAAAGTTGAAAAGATTAAGAAACTCGTGTATAATGGGAATATGGAGTTCTTAATTAATAAACAGTATTATTAAAAAGTTGTAGAGTAACTTCATTAATATGAATACGAAATTCATTAATATGAACACGACTAATGTCGTGGATTCAATTCTCACTTGAGGAAGTACATTACTTACATTATTCTCTACATGCGAGATAAAGCATGAAGATTGAAAATAAAATAACATCTTAAAATTCATATCTCGTACACACTTGTCATGATTTTGCTTCAATTATTTATATAAAGTGTACAATTTTGTGTTTAAGGTATTGACAACAGAGTGCGTAGGCGTTTCAAGGGCCAGTACTTGATGCCCAGCATTGGTTACGGATCAAATAAGAAAACCCGTCACATGCTGCCCAATGGCTTCCGTAAGGTGAGATAAGAATAAATATGAAATAATATTTAACTTGCAAAGGCACTCTGTGGTAACATATATATGTGTTATTTACAATTTGTTATTTTGCTATACTGAATATGAATCTGCCTTCCTATTCCTAGTTGTGATCATATAGCAACTAGATCATATTGGCAGATACAATTGCATAGCTACCATTGTATTTATATTTTTAAATTGTAACCATTACGTTGTAAAGAGCGACTGTTGAGTACCTTGTCAGCTTTTCTCGGCTAAACTGCCTTCCGAGATGAGTTACCTACAGCTTTCAATAATCTTTGTATATTGTTAAAAGTTGACCAAACGAAGACGATTTTGTGATTCTTTATTGATTTCTTACTTATTGCTTTTACAATTTAAATTTGATCTGTTCGAGCTCAAAAGATAATTATTTTCGAAATTACTTATGACGCAAGAAAAAGTTAGTGTGAGCTTGCTTTTTTAATAACTTTTAATGCAATCCATTTGTAATTTTTTTTAACCAACTTGCATGTACTGGATATAGTTAAACAACTTGTTAAACAAAATATCTCTTCCACCTTCCAGGTCCTCGTCCACAATGTTAAGGAACTGGAGATCCTCATGATGCAAAACAGGAAGTACTGCGCAGAGATCGCCCACGGAGTCTCCTCTAAGAAACGCAAGAGCATCGTAGAGAGGGCCCAGCAGCTCAGCATTAGAGTGACCAATGCCGCTGCCCGCCTCCGCAGCCAAGAGAATGAATAAATATAAGAATAAATTTATAAAAGTTACTAGGTTTTGTTTTATTTTGAACAGTATTCTTTATTATTTATTGATATGTAAATGAGAAAAACTGCTTCCCACATGTTCAGGTCCAATGATAGCATGATCTTGATGTCCATGTCAAGAGGATCAGCGGAAAACAGTGATACTATGTATATTATAAATATCATGAGATTTTTAATAATAGTATTAAATATGTATTATTTAGTATTTTTTTGAAATATTTCTGCCTTGTATTGAAATATTGGTTAAAGTAATCTGTGTCGGACTCATAATTTTAATCTACTTCTTAGATATATTAAAAAAAATAATTAGCAAATCTACATATAATAAAAATGTAACTGATCCCTGTCTGTACATAGTAGATATTAAAAAAAAATTTGGGATGCTTAGTACGATAGAACTCGAAAATTTTTTTTTCATTTTTGTAATGGCTGAACCGATTCAATTGCAGTTATCACTGCTGTAAGCGCCATTTATTAAGCTCTTTTTACATTTAGATTTTATTAATTTGGGTCATAATTAAAAAAATTATATCAATTTAAAGATATTTCCCGCGCAATATGTGGATTTATTTTGTTGAATAAGCAAAGACCTAAGATCATACAGTTTCTTTTAAAATAAGGTATAACATCTAGTTCTTAATAATATTGTTGTAATCACAAAGGCTGTCATGGCGCAGCGGCACGGCGTTTGACTAAACGCGACGATTGTCAGTACGATTCCCATGAGGGGGATATTAATTATTTTCTTTTTCACTCTGCTAACAAGATAGGCGGCGTTGAGGTAACGGAGTGTCTTAACACTTAACAAGTCACACAGTCATTTAATTTTTACAATAAAAACTTTTTACTTTTAAATGAAAGTTCAATTCAATTTATTTTCAATTATACATTAAACTTAATATAGTATATGTTTGTACTTAAGGCAGATATATAAAAAAATATAGTTTAGATATTAATTTGCGACAAAGGTCGAATTTTCGAATAAAAAAATCTAACGTACGTGAGTAGTGGCTGGAAAAAAAAGAAATATTTAAATTATTCGACATCTCTTTTGCACAATTAGTTAGATATACAATTAGTTACAATATATAGATTTTTAAATATAAAATATGATTCGTTAAGTCTTCCTTCGAGTGTTATTAGAAATATCCTATACTACCGAATCAGGCTGTATCATAGAGACCAGAGTGATTCAGCACTAAGCTTCCCTTCTAAGCATTGGAAAATATATGTAGCCAATAAAAAAGAAAGACCCAGATCAGACCAGCAGGCTTCCTTCAGACGAGCCTTATTGTCTTTATACAAAGCATACGTACACGGACAGACTAATTTCAAAGAGTAGATTGGCACCAAATTTGGATTTGCGAGGCAATTGTATGCGTGTCGGAGGTCGCGTGCTCGGGAACCGTTCGTTTTTACCGAGTACTACCGACTACTGTCATAGCAAGGGACGGTATTATACCGTGATGGAAATGAAGCATATGAGAAACTTATACAAAATAAAATTTCAATGTTTTTTTTTAGCTTTTAGAGTAGGCGGAAGGTATCTAGTCTTAAGACACTCTGTTTCCAGCTATCGTTCATTTGCGTGTTGGGTGGCGGCACTCAACGCCGCGCTTTACCTTGTTGCCAGAACGAAGAAAATGAAAATAATTCATTCTCCCCGAGTGGGAGTCGAACCCACAAACCGTTGCATTTACATGCGGACGGTTCAATAATATTCTTATAGGAGAAATCTAATGGAGAAATAATACAAAAATGTCAAAATTTGAAGAGAAACAACACACTTTTCACAACATTAGCATTTATATAATATATTTATGTTACAATGTAAAAAAAAATCTTTTTTTTTATAATAAGAATATTCCCATTTTATATATAAAAGCATTATTTTTGTACGACAAAAAGAACGCAGCCGGTAGGATTCGAACCTACGCGTATGTATGTATTCATGTACTAAATTATACATCTTCACGCTTTATCCCTAGCGGGGTAGTCAGAGAGTCCTTGCATACCCTCTTTCGCCTCATCCACTGTCCGTACCACCGTCCAATATATCGTTAACCTCTTCATACATGTTTATACGCGACCTTTCTCCAATATCTTCGACACTGTGTTTTTGAAGGTCAACCGTGGTCTCCTCTTACCTCTCTCTAAACTCCTCTTAACTCTCTATAAAAAAACAAATATCTCTCTCTCTCTCTCTGTTTAATTTACAATGTGAGTTTATATAGATAGATATACCTATAGAGGTATTTTTGCATAATAACTTCCAAATATGGCAGATCATTGGCAAACGTTCTGGTTATGATTATATTTTTTACGATGCACGCGCCCGTACCAAGTACGGCTTGTTAGGACTTGTATACAGAGTGTTCCCAAATGGTAAAATCTAAAAATAAATGTATGTAAAAATATATACCAAACAAATTACAAGAGGTAGAAGTGTTTTCAAATCCTGATCCACTTTTTCAAGCGCCATTTAATATTTTTTTTTTTTTTAAATGGGTGATAAGCCGATATAGCCTTATTAATAAATCAGTCTAAAAGTCAACATAATATTTTATATATCCAGGCCTAGGAAATGATATATTTTGAATTTATGCATTTCCGCAAATGATAATTATATATATATATATATATATATATATATATTATATATATATATATATATATATATATATATATATATATATATATATATATATATATATATATATATATATATATATATATATATATATATATATATATATATTATAGGTCCCGTATATATCCCATACAGCTATGTTAGGATACTCAGTAGTACTATCCAAGAGTTGGAGGAACTCAATAGAGTCTACAAGAGCAAAGAATAAAAATATCAACGAGATTACGGGCGCGGTCCCCATTCAGGGTATTGAACAATTCACCCGCAATTGGATATTGTGGATGTGTGGATGGACGGATTGGTTGTGGTGGGAAAGTTATACATTGTGAAAACACCTACAGTACCAGTACCAATACCTTGAGTACCAGTACCAGTACCTTGAGTACCAGTACCAACACCTTGAGTACCAGTACCAGTACCTTGAGTACCAGTACCAATACCTTGAGTACCAGTACCAGTACCTTGAGTACCAGTACCAGTACCAGTACCTTGAGTACCAGTACCAGTACCTTGAGTACCAGTACCAGTACCTTGAGTACCAGTACCAGTAAATAACTAGAAATTATATATTGTCAAAATACCTACAGGCCAATCATCTACCTGATGATGCGACACCGTAAAGGATATCATTGGCATCCTAGAGACCGAGGCTCCCAGATAGGCAGAAGACTGGATGGTATAGAAGAAGCTGTTCAGCTCCACCGCCAAAGCATATCAGAACTGGCACAAATTTCAGCAATGAAGAAACTGACCAAGATAAAGGCCATACACTTTTACATTAAGATATTTTAGTCAGAAGTAATAAAAAATATATATTTTAACACAATCAACCTGTGTCAGCAGAATACAGTCTCGATATACGAAAATGCAGAATGCCATATTGAAGCCATTACTTGGTTCGCTAAGACGGGGTAGGTCCAAACTGTTTTGTTCTAGATTTAAAAATCAATTTTTAGTACATTACGATTTGGCTGTTGACAGATCCACTTTGTTTAACAACTTCTACCTCTTTGGTAAAAGGTTTTAGCGCAACATACCCGCTACCTCGCCATATCTCAAAGGCTGGTGAGGATATAGCGCAGTAATAAATATATCTCTCTTTTTACCTGTATGATATGGGCACATGTGTTTAAAAGTATTTCTTAATTAACAAGCTTACCTTACTTTACCTTAGCTTACCTTTTGGGAAATTTGCTAGAGTATACAATTATTGTAGAGTATGTACTTACGTAGAGATCTCTTACAAATAATAGCTCCGGTATATAAAGCTTGCTCGCTCAGCGACGTAATCAAATATATTTAATCTGTATAGCTAGACTTAAGAAAAGTCGATACTATTTTTTATAGCTATTTTTATATCGTAGATCCAGAAGATGTCTTTGAAGATATTAAGCTCAACTCTGAAGCCGCGTAACTTGTACAGCGTCAGGTTCTCCAATGAAGATATGCCTAAGTTTAAGTCTATGGTAAATTTTCTTAAACCTAAGTTATTACTTATTACTTATTTTTAAACTTTAGCTTAGTTCAAGTTATTATAATTTAATATGTACTAATTCTCTAAATAAAGGGAAAATATAGACCAGGATTTCCCATCCATTTTAACATAATGTCCATTTTTTTGGACCATGATGCTCTGATGTAGTTATGAGGAGATAAATCAATTATTTTTTTAGGATTCTCCTGAAGGTAACGGTCCATTCGCCCCACATTCAATGCTGAGCGTGGACTCTGGAGCTCCCAGTCCAGACTATGTGTTCCAGCCGGCAGCACAACGGTATCGATTAAATGAACAAAGTAAGTTGTAATAACTTTTAGATGCTCCAAAAAAAAAAGCTAGATATATTTTCAAAGATCATACAATCTGGGACAGTCAGTATCAGAAGCTCCAAATTTTGAGCATATCATATTATGTGAGAAACATATGGAAATTTATAAAAAAAAAAACTAGCGATCTGGACTGAAAACTGGAAGTAAAGGAATATACTACTACTTTCGTGACTACTCATATGAACTTTTAATTTGTAGTAATTTTATTTTCAAATTGATTAAAATAATTTCTCCATTTTAGCCCCCTTTTCCCCTCATTTTCACAATAAAAAGTAACCTATGTTACTTCTTGGGACTTACAATCTCTCCATTTTAAATTTCATCAGAATCGATCAAGTAGTTTTTGAGTTTATTCAATACAAACAAACAAACATACAAATCTTTCCTCTTTATAATATTAATATAGTATAGATCTATTTGACATCAATCCCAAGCTTTTGACATCTATCCCAAGCTTTTGACATCTATCCCAAGCTCTTAACATTTATCTCAAGCTTTTGACATCTATCCCAAGCTTTTGACATATATCCCAAGCTTTGACATTATCCAAGATTTAAAATGATACCTACTCTACCCAGGAATCAAACTCCTGACCGCCATCAACCAAATAGTGCAACAACGCGCTGAGCTAGAGGCGAACAGATCGACTCTGTCAAGTTTGTTAGACGATATGAGACGAAAACTGAAACGAAGAATCGAGGAATGTCATTTGGATAAAAAGGATAAAATGAAGGTATCTATATTTTTTAAAGCGAAATAAATCACAAGACGACAAAATCTACTATATAAAAATAAATAGCTTCATCGTTGAAAAAAAAATGCATTATAAGTAAAAAACGACCCTTCCCATACAATATTCTCATACAAAATGTTCCGTAATAATACTGAAAAGTCAATTTGAACTTTAATACCATAACATAAAGCTTAAGTTAGGGTTTGTTTAATTTTTGACATAATGTAATTGTTGATATAGCACCTTTTTTTTATCTTACCAGCTGACCCGGTGTCCCGAATAGCTCAAAAGTAATAAAAAAAAATTTAAAAAAAATATTAAGAATAGACTGTTTTAGGCGGTACGAAGTTCGCTGCGTCAGCTATATATATATAGAAATTATGTTCTTACAGCATAAAATATTCTTTTTAGCTTCACACTGTATCCTACACATAGCCGGCTAGAGGGAACCGTAGGGTCAAGGAATCTAGTGTTAAGACACTCCATTCCCTGCTTTTCGCCTTTCGAGGCATTGCGTGTTGAGTGGCGGAACTCAACGCCGCGCTTTGCCTTGTTGCCAGAGCGAGAAAAATGTAAATCATAAATTCTACCCTCATGGGAATCAAACCCACAAACCATCGCGTTTCGCGTCGTTACAGACAGACGCTTCCTTCCTTCCATCCTTATCAGCCACTTAAAATAAAGGAGAGTGATGCAACTATATATATATATATATATATATATATATATATATATATATATATATATATATATATATATATATATATATATATATGTATATGTATATGTATATATATATATATATATATATATATATATATATATATATATATATATATATATATATATATATATATATATATATATATATATATATGTATATGTATATGTATATATATATATATGTATATATATATATATATATATATATATATATATATATATATATATATATATATATATATATATATATATATATATATATATATATATATATATATATATATATATATATATATATATATATATATATATATATATATATATATATACATATATATATATATATATATATATATATATATATATATATATGTATATATATATATATATATATATATATATATATATATATACATATTTTTCCATTTTATTTTTATTATATATATATATATATTTCCTACAAATGCTATCCTATTATATTGTGCACAGGCTTTGAAGCAAGCCAATCAAAGATTAGAAAGAGAGAAATTCAACATCGTATCCGAAATAGAGCATTTGAAGAGGCATTTGGAAAAGGAGGAAGCACACCATTTGCAGCACGCTAGAGCTGCTGTAGTACAAGTAACTGGTTTTTTTATTTTTTTTAATGCTGGGAAATGCCTTCATCCACACCCATGGGGCGGGCTCTGTCTGTACTATGGGACTCTATGGACATCTGGACTATACCTGTCCCGATAGTACCCACCAAACCCCTATGAAAACCGTCTTCCGCGTGAAGCCATAAGATCGGTGTAAGCCATAAGCCTATTCTTGATAATGTAGCCTATACTAGTGGACTACAGTTTAGTACCTACTAAACTATAGTCCACACGTGAGGCTACATCGACATTATTATTAAGTTTAAATTAGACAATGTCGATATTGTTATGGGTTTGTGACAGCGTTTTGTATTGATCGTCTCTGCAGGACGTAAAACCTTGGCTACAGGATCTTAAATCTTTTATACAAGGAAAAATCATTTGTGGGAACTTTTTCCACAATTTTTACATTATTTTTTAATAATTTCAGGCTATACAGGGTGTGACGAAGGCAACCACCGACCATCTCTTCACACCATGTTCTGTTGCAGAACTACCCAATATTGTGAGCAGGAACGTAGCAAAGAACGCGCCATCTAGAATAGTAAGCTTCTGTGTTAGTGATTTTTTGGGAAATTAGACGGGGATTGGCTGTGTGTATATATATATATATATATATATATATATATATATATATATATATATATATATATATATATATATATATATATATAAATATATATATATATATATATATATATATATATATATATATATATATATATATATATATATATATATATATATATATATATATATATATATATATATATATATATATATATATATATATATATATATATTAACATCATGATTTAATCCTACTTTCCCTCTGCTTTCATTGTTATTGTATATACAATATTATTAACCTAGTTTGTTATTTTTGCCTTATTTCAATTGTTTGTCCTTTGTTGTTTCAAACCTATTATCATCGTATGCCAATAAGTAATAACTCTTTTAAAAGTATAAATATTGTATATTAAAAAGGCAGACAACAAGCTGGCAGCCGCGCGTCTCATGCGCGACATCGCCGAGCTGAGGCAAAGAGTGGCGCAAGTCGAGGCGAGACTGGCTAACGAACTTAAGGTAACAAATTAAGATTCTTGTTCTTCTTAGGGGTGCCTCTCCAATTACTGAAGGTTGGAAGTCAGCTCAGACTTTCGGCGGCAGTCGTAATTCCTGTCCATTGCTTAATTTTACTTAACCATGTCTTCAAATGAAGACCTACCGCTTTTACTTCTTTCAAATTATGATTATTAGGAGCTCAAGACTGTGCAAAGTGGTCTTGTGGTCTCTGATCTCTGGCATCTAGGCCGGGATAATGCCAGGCAAAGGAGAAGATTATAACATAATATGCTGTGTGTGTGGGCTCGATTCCTATGAGATTTTAAAAAAGAATAATATAATTTTTTCTCTCTATGGCAACAAGTTAAAGCTCAGAGTCAAGTACCTAACCACTCTGGTATATTTAAGTATTAAATAGCTATCCAAAAGTCCATTATAGTTATTAATAGTAGCTACTAGTACATAATTTGAAGTATTGCTTAGCTTCTGTTGCTAATGTTTTGTATCAACTAGATTCATTCACGTGATTTGGAGAAAATGGTTTTGACAGACGGACAGACAGACTGACGGACAACAAAGTAATCCTACAAGTTTATTTTTTTGAGGTTAAAAGAAAGTTAAAACTCTAAGAAACGCCAAACCATACAATAACCGGTCATTAAAATAATTAAACAGTGTATTTCCAGCGTAAACGGCAGGCTGAGATCGACATTGTTCGATTGAGGAAGGAGCTGTCTTCAACAAAAAGTTGTGTCGCGTCACTACGTATAGGCAATATAGCGCCTAGAAAACCTTGCGCTAAGTTCGCTTAGAAATAGAAAACAGAGAAAATAGAAGAAATAAGAGAAAACGTTTCATGGTGTAGTTCAAAAACTTGGGCAGTGCCGCAGATATAAATTCAATATTTGTTATACAAAAAGCATTGGCGTAACTTAGACTAACGTCACATCTTCACATCTTCAATAGGAACCTGATCCCCAGTGAGTCCAGACATCGGCATACATATATAGCATCAAGTCAATCAAAAACGCAGATTTCTAAAAACATGGGGACCTTTTCTGCGTTTATTTTGCTGGTGAACATTCTGGAGTGGGCACCAGACAATTCTGGTGTGGGCATGGCCAAACCGGCCCTCCACCCCTTTTCTATCCCCATGCAAAAAAGCCTCTCTTAGAGGTGGAGGTTCTCTGCGAGAAGGCTTCAAACAAAAAGGTATTCTCACAGTTGCCTAACTATATGGGAACTCACTCCCCAATAGAATTACTTGAAAAACTACTGGGAATTTTGGACCCAGTAGTCTTGCCAGTAAAACAGAACAATATTAATATGTAGACCTAATCATTTCATGGATATGACCGATTTTCTCTTTTTGCATTTTTATACATATTTGTTTATAAAAAGATTTTCATCGTCTTTGTTTAATTTGAATTTACAATTTGACAAATCTCTTGAATATAAATATACTTGCAATATTTTTTGAAATGAGTGAAAAAAAAAGGCGACGACGAAGTAATACCTCACGTCTTCTTCTTCCACTTAGCATTATCCCGGCCTATTGCCAGGGTCTGCTTTCCTACTTAATCTACTCCACTTTGCACGGTCTTGAGCATCCTCAGTGGTTAGTCCATTGGCTCTCATGTCCTGCGTCACGACGTCCAGCCATCGCTTCCTTGGGCGTCCGGGGGGTCTTACTCCAGGGACAGACATATCAAGGCATTTTCTTCCGACGTAGTTCTTAGGCCGGCGCAAAACGTGGCCATACCATCTCAGACGCTCTTGGAGCTTATCCGCTACGTCACGGACCCCAAGACTACCTCGAATGAATGTGTTGCGTATGCGGTCAGCCCGAGTAACGCCACACATCCACCTCAGCATCTTCATCTCCGTTACGTGAAGCTCCTGAGTGTGCCGAGATAATGCTGGCCAACATTCGCTCCCGTATAAAAGAACTGGTCGGATCATGCTTTTGTATATCAGCCCCTTGAGTTTGGGCGGTATTCTGCGATCGCAGACCACACCAGTGACCTCCCGCCATTTGGCCCAAGCAGCGCTAACCCGGGCGTGGACATCGTAGTCGATGCCTCCGGACTCGTGCATAATGGATCCAAACTTCTCCGACTTAACGGCTGGCTCAGGCCCGATGTGGATGGTGCTCGAGTCTTTCGGTATACCATTGTACAGTAATACCTCACGTATTACTGTACAATAGTATACCGAAAAGTTAAATACGTCGGACCAGTTACAGTCACATCACATTTATCAACATGCCACCTAGATTATGCCCAAAATGAAATAGATATAAAACTGTAAAAACAAGTTGGTGAATCTGATGCGGTCTGTACCTAACGTCTACAGATAAGCTGTGAGCTCGCTTGAAAATTCTGGCATTGGCATTATTAAAAAGATACCACAATTCCCTAATGTTAAGTCGACGCTATACCGACACATAAATAATACACTGGAAGTAGATGAAATGTATTATAGAGAATTCACAGATATTAAGGTTCCATGTAAATTTAATTCATTTTTGTTAGCGGATTACCATCGTAACGATGGAGCGAGAATTTTAGTGTTTGCATTTTCTGAGGCAAAAAATACATTTCTACAACACTATACCATTTATTGCTACCTGGGGAGTTCTGAAATAACTACAAATATAATACCTGGGATATATGCTTTCCTGCCAGATAAGACTGTCCACACATACACAGCACTATAGCAATTAATAAAAAGCCAAAAAGCCAAATACCCGAATGGAACCCCAAACAATTTAAAACTGATTACGAAGATTTCATGGTAAACGCTGTTAGGGAGGTTTACCCGAAAACATCAGTAAGCGGGTGCTATTACCACTATTGTGAAACATTAAAAAGAAAAAGGCAATGCTTAAAATTAAAATTAACTCTATTAAAATTAACTCACTTTGTAAACTTTTAACTATTACCTAGTGAATGCATTTTAGACGGCTGGAACTATATATTAGATGAGATGGAAGGCAATATCGAAGAGAGATCCAAGAGAGATCGTATATCTTTTTAATTCTTTATAATTTTTCTTCTTAAAAGATATTGGTTAAAGAACAATAAAATCACGAGGATGTGCGCCATATTCGGCCAACGGCATCCCACTACTACTAATTATTTGAAATCGTGGCATTCTGTATTAAATAGCGAGGTTGGCAGAAAAAGATGCAGCCCACACCAATTGCTAAATATTTTAATATCAGATGCATCATATAAAAAAGTGAGTGAGAGCATCCAAATAAAAAAAATAAACTCACCAGAGACAAATTTTAAAAATGCCCAAATGCAATTAACTAACGGTGTAAATAGCGTTGGTCATTTTTTGGAAAAACTTCGCTGGTACCTAAAACCTATTAGTAACTAATATCTATATAACTGCAAGATGTTATTTAGCAAACTAGATTAGATTCAATATTTTTTTTACATCTTTAGTTTTATAATGAGTGAAATATTCATTTTATAGTTTTGGCGAACACTTAATGTAAAGTTTAAAATTTACTTTAATATATTTGTTTAAAATAACACACTATGCACAGATGCTAAATATCAAGGGTTCTAGAAAATTATCGTAAAATTTATCTATGTATTGTTATTAAAAATTAAAGAAATATATAAATATTACCTATGATTTTAAATTTGATTTTTGTTTAAATTTCACTTCCTTCTAAGCAAATAAATAAATACTGAAATGTGCTCAAACAATGGATGCTAACATTAGACGTTTAAAAATGCTTAAAATTCGGCTCGCAAGTCACCAGGCACTGCTTCGACCTCCAGTTCCTGCAGCAGGATGAGCACCAGCATCATGAACTTGCTGTTCTTATCCTTCTATGCTATAGCTAAAGAGTATATATTTTTTGTTCTAAACTCACCAATGTAAAAAAGTACCACATAATAAAAACAATTATTTTCAATTTCTTCGCTCTGGTAACAAAGCAAAAAGCGCAGCGTTCAGTTCCGCCACTCAACACGCAATGCCTATAAAGACTGAAAGCGGGGAACGGAGTGTCTTAACACTAGGTCCCTACAGTTCCCTCTGCGTACCCTGCCATGTGCGGGATACAGCGTGAAGCTAATTTATTTTTTTTTAATAGAAACAGCACTATAAAAGAAACATTTGTATAATAAAAAATAAATAAATTTAAATACAAAAACTGTCGTTCACAAAGTTTGGCTTACAATATTTTGGCGCCATATTATCCGTCTCCAGAATACATATAATTTAATGACCATAGACCACATTACATGATTTTTATTTTCACGTACAATTTTGTATCTGTGTACGATAATAATATCGTAAAATACACTTATAAATTCGTCATTTTTTTAATTTTTACTTGTATTTCATTTTCCGTGGGATAAGTAATGTGTTTGAAACGTTCTTTTGCCTTTAAAGACTCTCATACAAACATCACACCGATATATCGGTTGGCCAGTGTGCAATCTCATGTGTTTCTCCAATAAATCTTTTCTATTCATGTCTTTTCCGCACACGGCGCATATATAGTTTATATTTTTTAAATTTCTGTGCACACTCTCTACATGGTGATTCAAATGCTGAGCGATAGAATATTTTTTATTGCATTGACTACATTGATATTTCGGCTTCAAAAAGCTTTGTTCCTTTGTGATTTGAGAAGGATTCTTAGGTAAGCTACAGATTCTGTAATGTTATTAATAGTATAATTTCATGGTTTTATAACACGACAAAATATATAAGTTACATATTAATATATAAGTAAAGACGCAGTTGTAGCCTATAGATGATTGTAGGACATATTTACCAGTAGGCTTAAGTATTAAAGCGGCAAATTTTTTCCTGTTACCTCATAGAAATTAAAAAAAAATCTGTATGACTCCTTTTTAATGTCTTACAGACAGTAGCCTGTGACATATTTTGCCAATAACATTTTCTTGTAACTTCTCCCTATTAGCAAACTAGCCAATTTGGTTACAGCGCTTTACGTGAGGGGAGAGTCAAAAATTACGTTTTGTAATACTTGTCGCCTGTTTATATGAAGAAGTAAAGGCGACAAAATCTTAACATCCTATACTTTGTAATAAAAATTAAAAGCTTAAAATCCGCCACTTATTATTGGTTCAATCCTATTTGCTATCCTATTTGTATTCAAAATATTTTCGTCTCACAGGCTTATTTAGATATAGCTTAAAATGTCACGCCATCATCCAACATTCGATATATTTAAAATTTGCGTAAACTGAGTGAGTATTGAGTATGTTTAAACAAAGAAATGAGGATTTATACCTGCTCTTTAATTTCAAATCTGTCGTCTGTAATTTCTGAGTTTCCTTTTTGTTGGGTGGTATTAGCTTAGTATATTTTCTGTAGTTACCAATTCGAGGTTCACTGTTTTTCTTACACCTGGAGCACACAAACTTCTTCCACCCTTCGAATGGCACAATCATGGGATATTTATGATTACACACAGTACAGGCAATGTTCATCCGTTTGATTTGTGGATTAGAGTTGAAATTTCTTTTACGTTCACTGAGTTTTCGTTTCTTGCTAGTGCCGATTATAGTAGTATGGGTATTCTTCTTTAAAAGTTCGTGTGTCAATGTACGTTTTGTCGTCATATTCGAGAAGCCTTCACTGACACCCAATTGTGATTGATAAGTTGAATCCAGTTGAGACTGATGGGTTGATTGAACTAAATATTGCAATATATATTTCTATAATTATATCAATATAACTATATAATCTAGTATAAATAGATTTAATATGAATGGTAGCTCACTCACATTCACTGAGTGGTCGTTTGAAGGCTGCTTGTATCAGATTGTGGAAACGTTGTGCATTTCTCAACTGTCGCGCACAACTCTCACATATCATACTGTCCATTGGAGCAACCTATGGAAAAATTGTGAAGCAATGCAATTATAACTTCCAAACTTCTTAGTCAATACTATTTTAAATAAGGATATTAAATAAGTCATGCCATCCCAATCATGTTGGGAACTGTGTATAATGAATGTTGTTTCAATTTACTTTCATTTCTCTTGTACATACTATTTTGGCTCTATTATTTATTACACAATCTAGTAACTACTGGACTAGAGTTGACCATAGTGTTGTAACATTCTCTCCATCTAACCCTCTGCTAGAAGGCCAGATGCCTAAAGACAATAGGAATATGAAATCGTACCCGAATACCAAAACAGTCGTACAATAATTGGTCGTATCGCTGCTCTATGCCCTCCCAAGAACATTTATCAGAGAAACAGTGCAGATTTTCATTCCCATTACATAATCGACAGCAGGGTATTGACACACCCGCATCACCGGATGCGTTAGCTGTGGTTAGTGGAAGGGAATCCTATATATTTAACGGAATAAAAATTATTAATTTTAAATGGACGGTGTGATGTTTTAAGAGTATTTATAAGATTTTAATAATTACTTTGCTAAAAATCTTCTGTAATCTTTCTTCAGACCACAACATATCCATTTTATCCATTTTATCCATAATTTATTCTTTTGAGAATACAAATAAATCAAGAAGCCAACTTTACTAATTTAGAATACATTCGTAGATGACACTTCGTTGTTACAAAATGACACATATGTTTATATTTTTATCTAAGTGGTTAATAATAATCATACTCTTCTGATTCTCTATATAAATAAGTATTAGTGTTCTTCTTGATAAATCATCATTGATTATTATGTAATATGAACATAAAATATATCATCTAATTAAACCAAAAGATATTTATAAAAGGTACGCAAAACATTTCTAAAGTATTTTGAAACTGATTTAAAATTCAATTAAGTAAACACATAACTTAAGATAGGTATAGCAATAAAAAGAAAGAACCTCTTTCAAAAGCAAGAAATGTAAAGTTCATAATAATAATTCCGGAAGCTATGCTGGCCACTACAACAGCTATGACAGGAACTAGTTTCGAGTGGACTACAATGAATCTACACAAATTGTATCTCTTATAACTCAATTTTATAAAATAAGTATTATTCTATGTGGTACATAAATTTAAAATGGCATGTTGTATAAAAACTTCTTACTGTTTAAAAAAAATATCTGGCATAGACAATTTGCCAAAGGCCAAAGGAAAGGGTGGCATCTGACAAATGTCACAATAATTTCCAATTTTTGACATAGAGCTTTGACGTATTTCGTAAAGCTCATCTGTTGTTGTGATAAAAGGAAATCATTTTATAAAACTTAATTTAGCTATATATATTCACTGAAAATTTTAAATCTTAAGTAACGAGTAATATTTTAAATAAATGTAACAATTATTTTTGTATATAACAAAACAATTAAGAACTCTTTAAAACAAGCGTAAGTTTGTGCGTCATAACATTTCAAAAACAGTATTAAAATACGATCCTGAAAATGGGTAAAGCAGAAAAAGGAACACCCAAATATATAGCCAATAAAATAAAGGCTAAGGGCTTACAAAAACTTCGATGGTACTGCCAAATGTGTCAGAAACAGTGTCGTGATGAAAATGGTTTTAAATGCCACACCATGTCCGAATCCCACCAGAGACAGCTCTTATTGTTTGCTGATAACGCGTCTAAATACATAGACGAGTTCTCCAAAGAATTTTCTGATGGTTATGTAGAATTATTGAAGAGACAATTTGGTACCAAGAGAGTGAATGCCAACAAAGTGTATCAAGATTATATTGCTAATAGGTAATTATGCTTTAAATATATATATGTAACGAAATTGGAGTCTCTTGTTGTGTCCCATGTGTCAGTCTGACTGTAAATGCAATGGTTGTGGAAATATCTCCACTAAAAGGTATAAATTATTTTCATTTCCATGCTCTAACAACACCAAGCATGGTGATAGGTCCAATATCTCCAATTTAGTTGAAAGTAGATTGTTAGTTTTGAAATTAGGTTCTCTCTAGAGTCTTAGAGTCTTACAAAACCTACTAACATTACTCATGTAAGGTACAAACCAATATATGATATTTAAAATATGAATATTTGATGTTACATTTAGTTGTTATTTGCTAGATATTATGCCAATCGCTTTTTCTTTTATCAAATCTGCTTGTAAGATGTATGTATTGTTTTTGTAAGATATAACATACTAATAATATTTGTTTTTGTTGTTTATATAGTTGTAACATTTTTATTTATATTAAATAAATTAATTATACAATATTATTTAATATATTATTTAATATGATCCTGTCATATTATCTATGCTTAAAAAATCTTTTCCAGAGACCATCTCCACATGAACGCCACACAATGGGAGACACTAACAGATTTTGTTAAGTGGCTCGGCCGTGAAGGCAAATGTGTGGTTGATGAAACTGAAAAAGGTTGGTTTGTAGCTTACATAGACAGGGACCCTGCAACCATTGCAGCACAGGAAGCTAAGGCGAAGAAAGAGAAATTGGATAAAGATGATCAGGTATATAGTGTGTACTATTCTACTACTTTTATAAAAAATATTTGTCATAAATTGTCAGCTATATTAAGATTTCAAGATATCTTTAAATCCCAAACAAGATATCTTTAAATCCCAACAGGTTAAAACCGTAGCACTGACTTTTGCCTACTAATTTCTTCAATTTTTAAAAGGAGGTCATGTCTTCAATTCTTTTTTATTAGAAGATAATCTCTGGAAGATTGTGATACAATTTATGTCATGGATACTCTTGACCAGCTTAATGCCTGGATATGGCAGTTGGTAGGATTACTATGTGTTAAAAAGCAATTATTTTACAAATACATGTTTTAATAGTGTTAACTAAGCTAGATAAACTTATTTGGATTATAATAAATAAATAGATTCACGCTGTAAGCTGTATATAGCTGTGTATGCAATGGGAATGTAGTGTTAAGACACTCCGTTCCCTACCTGTCACCCAATTTTCAAGATATTTTGTGTGGATTGGTACATGTGACAGTTGTGGGTTCGATTCTTACTTGAGGAAACTAACTCTGGTAGCAAGATGCATTGAGGTATGCCACTCGAAAGTCGTGAATGGAATGTCTTAACACTAGGTTTCCTTCTGTATATCTATTTTAATTTTTTGGAAAAACATATAAAGAAAACAACTTATTTATGTTATTAGCATGTCTTTTGTTTAATTCCAGGAAAGAATGTTAGAATTCATACAGAAACAAGTAGAGAAAGGGAAAAAGGAGTCTACCAAAGATGAGCCCAAATACACAGAATTAAAACGAGAGAGCAGTCAAGAGAGGCTCACCCTGAATCTTAATTTGAAAAGGAAAGCTGAGGGTATGATTCTGATTTAAAACATTTCTTATTGTTATTGTTTCTTGCATTTTGCAAAGCAGAGAGAACTTACTGTTGAATTTCTATACTCTTTTTTTTATATATTCTTTGCTTTACCCATAGTAATATCAATCAATATATATAAAACTAACGTTACTGACGGACTGACTCTGGATTTTCATATTCCTACGAAAAATGCTCATCAACTTTAACTGAAGAGCCATTTTCTGGTTTCTTATAGTTTAGATGTTCTATTGAGGTTCTACATAAGGTGTTCCAGATCCTTGATATTTTTATATCATTGAAATACGCATATTTTTTTTTTAATTTTATCTATTATTGTTACATTATCACCGTCATTTGTTTTTTATTGAAAAATATTTAATGTACAGACATACGTCCTTACTGTTTTATTATATGTACTTGATATATATTTGTTCTAGAAAAAAAACCAGAATCCATAAAAACAGCATTCAAAATCAAATCCAAAGAGATGAAAGAGGAATCGTCGAGTAAAAAACACAAGACTGAAGAGAAATCCAAACAATCGGCCTTAGATGAAATAATGGCAATGCAGGAGAGGGAAAAGGAGAAGGCCAACAGGTGGGGGAGAGCTTTTAGTGATATATCACTTAATTCTTAGGGTTCCGTACCTCAAAAGGAAAAAATTGAACCCTTATATGATCACTTTGGTCGTCTGTATGTCAGTCTGTCTAAATATCCAGGTCGATGGTACTATAGAACATAGACAAAATTAAACTTTTATTTCAATTAAATTGATAATGATACGAGCGATTATGCTTAGTTTTTGCGACATTTGTATGAAAATTGTTGCGCAATCAACACCTATAGAGATTTGTGTGCTTCATTTGTGCATACAAAATTAGTGCATATGCACGTGCATATAACTTGTATTTTTCTTTGAACTATAATCATGAAATTGGTACGGAACCCTCGGTGTGCGAGTACCGCTCGCACTTGTTTAGATATTGATGCATTCATTATAAATAGCTTTATGTTGTAACCGAATATAGCAGGGTAGACAGAGGGATATCTGGTGTTAAGACACTCCACTTTCTCCCCAATTTTCGAGATGTTTCGTCTTGGGTGGCGGAACTCAACGCCGCGTATAGTTTTCATACTAGAGCGAGGAAATTCATTGATTCGTTTTCCCGTATGGGATATGAACCTATAACTCGTGTTTGTACTCAGGCGTTGTGCCGCTAGTAACAATAAGTTAAAGCAAAATTATAATTTTTAATTGAGCCCCGCTCTAGTGAAAAGATCAAGCGCGGCGTTGAGTTCCGCCACTTAAGATGTCACGAGAATTTGTAGGAGAATTGCTAACGGGATGTTTTTATTACCAAAATTACTAGCCCCCCTCTAAGGTATCAAGGTATACCCTTGCTGGTAACAATTTTCCCCCCCTTTTTTATCATTTCAATCGAACCTATACTAATCTCCATAATATTTCAGGAAGGACTACTGGTTGGCAGAGGGCATTATAATAAAAATTGTGACAAAATCCCTTGGAGATAAATTTTACAAAAGAAAAGCTGTTGTGGAGAAAGTCGTGGACAAGTATGGCGCTCAAGTTAAACTAATAGATGAAGGCATCAGACTCAAATTGGACCAAGTAAGTATTTGACATTTCTAAGGAGCTACTGTCGAGTTTCTCGCACGCTCTTCTCGTCAGAACCTGTCTGACGAGCCCGTGGTGGCTTCCTGTGGGACTGTACTGACAGTACTGACATTTCAATGTAAATTGATTGATTGATTGATTCATAAGTGCTTGTAACGATCTGATTGAGTGGGAAACGGAGTGTCTTAGCACTCTGTTCCCTCTGCTTACCCTGATGTGTGCGGGATACAGCGTGAAGTTAAAAAAAAGTAAATATTAAGGAAGGAAGGGGCGGTAATGTTTTTTATCAGTCTAAATATTTTTGTATATATTATGACGAATATCCATTCTTTATATTTTCAAAAAATATATTGGCTATGAATGAAAGGCTATAAGTGATGTAATATAGTCTATAGCCTTCCTTGATAAATGGACTATTAAACAGAAAAATAATATCTCAATTCCAACCAACCAACCAATAGTTCCTGTGATTAGTGGGCTCAAACAGTCAAATACTTCAGCTTATTATATTAATAAAGATTTTAATATGTACATATATATATACATATATATATTTATTATTTTAATTTGCAGAATCATGTAGAGACAGTCATTCCATCTCCAGGTCGGTTAGTCAAATTTGTGAATGGGGCTTACCGGGGACAGAGTGGATTGTTACAACATGTAGATACTGATAATTTTTGTTGTGACGTAGAAGTGAGTATGTGTTTAAAAGTGTCTAGTTTTATATTACTCTGTGTTTTAATTAATTATGATGAATAACTTTTGCTTACGAGCCATTTTTTTTATTTTTTATAGTCTTTCCAGGCCTGATAAAAAAATAAAAAAGTTTAATTTAATCCTTACTCTGGTAAGGAGAAGAAGTCGCGGCGTTGAGTTCCGCGTTCCGAAACGGAGTCTTATCGCTAGGTTCTCTCTACTTACCCTGCTATTTTTTTAATCCCTCCAGTAGTTCTGTAGAGTTTAATCTTATATATATATTTTTTTTTTCAGATATCAAGTGGACTTCTCCAAGGCAGGCTTGTGAAAGGCGTTCAATATGAAGATATAAGTAAAATGGCGACTTGACGAATTTATTAGTGAATATATAAATGTTTACTTTTTTAAATTTTGTATTTTTATTTTTTCTTTTTAAAATTACATACAAACACATATACACACATTATATAAACAGACTTTTCTAATTTAAGTCTTTATGAAGTTTTTTAAAGCGGATCAGGGACTAGTTATATACTGCGGTTCCACATGGAAAAAAAGATGGATCCAAGGTACCTGAACTTCTCCGACTCAACGGCTGGGTCAGGTCCGATGTGGATGGTACTCGAGTCCGGACTCCCGCAAGCCATGTACTCGGTCTTTGACACATTCAGTTTAGGACCACCGTTCTCAAGCGCACCCTTCCAGGCATTCACTTTACGCTCCAGCATCAGTCGGTTCCCGTCTGATGAGTACTATGTCATCGGCATACATCATAAGCCACGGAGACTGGTCCTGAGCCGTGACAGTATCTAACACTACATGAACCCCTACTGTAATTGGGAAGGGTTTGGTATCGCCAACAGTGGTCCTAACCGTAGAAACAGAGTCGTTGTACATGTCTCTGATAATAGCAACATAGGATTCAGGGATCCCTTTGGATCGCAGTGCCCACCAGATACACTGACGTGGCACACAGTCAAAGGCCTTCTGCAGGTCTAAGAATGCCATATGCAGAGCTCTCCTCTTTTCAAAATATGCCTCCATCAAAGTTCTGAGGGCAAAAATGGCGTCCATAGTGCGTCCATAGTCCATAGTGCCAGTGGCTGAAATCCATATTGACACTCAGAGACGATACACTTTCGGCGGAGCCTGAGTGTGACTCATAATCTTAGTGCCCCTATAACTACCGCAATCTTGAACATTGCCCCTTCCTTTGTAAATACTGGTAATAAAACTGTACCGCCACTGATGTGGCATCGTCCCAGTGTTCAAAATACGGATAAAAAAGTCAGTAAGCATGGGACACCACGAAAGCCCAACAATTTCTACGCTTCGATCGGAATAGCGTCAGGTCTCACCGCTTTGCCATTCTTCATGCGTCGAAGACAATTCCGAGTTTCATCAAGGGTTATTGGAGCAATAAGTCCGAGGTTAGGAGGTGATTCAGACGGAATGCTACCCGGGTGCTGAGTGTTCAGCAGCTCCATGAAGTAACTTCTTCACCTCTCCTTCACAGAAACATGACTACAAAGCAGCTTGCCCTGGGAATCTCTGACGCAAAGACATTTTGTGATATCTTGCGTCGCTTTATCTTATGCTATATGTTTCAAGTTTATCATATAGAGGTAATAAACTTTCACTGCGTGGTCTGGCTACAGCTCTTTTGCTGGCACGTTTCACTGTTATGTACTCCAGTCTGTCTTCAGGAGAGTTGGAACGCTGCCACTTCTTAATAAATGCAGTCTTCTTATCAAGAATCACCCCCTGTACCTTGTCATTCCACCACCAGGTCTCCCTGTCGATGATACGTCCTCCCCTGGAAACGCCCCTAGATCTTAGTCTTACGCGTTTTGGCTAATTTCATTTTCATGAGCCGTGAGGCTTTACAGTTAGTTACCTTGCCAACATGAGTCAAATACGTAATAAGGTGCTGCGGACTCTTTTGGAAAAACGTATTCACGATGGCCAGATCAGACGCAATACAGGTTCTTAGAATATTTTCTCCCTCTATATTACGGCGACCGTGACCAAAACCACCGTAGACACGTTCATTCGTATCTGCAGCCTTACCCACGTGGCCGTTAAGATCCTCCCCAACTATGATCACCTCGGTAGATGGTATAGCGAGTAAAACCTCTTCATACTGCTCCCAGAATGACTCCTTTTCGGCCCCGTTACAACCAGCCTGGGGAGCGTAAGCACTGATTAAGTTGGTGATAGCCCCCTCAACCAGTACCTTCACCCAGATCAGGCGGTCGCTGCGTCGGTCAACTTCGAGGAGACCATTCCGTAGCTCTTCAGATAGAACTACTGCTACACCAGTTTTGCCGGAAGGTGACCCAGTGTATATGAGCTGGTAACCCTATCTGATGTTACGGGACTTATTGCCCTTCCAGCGCGTTTCCTGTCGGAAAGCACATTGGACCCGACGCCTCATGAGAACAAACTATAGTACAGTTCAAAAAATCTAAAATAATCATTTTTTTAATGTATAATGTGTAATTTACTGTATTTTGTTTTGTATTTTTTTGTATTTTGTATTTTTGTTTTTTATATGCGATACCTACAATGGAATCTTATGTTTTAGAATGTTTATGCATGCCTAAGGTTTAAGAGATCAGATATATATATATATATATATATATATATATATATATATATATATATATATATATATATATATATATATATATATATATATATATATATATATATATATATATATATATATATATATATATATATATATATATATATATATATATATATATATATATATGTATATGTATATGTATATGTATATATATATATATATATATATATATATATATATATATATATATATATATATATATATATATATATATATATATATATATATATACCTCGCATACGCAACACATTCATTCGAGGTAGTCTTGGGGTCCGTGACGTAGCGGATAAGCTCCAAGAGCGTCGTCTGAGATGGTATGGCCACGTTTTGCGCCGGCCTAAGAACTACGTCGGAAGAAAATGCCTTGATATGTCTGTCCCTGGAGTAAGACCCCCCGGACGCCCAAGGAAGCGATGGCTGGACGTCGTGACGCACGACATGAGAGCCAATGGACTAACCACTGAGGATGCTCAAGACCGTGCAAAGTGGAGTAGACTAAGTAGGAAAGCAGACCCTGGCAATAGGCCGGGATAATGCAAAGTGGAAGAAGAAGATTATATATATATATTATATCTATCATCTATACTGACTTATATATATTTTTAAATTCCTGCCTTATCCTTAACCTAATATGTCACCAACCTCATTGCATATGTCCTCCGGGGGACTTTTTTACATTGTTATCATTGATACTGAGTTCTCGAAGAAGAATCGAAGTCTCCTCCTTACTACTTTCTCCTGCATCATACATCTTTTTTTCCAAACTGCTTGAGCTCATATATTTAAAGGAAATAAAATAAAACATACAAACATACTGCACCATAAATATATAATAATAATAATATAATGTGACATAATTTATACACAGTATTTGTTAGCGATTGAAACATCGATGCGATCTACTCGAAAATATTCGAAATGTCAAATTTGACAGCTGTCACCCTGACAGCGGGCGCTTGTTGCCACATGTATATATACTAAAACGTCAATCTACTATAAAAATAGGGCAAAGGTTTAACAGCACCGGTTTAAGGCACAATTTTTGGGTAAAAATTCAAAAATATTTAATATTTCTTTTTTCGTAATTGCACTTATAACACGATTTTATACATATGTTTATTAATATATTATTTTATATCATTTATTAATTGGATGGAAACAGGATGGTTTAAAATTCGAAAAGCTACAAAACTTAAAACATATAGATGATCTACAATAAGTCTATATACTATATAACATAGAATAAAAAAAACTAAAGCTTTTTAAAAAAGTAGTACCTTTCAAATGCATGAATGGATAAAAATATTGTAATAAAATATAAAAATTACGTAAATAACAATTAAAGTTGTAAACTTCTATACAAAACGCATTTAGAAATGGTGTTGATCGTAAAAGAGTAGTAAGTTCATTTCCGGAAGAAGTAATATTACGTAATTTAACAAATACTTAAGCACTAACGCATTTAAAATATAATATAAAAAAACAACACTATAAAATTTAAAGTAAAACCTATGCAAAGTGGGACTTTACGACATTTTCCAAAAATAAAATTGATAAAAAAAGAATTACAGATAAAATATTGTAAAAGTTAATAAGAACAAACTCTAGCAAGAGCTAGAGTTTGTTAAGTCAAGTAAGTTAAGTCAAGAGACTAGAATAAAAAATTGCAATAAAAATATAAAAAATACTTTGTGATGATTTCATTATTATTAATTGATTTAAAAAAAAAGAATAAAATGTCACGTCCCGGCACTGTGTGTTGCCATTTAAAGAAATACGCTATAAGTACTGTCTCCTAATAACTACACTAAAGCTAATTGTTAAACGCAAATGCTATTATAAATACTAGAAAAAAAATCAATATTTACCTGATTATTCATTTCAATTAAAACGCATTAAGAAAATTAACAATACATATCTGTTTTTTTTTAAATAAAATGTAATAAAAATAAAAAAAAATAAAAACAAATGTCTTAATTTTTTCTTAAATAAAAAAAATAATAAATGCAAAATAGAAAATGAATAATCAGTATAAACATAATAAGATACAAATAAAAAAAATTAAAATATTAAGCTTTCACCGCGAAATTGTCATATGTTCTGTGGCAGTGTTGCCAGTTGGTAGTCCCAATTGGTAGGCAGTAGCGGGTTCTATTACTTTAACAGCTTTTCCTCTTCGGGGTTCGAGTCGCCCTTGTCTTGGTGCTTGAATGTGGAGTTCGTTACGGGACTTGCAGATATTGGTGTAAGCTGGAATATATAAATAAAATAAGTAAAAAAAATAATTAAAATTTTTCAGGGATCATGTTTATATTTATAGTATAAGTTGTAATTAAGGCTATACCATAATATAAAAGAAATGCCAAGAATAAATAATAATTAATAATAACAAGAAAGAGTTTTGTCACTCTATTTTCCACTTAAGTCCGAGTAAATAAAAAAACAATAAAAATGTTTAATTTCTTGTAGTGGGAATCGAACCCATGATCACTTTGTTTACTGTTTTAAGAGCTTACAATGCAAATAATAATAAATTTTATTTGAGACCATTACCCACCACACCTAATATCTAGTTTTAGGAGAATCCAACGTCTGACAGCGTGAAATAAATAAGAATCATTACTTATAGAAAAAAAAATATGTACATATACTAAAAATATCACTAATAATAAATGAAAAAAAATATACAATATAAAATAAGCATACTTGTTTAGACGGAGTTTTTTCTTTGACGTTCTCTAAAATTTCTTCAAGCTTGTCTCCTTCACGTAAAAGCTGAAATTTAAAAAAATATATATAAATATATATATATATATATATATATATATATATATATATATATATATATATATATATATATATATATATATATATATATATATATATATAACTAAACTAAAACTCACCCTCCCCCAAGTGCCTGACAGATAACGCACAGACAAGGGTCCTTGGGGAGTGGAGGGGAGCACTTGAGGGAGGGGAGAGAGGAGTACCCTAAATTCCAACGGGAACGGGATTTCTATAATTCTAATAGTACACACAAAAGAAATTCCAGTACAGGCCATACATTGCTCGTTGAGCGGCGGAACTCAACGCCGCGCCTTGTCTCGTTACTGGAGCAAGAAAACGATTCATTCTCCCCTAATGGGAATCGAACCCACAACAGTCATGTTTACAGACAGGAGCTATGCCATGCCAGGACATAATAAAAAAAAATCAATAAAATTAAATTAACTTCACGCTGTATCCCGCACATGGCAGGGTAGGCAGAGGGAACTGTAGGAACCTAGTGTTAAGACACTCCGTTCTCCGCTTTCCGATATTCGAGGCATTGCGTGTTGAGTGGCGGAACTCAACGCCGCGCTGTGCCTTGTTGCCACAGTGAAGAAAATGAAAATAATTCATTCTCCCCTCTTGGGAATCGAAGCTATGCCTCTGCACGGTCCACCACGGTCATCATAATAACTTTATAATAAAAAAAGTTAAATTAAATTTACAAAAAAAAAGCATATTCGTATATAATAAGTCACCTTATCCACTTCGGGCTCAATCTGCTCGTTGGTGCCTCCTTTGTTGAGAGCCCCCTTCTCCATCAGAGTAGCACGCTTGGCCGCCAAGTACATGGATCTGTAATCATGCATTTATTAAAATAATATAGTATTCTTATATTCTCGAGCACCTACTTATCACTGTCTTTGTAGGTTTTATTCTTTACTTTTTTCAAACATAAAGCAAGGATCTTATGGATCATTCCAGAATTCAGTACATATATAACATACTACAATATATATATATATATATATATATATATATATATATATATATATATATATATATATATATATATATATATATATATATATATATATATATATATATATATATATATATATCTATATCTATATCTTTATCTATATCTCTATTTATATCTCTATCTATATCTCTATCTATATCTCTATCTATATCTATATCTCTATCTCTATCTATATCTCTATCTATATCTCTATCTATATCTTTATCTATATCTCTATCTATATCTTTATCTATATCTCTATCTGTATCTCTATCTATATCTCTATCTATATCTATATCTCAATCTCTATCTATATCTCTATCTATATCTATATCTCAATCTCTATCTATATCTCTATCTATATCTTTATCTATATCTCTATCTATATCTTTATCTATATCTTTATCTATATCTCTATCTATATCTCTATCTATATCTCTATCTGTATCTCTATCTATATCTCTATCTAGATCTCTTTCTATATCGTTATAACAAAGTTCGTAAAGCAAAAAAAACAAAACGTAAAGTAGTCGGAATCAATTATTTATAAATTAATTATATTTTATTTTATTACATTTATTTTATATTTCTATTAAATTTATTCTATTAAAAAAAATTAAATGGGACTTATTTTAAGTATATATTAAAATTAAGGAAACGAAAAGTTAAGTCTAAATTTATATTGTTACTTATAAATAAATTATAACAATGATCTAGGCTTGTTTAGAACATATGGTTTAGTGATTAAAGTACTTGTACGATAAACAAGAGGCATAGGTTCGAATACTGCTACGTTCAATTCATGTTTTTGTTTTTTGTAGCTTCACGCTGTATCCCGCAAATAGCAGGGTAGGCGGAGGGAACCTAGTGTTAAGACACTCTGTTCCCCGCTTTTGGAGACATCGCGTGTTGAGTGGCGGAACTCAACGCCGCGGTCTAACTTGTTACCTAAATAGAGCGGAGAGCGGAAAATATTTTGTTCCCTCCTCATGGGTGTCGAACCCACAAACCTATGCAACACAATTTCTAAAAAATAATAAATCAAGTAATATTACCTCTTAATGGTCAAATAGTATACTTCAGCGATGGCCCTGACTGAGTAATCTGGTACGAAGGTGTGACGCAGCATGGAGTCCATGTTCAGGTTTTGCAGAGAACCGAGAGTGGAAGGCGCCGGCGACTCCGCTGAAAGAGAAAAAAAATAATTAAAAAAAATTGTAAAGCAAAATCTATATATGAATGTAATTTGTCATACTTAAAACTTTTTATGGTGACATAGAGCAGAGAGCCAATACATTTTTTTTGTAAAAAGGTTCGTTAAATGATGCCAGTGAGCATTAAGAAAGGCTTTTTAGAAATTCAACCCCTAAGGGGGTGAAAAGGGGGTGAGGTATAAAGTTTATAGGGAATTTCCTCATTCCTGGACTTGGACGTATGGAAATAGGTATATAAGTTTTGGATTACAATTAAAAATGATCTTTGGACCAATTATCCTCCTAGAGGGAAAAAATGGAAGGGTAATTAATGGTAGGTACGCGTGGACAAAGTCGCAGGCAAGAGCTAGTATAATATTTTTACATAAAATCTTCTTCTTTTTGAACTTCTTATGTATTATGTCCCATCTATGTATATAGATGGGACATAATACATAAGAAGTTCTTTGGTTACAAAAAATCTTATTGAAACCAAATTATATTCCTTGTTGAACTCACCAAGCCCCACGTTCTGCGTGAGGGCCTGCACCCCGAAGTAGGTGAAGGGCCCCGCCTCGAACACCAGGTTCTCTCTGCCCACCGTCACCTCCACGCGCCCCTCCAGGATCAGCACGAAGTAGTCCACCTTGGTGAAAATTTTATTTATAAATTATAAACTTTGTGTATTGTATTTTGAGTCGTTAAGTGCATTGTGTAAAATAAAAAATAAAAACATCTATTATATGTAAACTACATATATATGTTTATTTACCAAATAATATATCTCTCTATATATAATATATCTCTCTTTAAATATCAATTTAACAAGAAATATATATTTTTTTATTCCAGTCCACACCATATATCCCACTTATAGCACAGAGGGCAAGAACAATTTAGTGTAAACATACTCCGTTCTTAGTTCTCCGCTGGAAATCAACGCCACGAAAAAATACTAATTTATTCCTTGACTTTATCAAATTTGCAGTCAGATGCTGTTCCAAGATGGATTTGATAACCAGCTGTTATTTATGAGGACAAGTCTAAGCATTGCCAGCGTCTATATATAAAACAATGGGCTTGGCAAATAGATGACGAAATTTAGCTGTCTTGTTCCAACAGCAAGTAGAAGTGTCAAATTTGGATAGAAAACGGAGACTCTTGACACTAACAATAAGTTCACCACCACCCATCTCGCTAGGACGCGGGATAAAGCGTGAAAGTTGTCACACAAGTACTCACCGGCTTTCCTTCTTGGAAGACGTAACGTTTAGGATCATTCTTGTCTTCATCACCCTTCAGTTTGATATGTTGTATGACATCTTGTTTCAGGAGTCTGCGGAGGACCGTTTCTGATATCATATCGGAGCGGAACGCGTCGACACCTTCACAAAAAATATAAAAACTTTAGCATGCTTAAAGTAAATATTAATACAAAACATCAAAAATAAAAAGAAATGAGAAAAATGTCTTCTAAAATAGGTGTTTAGTCTTCTAAAATTGGAATTGAACTCGGAAGACACTAATTTTGTAAAGCCATTTTTATAAGAAATGTCATATACGAGTATTCTTCTCTTATTAAAATCTGGACAATAATACAATAAAAAAAAATATGTAAATATCACTAGTTATATTAAATAAACTTAGACAACTAGGAAGACCTAGGAGACACGGAAGTCACTCACTGGTGCTCAAGAACTGGAAGGTAGCCAACACCAGTTGCGGGGAGACGTGCACGCGCTGGTGCTGGTGGCCCGCGAACGACGCTATATCGTGCAGCTTGTTCATTGGACGCATTAGACGTTTCTTTGTGCGGTTGTCGGCTGTGGAGGAGAAGGATATAAGAATAATTGAGAACCGTGAAGGGGAACTTCGCGGGAAACGGAGTGTCTTAACACTAAGTTCCCTATGCTTACCCTGCTATGTGCGTGATAAAACGTGAAGCTAAAAAAAATAATTATTCGGAATACGGAAGTATTATTAATCTTCTTCTACTTAGCATTATCCCGACCTATTGCCAGGGTCTGCTACATGTTTTACTTGTCAAGACCAACATCCAGATCCAGATCCAGATCCAGACAAATCAATAGTGGCTTCACGACCTGTTACTCCAGCAACTGTCTTACGATTCGTACGCTGGTAATGTCACTCTGCATTGGTTTTTTGGCCATATATTACGTCACGATGTGTGCCAATATTCCCATAATTATGTAGTACCCATAATTTTTGCCCGTTACATTTATTACTTAGCTTCACACAGGTAAATAAGTAGGTAGGCAGGCATAAAGGTAAACAGACAAAAGAGCGGGAAAATGAAAATAATTCAATTACAAATTATTAAACCATAAATTTGTTATTTATTACATTTAATATTATAATCATCTTTTTTTTCAATTCGATGTTCAAATCTCTCCACCTAAAAAGAAAAAAAATTAAATCCACTCACCATAGACGTCACTCTCGTCAACGATCTCCGCCTGAATCATCTCCTCGATGACGTCCTCCAGGGTCACCAGCCCCACCGTCTCGTAGACGGGGTCACCGTCCCCTTCCTCTATGCGCTGGACGAACGCCATGTGGCCTTTGTGACCTGGGAGGATAAAAACGGTTAGATGAGGGCCAACTATCCCCTTTCTTAACCATAGACTTTTTTTCAATATATGTATATATATATATATATATATATAATATATATATATATATATATATATATATATATATATATATATATATATATATATATATATATATATATATATATATATATATATAAATATATATATATATATATATATATATATATATATATATATATATATATATATATATATATATATATATATATATATATCTTCATCATCAAATATTTCCTCATGATGAAATTTTGGATCACTATTAGCTTTATGTTTAATAGTTCAAACCATTACAGGATTATTTTTAACTATATATTATTCAGCTAATATTGATATTGCATTTTTTAGAGTAAATTATATTTGCCGAAATGTAAATTATGGCTATTTAATTCGAACATTACATGCTAATGGAACATCCTTTTTTTTTAATTTGTATTTATTTACATATTGGACGAGGAATTTATTATGAATCTTTTAATTTAAAACTAACTTGAATAGTTGGAGTGATTATTTTATTTTTACTAATAGCAACAGCGTTTATAGGATATGTTTTACCTTGAGGGCAAATATCTTTTTGAGGAGCTACAGTAATTACTAATTTATTATCTGCTATTCCATATTTAGGAACTATATTAGTAAATTGAATTTGAGGGGGATTTGCTGTTGATAATGCAACTTTGACTCGATTTTATACTTTCCATTTTTTATTCCCATTTATATATATATATATATATATATATATATATATATATATATATATATATATATATATATATATATATATATATATATATATATATGTATATATATATATATATATATATATATATACATATATATATATATATATATATATATATATATATATATATATATATATATATACGTTTTTTTTAACCGATAATATTCTGGGCATCTCACCAGATCCTGTCTGTGTTTACGCCCATGACATGGACCTGTTAATGGACTCTCAGATAAGAGTCAACCGTCCAACTTGACAAATGCTACGTGACTTTTATGGCCTAAGGTATATAAAGTATATAGAGAGAGAGTATAAATTACATCTGGACATCCAATGTCGCATTTAGTCAATAGAGAAATATAATCTAAGAAAATAAGTGGCTCTTAAACACAAAAAAAAAAAAGAAAAGCATCACAATGAGTTGAAAATAGAAATGGCCATAAATAAACATCATAAAAGCTTAAAGTCTAGACCTGAAGTCAGTCAATCAGTCATCTTAATAGCATTACAGCGTAACTTCCAAAACGTTAAAACCGACGCGCCGTTATAAATAGCACGACCGAAATACTAATCGCAAGATTGTTGTATTCATACACATTTTTCTGGCAACTTACCATCCTTATGTCTTTGGATTTCCTTTGAATATTGGCATCAAGCATATCAGTTATATAAATTGAAAAAGTTACAAAAGAAAAATATATATATAGTTTCTTGGATTACTTGACAGGTTAAAATAGGCTACATCTAACTTAAAAATGTACGCCGTATGTCTGCATGGGCAGGAAGCCAAGTGTTAAGACACTGTTCCCCACTTGGTTGCCTTTCAAGACATTGCGTGTTGGGTGGTGGAACTCAACGCCGCGTCTCGTCTAGTTGTGAAAGCGAGGGAATGACAAAGACCAAATGACCAAAGACATTACTAAAACTATGTAGTAAGGAACACGTACTTACCTACGTAAAATATATTCAAAAATATATTATATAAAAAATTAATAATAATTAATTTTATTAAATAATTAAAAAAACAAATCCTTTCAATAAACTCTCTAAACTCACCTTCTTTAAAATGTTTCAACATGACGTCCAGCGTGATATCCTCGAAGACGAAGTTGCAGGGGTTCTGGTAGTACTGGCAGAGAGTGCGCAACAACGTGTTGTCGTCGGGGTCCACGAAGGCCAGGTCCTTGATGAAGAGCACCGTCACTATGTTCCCGCGGTTGCCCTCGTATACCGGGATACGGGAGTAACCTTGGAATTTATGGAGAAATTAAGTTACAATTATCATTATTGACTTCTTTATAAAAATTTTATCTCTTCCAACAATAAAACATAGACAAGCACTTGCCTATCTATATACCTGTACACTCTAGACTAGAGACGACCCCCAGATTGTATGACTTAAGAAATACAAATCATTACAATATACAAGATTGAATATTTTACTAAATTTAAGCACATGTCCAAAAAGCTGTAGTTTATTTGCTTCATGGAACCACAAATATCTTAAAAAAATCAATTATAATTCCCCCATATTAGTCTGAATATCGGTGGAACAACACAATAGTCCATAAATTTAGAAAAATATTAAATAATATACATGAAAATTTATAATACATAACGTATGACGTCACAATCACCTATTCATACACAATTTGATTCAAAACAATATTTAAAGCTAATTCTATTAGAACAATACTGTACTACTCTTATATATATATATATATATATATATATATATATATATATATATATATATATATATATATATATATATATATATATATATCTTCTTCTTCCACTTAGCATTATCCCGGCCTATTGCCAGGGTCTGCTATATATATATATATATATATATATATATATATATATATATATATATATATATATATATATATATATATATATATATATATATATATATATATATATATATATATATATATAAAACTTCCGTTACTAAGTGACTGACAGACATTACACAGCCTTAAGCAGAGTAGAAACCTGGAGTTTGCCATGTGGAACGTTGTGGATGTGTGGAGTTTGGCTTTAGGCTGTGCAGAGGAGCACTAAGAGAGCCTTTCGAGATACAACGGGAGCAGAAAAAAACAGGATATTACGTTTTATAGTCTACACTAGGACTAAGATTACAGCTCGTTATTAAAATTCTAACCAAGCATCAAATCTACGTCCACCCAGAACTCACCAGATTTAACAATCTCCGTCATTGTTTCAAAGTCCAACACACTATTGATGGGCAGCATGTAGCAGTCCTTCAATTTTGTCATTACATCTTTAACAGTCTTCTTGCGGAGGTCCAGAGCTCCTGAGATGATGTTCACTTCCTCCTTGTCCAGATCGTTGACGTGGTTCGTGATCTGATGGGAGAAATTACGAGAATATAGAAAGGATGTGGCGACGACTACCACTCTTATAAATGACTAGACTCTAATAGTTGTGTATGATCATGATCACAACACATTGTAAGTGCCAGAGGTAATTCTAACCACAGGTTACGTAGAATCGAATACATGGACTTTCCTTGATAAATGGACTACCAATACAAAAAAAATTAAATCGGTGCAGTAATTTTTAGGATAAGCAAACTCAACCAATATCAAATTTACTGTCCAAGATCAATTAAAATATATAATATATTGGATTGTTTAGAATCAGGTCAGAGTCATGAAGGTCATGCTATCTTTAATACAAAGGGTTTTGCCACTCATAGCTGTGCTAGTTGCGACCCACTAGCTTGCATTCACAGAAATACACTATTGCCAACATACAAATATCAAAATTAAATATATTTAACCGATATGTCTCATAATATAGAGAATACATAAGATTCTATTCTAAATCCATTTTTTTTTTACTACATAACAAAATTTTAACTAACAATTTTCTTGTAAAAAATAAATATTAAATTTCCTCATCTCTGTTTTTTCAAATTTATATTCAAACATTATTATCTTAAGGACAATGTAATGCATTGTCACTTCAAGGTCACCAGGTATTGTCTTGACAACTACAAGATAATAACAATTTGACGAACCTTCACTAACTCCTTTAGCCTCTCTCTATTGTAGTGTGTACCAATTTCCTCTCCCAGGAAGTAATCCAAAAGTTTGCTGGTCGGCCATGCGAGTGGAGCACAGATCCCCATCACAATCTAAAAATTAATAAAATAAGTCTATAAAATGTAAAAAGTTTTTGCTGTCTAGGTAAAAAAAAGTATAGTCGTTATAAATTTTGAAATAATATTTAAAACAATCACCTTCATTATCCAAATACTCTTGGCACCAATTAAGAGCCCGTGTCTTGCACAAATAGCCTGAGGTGTGATTTCCGCAATAAACACAATAGCTAGCGTGGAACCTATAACCGCCACTAAGCCTGACGTCAAGTCATCCAAAATCACAGTAAACGTGCTGTTCACAGCGACGTTACTGAGCAAAATCGTACAAAGGAGGTAATTTCCATGAGATCTGACTGGCATGATGGCTCTGGCATACTTTCTCTCTTTTTCAGTGCCAGTATTGGCAATAATTTTCAATTCAGTTCTATCCAACGCCATAAGTCCAAGGTTCAATCCGGAGAAAAGGGAAGCCAACATTAGCAATATGACAATAAGGATGAGAGACGCCCAAAGAGGCAAAAGTTTGTTGTGTGTGCTTATAATCTTCCATTTTTCTTTTCCTTGATGAACGAACTCATCGTCGGGTGAATTTTTCGCGCAAATGTAAAACTTGCTGTCATCCAAAGGTGGAGGAGCTATCAGTTCGAAGAGTGCTGAGTCGAATTCCGCCAATTTAATCTATAATGTATAAAAATTATATTTATTAAAACTTTTATACGTTAAAGTTCATGATTAATAGAGCTGGCTTGCTTTGTACCAATTAACTTAAATATGATTTGAATGATTTGTACAAATTTCAATTGATATTATAATACCACGAGCATCAGACTTGGTATGTTACAAGTATAATAAAAAGAACTTTTTTTAAGGTTACACAGCATCTGCACGTAGCAGGATTCTTTCGAGCCATTGTCTGGTGAAATGAGCCCAATGTCAGATTGTCTGAGTCTTACTAAACTAGAGAAATATTATTAAGATGTCATAATTTCACAGAGAAACTGTTCCACAGAGCCATGATTATGATGCTATAATATTTAGTAACTCACTATTGTTTTTTAATTACATAATTATATTCAAATCAAATCTCAACCTTTATCTGATAGCTAGATTAGCGCAAAAATCTATTTATTTTTATTGGAGCGAGGTGGTCTTCAATAACAATATTGACGCTGCTGTCGAGCAGCGGTAAAGCATCTAACAGCAAACATGAAAAAAAATCGTCGAGGCGTTGAGGTCTGCTTACTGCTACTTAAAATTTAATATCCTCAAAATTGGGGGATGAAGTATCTTGACACTAGGTTCCCACTTCCTATCCTGGTATATGCGGGGTACAGCGTGAAATTTATAAAAATCTTGTAAACAAGTTATTAGGATAAGCAAATTAAGATCACTGGAGACAATTATAGTTCAGTAACAAGATTATTTTAGCTTTTATTGCAGACCTTCTCTGTCTAGAGAAGGTCTAGTGTCAAGACACTACGTTCTCCACTTTTCACTCAAAATCGAAATCCTGTGTAATGACAGGAACTTAACGCCACGTTCTCTCTTACTAGACCAGGGATTTTTTATTTTCTGTAATTAAGGTGATAGGTCTGGGCTACACCAGTCCTATCACATTTACAGTCAAGTTGTCCCACTGCGCCACGATGGCTTGAATGGTAGGGTTATTAGGTTAGGGTTAATAAAATTTATATAGAAAGAAAAAGTCAAATAGAGTATATATTTTCTAGTTTTGACACACACCAATGTATGTGAATGTGTAAAATATCAATAGATTCAGAGGGTGTCTGGCCAAATATCTGTCCGATATTGGTACTGGGCATACGGGTACGCGACCCCGGATCCTCGAGCCACCACTGTCATACTCCTTCCCAATCCATGATAGTGGTGTCCTTACCCCCCCCCCCCTTTTCTACTAATCTTTTCCCCTCTCATCCTTGGCTTTCCCCACAAAAATGGGTTTTGGAGGTCAGATGGCAATCGCTCCATTAAAAAGCCGCCACCTGCCACTCATATGAAAGGAAAAAAGATGTTGCTGGGTACTGCTAGGGCGTCGCCGCTAAACGACGCGCAGGCACATCGCCCTACACCTGTGTTAAATGGGCAAGGGCTACCGTGTCAAGTACGGACACGGCTAAAGAAGAAAGTACCCAGAAGGAAACTCCGCTTTGCAACGTAGAATATTGGCTCTCTAACCGGACGATGCAGGGAACTAACAGATGTACTCATGAGGCGTCGGGTCCAGTGTGCTTTCCTTCAGGAAACCCGCTGGAAGGGCAATAAGTCCCGTATCATCGGACAGGGTTACCAGCTCATATACACTGGGTCTCCTTCCGGTAAAACTGGTGTAGCAGTAGTTTTATCTGAAGAGCTACGGAATGGTCTCCTCGAAGTTGACCGACGCAGCGACCGCCTGATGCGGGTGAAGGTACTGATTGAGGGGGCTATCGCCAACTTAATCAGTGCTTACGCTCCCCAGGCTGGTTGTAGCGGGGCCGAAAAGGAGTCATTCTGGGAGCAATATGAAGACGTTCTACTCGCTATACCATCTACCGAGGTGATCATAGTTGGGGGAGACCTTAACGGTCACGTGGGTAAGGCTGCGGATACGTATGAACGTGTCCACGGTGGTTTTGGTCACGGTCGCCGCAATATAGAGGGCGAAAATATCCTAAGAACCTCTATTGCATCTGATCTGGCCATCGTGAATACGTTCATCCAAAAGAGTCCGCAGCACCTTATTACGTATGCGAGTGGACTCCATTCAACCCAAATAGATTACCTATTGACCAGGCGGTGTCATGTTGGCAAGGTAACTAACTGTAAAGTCATTCCTGGTGAAAGCCTCACGGCCCAACATCGTCTTCTTGTCATGGATTATGTCGTTACCCCGATAAAGAAATTAGCCGAGACGCGTAAGTCTAAGATCAAGTGGTGGTTGCTGAATGGACCGATGCAGGCCGACTTTCTGGCAGAGGTTAACAGTCAAAATTTAACAACTAACACCGGAACTGCTCAGGATGCTTGGGATCGAGCTCAGTCAGCAATTATTACGGCTGGTAAACATATTCTTGGCGTTTCTAAGGGAGGACGTATTATGGACAGGGAGACATGGTGGTGGAATGACAAGGTACAGGAGGTGATTCATGATAAGAAGACTGCATTTAAGGAGTGGCAGCGTTCCAACTCTCCTGAAGACAGACTGGAGTACATAGCAGCGAAACGTGCCAGCAAAAGAGCTGTAGCCAGAGCCCGCAGTGAAAGTTTATTACCTCTATATGATAAACTTGAAACTGTGGAGGGGCAGAAGCTCATCTACAAATTGGCACGTGCTCGGGATAAAGCGACGCAAGATATCACAAAATGTCTTTGCGTCAGAGATTCCCAGGGCAAGCTGCTTTGTAGTCATGCTTCTGTGAAGGAGAGGTGGAGAAGTTACTTCTTGGAGCTGCTGAATACTCAGCACCCGGGTAGTATTCCGTCTGAACCACCTCCTAACCTGGGACTTATTGCTCCAATAACCCTTGATGAAACTCGGAATTGTCTTCGACGCATGAAGAACGGCAAGGCGGTGGGACCTGACGATATTCCGATCGAAGCGTGGAAATCGTTAGGCTCTCGTGGTGTGCTCATGCTTACTGATCTTTTTAACCGCATTTTGAACACTGGGACGATGCCACATCAATGGCGGCACAGTTTTATTACCCCTATTTACAAAGGAAGGGGCAGTGTTCAAGATTGCGGTAGTTATAGGGGCATTAAGATTATGAGTCACACCATGAAGCTCTTCGAGCGCGTGATTGCCCTCAGGCTCCGCCGAGAGTGTACTGTTTCTGAGTGTCAATATGGATTTCAGCCAGGATCAGGCACTACGGACGCCATTTTTGCCCTCAGAATTTTGATGGAGGCACACAGGGAAAAGAGGAAAGCTCTGCATGTGGCATTCTTAGACCTACAGAAGGCCTTTGACTGTGTGCCACGTCAATGTATCTGGTGGGCACTGCGATCCAAAGGGATCCCTGAATCCTATGTTGCTATTATCAGAGACATGTACAACGACTCTGTTTCTACAGTTAGGACCGCTGTTGGCGATACCAAACCCTTCCCAATTACAGTAGGGGTTCACCAAGGCTCAGCTCTTAGTCCACTTTTGTTTAATGTAGTGCTAGATACTGTCACGGCTCACATCCAGGACCAGCCTCCATGGCTGATGATGTATGCCGATGACATGGACGAGAACCGACTGATGCTGGAGCGTAAAGTGAATGCCTGGAAGGGTGCGCTTGAGAACGGTGGTCTTAAACTGAATGTGTCAAAGACGGAGTACATGGCTTGCGGGAACCCAGACTCGAGCACCATCCACATCGGGCCTGAGCCAGCCGTAAAGTCGGAGAAGTTCAGGTACCTTGGATCCATTATGCACGAGTCCGGAGGCATCGACTACGATGTCCACGCCCGGGTTAGCCCCAAGCTTGGGCCAAATGGCGGGAGGTCACTGGTGTGGTCTGCGATCGCAGAATACCGCCCAAACTCAAGGGGCTGATATACAAGAGCATGATCCGACCAGTTCTTCTATACGGCAGCGAATGTTGGCCAGCATTATCTCGGCACACTCAGGAGCTTCACGTAACGGAGATGAAGATGCTGAGGTGGATGTGTGGCGTTACTCGGGCTGACCGCATACGCAACACATTCATTCGAGGTAGTCTTGGGGTCCGTGACGTAGCGGATAAGCTCCAAGAGCGTCGTCTGAGATGGTATGGCCACGTTTTGCGCCGGCCTAAGAACTACGTCGGAAGAAAATGCCTTGATATGTCTGTCCCTGGAGTAAGACCCCCCGGACGTCCAAGGAAGCGATGGCTGGACGTCGTGACGCACGACATGAGAGCCAATGGACTAACCACTGAGAATGCTCAAGACCGTGCAAAGTGGAGTAGACTAAGTAAGAAAGCAGACCCTGGCAATAGGCCGGGATAATGCAAAGTGGAAGAAGATCAATAGATTTATAGAAGAATTTGTATCGGTACTAAAATCTGAAAGCACGAGGCGCGGGTTTAAATCCCGCTGCGTTCAAATTATTATATGCTTTCTTTAAGTACACATTTTTAATATTACCAGGATAGGACAGGTAAGGTAAGGACATGATTCTGTTCTGTACTGCAGTAATGGCGTTTCGAGCGTGCCAGTTGAGCACAATTCACTTCGCCAATGTCACGTTGTATGGAGAATACACGAAGGAGAATGTACGGTAAGGACATGATACATCTGTATTTCCGCTAAGGTGTTGTTTCATCAAATCACTTTCCAAGTGATTGACATATCGGCCTTCGCAAGTAACAATAAAGTAAGCAGAGACGCCATTATCTGATATGTACACACATTAGTGTCCATCAAAACTTGTTTATTCTATAGGAGTGGTCGAATATATTAACGTGTATGTTTATGTAAGTCACCCATACCTTGTGCAACAGGCTAGTCCGTGCCCAGCCCATAACAACCTTAGGTATGGGCCCGTAATAGTAGCTCAACCCAGAATTTAAAGTAATGAAAATGAAAGCCCAATCCTATATATAAAAAGAACAGTTCAAAGCTTACTTAAAAAAAAACTCAATTGCATTTTTTAATTACAATTCGATAAACGATAAAATTTACAAACAAACATACAATTATCAAGATATATATATATATATATATATATATATATATATATATATATATATATATATATATATATATATATATATATATATATATATATATATATATATATATATATATATATATATATATATATATATATATATATATATATATATATATATATATATATATATATATATATATACATATATACATATATATATATATATATATATACATATATATATATATATATATATACATATATATACATATATATATATATATATATATATATATATATATATATATATATATATATATATATATATATATATATATACATATATATATATATATATATATATATATATATATATATATATATATATATATATATAATATATATATATATATATATATATATATATATATATATATATATATATATATATATATATATATATATATATATATATATATATATATATATATATATATATATATATATAATATATATATATATATATATATATATATATATATATATATATATATATATATATACATATATATATATATATATATATATATATATATATATATATATATATATATATATATATATATATTTAAACCCAGCTATATTCAATACAGATAAAGCGGTAAACATAATAAAAATGCATTTCATTTTTGTTCAACCTACAAAGATATGGAAAAACCTACACCATAAACTGAGATCTCCATTTTTTATCTATATTAAATATGATTTATTTCTATAATCTATGTTGCAGAAACTTATTTGATAGCTTTGCTTCTTCAACATATGATTATTAGCTATATATAAAAATAAAAGGTCATCGTGGCACAGTGGGACTTAGTCTACAGTAGCTCAATAGGTATCGGTTCGATCGGGGTAATAAATTATTTATAATCTACTCTGGCAAGACCAAATTCGGAAATTCGGGAATTTGATCGGAAAGCGGAGAAATATGTATCTTGATATAAGGTTATGTCTCAAATCTCTCTCTCTCTCTCTCTCTTTCTCTCTAGAGAAATATCTAAAAATATATATATATACTGTAGATGTGTGGAGAGAGGAGAATAAAAAAGTAAACAATTCCATTCCTTACCTTATACTCCTCATTTTTCACCATAAAATGACATTTAGTACCATATTCATCTGGCACGTGAGTAAACGCTATCACAGTATCGTTGGTGAAGCCTTCGCCAAAAACTCTTAAAGTGAAACGTGTATTTGTTAGTACACTGGGGATCATTTCCTCCACCATCTTGGGCTCCTTTTTTGATTCTTCAACCCTCAAACCCATTATCCTTAATGTCCCAGGGGACACTACGGGTTTGGTTTGAGCTGGTTCAACTGGTGGCGCCGATGCTTCTGGGACATTAGATTTGACTTCAGATTTTGTTGACATATCAGTGCTCGCTGGCACTTCAGTTGCTGTTGCTTCAGCCTGACGCTTGATTCTTAATGATTTTTGATTAGGATTTTGACCAGCAAATGTTTCAATCATCACATCATCCACTTGGTCCCCATATTTATTGACAGCCAGGTCCCTGAAGTAATTTTTAACAACGTCATCTTCCAAATCTGTCATCTCGTCGTGGGGCGTTTCTTCGATTTCATTTTCTGACTGTCTGTGGAAAAGAAAAAAACATGTATTAAAAATTGTTTATAAATTAGTTTTATAATGTTACTTGTACTGAAGCTGAAATGATTCTGCTTACTTGAACGCACCAATTTACAATGTTGTAGTAAAAATAGTGACAGGTATACGATAGATCAAGAAAAATAGATAAGCTTGTAATTCCTGAAGAAAACATATAAAAATTTGAACGCAGCGGCATTCGAACCCGCGTCTCATGGAAACCGTCCGAGCGCTCTGACCACTAAGCCACGCGCTCTTCCTCACGCTGCGTCGAAATTCTTACATCTTTTCTTTAAGTATTTTTTCTATACTTAGTGTGGATCTTTAAAAAAAAAAGCTTATAACTTTAAAAATCAAAATATTGTAATTCCTGGTTATAGCCTCCAAAAAGGAAATAAACCATTTATGGGTCTGAGTACAATCTACTTTTAATTAGGCACTTTAGAAATATAAAGGCAAATATGACAACAGTGCTCGCAAGTAAAGCCTAGTACACTGTTCTGGAATATTTATATGATAAAAATTGATATCATTTGTAGTAACTACTTCCATTGTATTTAATAATAATTGTACTATTGATATTAACAAGAGCAACTGCTCTTGTCACCAGAACTGGCTTCCGGAACCAGTGGAAGCTGTACGTTCATTGGACGGTTCAAAACTGCTTGTAAAAGTCTATTTGGATAAAGAATATTTTGAATTTCAATAGAATAATCTCAAAAAGTACTGTGTGTGTCTATGTGTGTGTGTAGGAGAAGTGCAGAACGCTAATATTCTTCAATAATAACGCTTTTAAAGTACATTAAATCAATAAATAAAACATTACACACACTACCATATGTTCAACAATATAACTTCTGTATAAAGTGACATACACGTTGCTATGGCAACGCGTGTTTCACGCGTCGACGGGTGCTCTGGTATTAATAATATATAATATAATAATGTTATTTAATTATAAGAGTGCCGAGTGTGCCAGTTGAGCTTATATAACTTCGCCAATAGCACGTTGTATAGCGAACACATAAAAGGAGAGGTTTACTTTAAAAAACCATAAGGCGAAAAAAGTAGTGTCTCATCCCTATTTTTCTTATATCATCCCTATATACATGCCAAAATACAGGAGAAAAGTGAAAAAAAAAAACATTCACCAAGTAAGTAATAGATGCGTTATAGTAAATTACACATCTCGTTATATAGTTAAACAAACACTTAACCTTGTATTGATAATATAATTGACACAATTCGTATATTGACTGACTGACTGACTGACTCACCAACGTTATGTCAATATGGCTATACTAACTACAGATAATGATAAGGGAATAGTAAAATATGATCAAAGCAATCATTGCACAGCTGTTAAGATGTGCCCGATTGAGTAAGTCAGTAAGTAAGTTACTTAAGGGTGATTCACTGTATACCGCTTATTGCAGGAAAGGCATAGAGACATTAAGTGTTAAGACACTCTGTTCTCAGCTTTCCGCCCAAAATTTCGAGATATTGCGCGTTTAGAGGCAGAAGTCGAAAACTCCGAGTGGGGATACCCTACTAAATACCCTACGAGTGTCAGACTGACAAACAGATTATTTACTATAATTAAAAATTTTAAAACACTAAAACTGGTGAAAAATGGAGAACTGGAAAAGGCAATGGAGAACAGTGGTACAGCGTCTCACTATAAACGATGAACGATAGTTACGGGTTCGAATCCACTTGGGATAATTGATTATATTCGTAGCAATAAAATGCAAGGCATTGAGCTCCAGCTCCTCAAATTCAGCGGTACCTTCCGGACGAGGGTTCGATTCCCATGAGTGGAGAATGAATTATTTTCATTTTACTCGCTCTGGTAACAAAGCAACGCGCGACGTTGAGCTCCGCCACTCAGTTTCGAACAGTGGAAAGTGGGGAACGGGTCCCTCTGCCTATCCCGCTGTATGCGGGATACAGCGTGAAGCTAATGTATCAAAAAATCAGGGCTACATCTAAGTACAATCTTAAATGAAAAAATAAAAGTAGAAAATCTTTTTAATTTGATTTTGAATTTGACCAAAATTGTCTTCTTATTGCTCAATAAGATTCCAGCGGTTGAATTTGAAATTTCGTATATGTCAGTAGGGTTCAGCTTAGTTAATAAAATTCATGTATAGGAGAGATTTTCGCAAGTTAATTATCAAATACTATTTTCCGTTATGATTTTCTAAACGTAACCCGATGGGATTCGTTTTATATGGAAGCTTCGCCACTGCTGCCACACCGTTTTATATAGGTATATAGATACAAACTTATATAATACCAATATACTGTTGTTGGTGCCAATTTTTTAATTTGACAATATTGATAGATGCGGCGTTGACTTCCGCCATTCAGCACTCAATGTCTCTTCACACTTTGCGCCTAACTTCATTCAGACGCTCTTAGTGCGCCACTACTTTACAAACTTATTTAATAATTTTAATTACTTTACAAATTTACCAAATGCTTATTTTAACATCAAGGAAAAGCCCATATGAGTCACTAGCATTACAATATACTGTTGAATAAATATATATATATATATATATATATATATATATATATATATATATATATATATATATATATATATATAGATATATATATATATATATATATATATATATATATATATATATATATATATATATATATATATATATATATATATATATATATATATATATATATATATATATATATATATATATCTTCTTCTTCTTCTTGGCATTAGTCCCGGCTTTTGCCAGGGTCTGCCTTCCGACTGAGCCTACTCCACTTTGCACGGTCTTTAACATCCTCAGTGGATAATTTATTGGCTCTCATGTCTTGTGTCACGACATCCAGCCATCGCTTCCTTGGGCGTCCGGGTGGTCTAACTCCAGGGACAGACATGTCAAGGCACTTCCTTCCGACATAGTTCTCAGATCGGCGCATAACATGGCCATACCATCTCAGGCGACGCTCTTGGAGCTTATCCACTACGTCACGGACCCCAAGACTACCTCGAATGAATGTGTTGCGTATGCGGTCGGACCGCGTCACGCCACACATCCATCTCAGCATCTTCATCTCCGTGACGTGAAGCTCCTGAGTGTGCCGAGATAATGTTGGCCAACATTCGCTGCCGTATATAAGAACAGGTCGGATAATGCTCTTGTATATCAGTCCCTTGAGCTTGGGCGGTATTCTGCTATCGCAGACCACACCAGTGACCTCCCGCCATTTGGCCCAGGCAGCGTTTATACGGGCATGGATGTCGTGGTCGATGCCTCCAGACTCATGCATAACGGCTCCAAGGTACCTGAACTTCTCCGACTTAACGGCTGGCTCAGGCCCTATATGGATGGTGCTCGAGTCCGGGCTCCCACAAGCCATGTACTCGGTCTTCGACACATTCAGTTTGAGACCACCGTTTTCAAGCGCACCCTTCCAGGCGTTCACTTTACGCTCCAGCATCAGTCGGTTCTCATCGATGAGTACTATGTCATCGGCATACATCATCAGCCACGGAGGCTGGCATTGGATGTTAGCCGAGACAGTATCCAGCACTACATTGAATAAGAACGGACTAAGAGCTGAGCCCTGGTGAACCCCTACTGTAATCGGGAAGGGCTTGGTGTCGCCAACAGCGGTCCTAACCACTGAAGCGGAGTCGTTGTACATATCTCTGATAACCTCAATATAGGCTTCAGGGATCCCCTTGGATCGGAATGCCCACCAGATACACTGACGTGGCACACAGTCAAAGGCCTTCTGCAGGTCCAAAAAGGCCACATGCAGAGCTCTCCTTTTTTCCCTGTAAACCTCCATCAAAGTTCTGAGGGCAAAAATGGCATCCATAGTGCCTGATCCTGGTTGAAACCCATACTGAGACTTAGAGACAGTACATTCTTGGCGGAGCCTGAGGCCGATCATGCGCTCGAAGAGCTTCATGGTGTGGCTCATAATCTTAATGCCCCTATAACTACCGCAATCTTGAACACTGCCCCTTCCTTTGTAAATAGGGATAATAAAGCTCTGCCGCCACTGATGTGGCATCTTTCCAGTATTCAAGATACGGTTAAACAGGTCAGTAAGTATAAGCACACCAAGAGAGCCCAACGATTTCCACGCTTCGATTGGGATGTCGTCAGGTCCTACCGCTTTTCCGTTCTTCATGCGTCGAAGACAATAAATATATATATATATATATATATATATATATATATATATATATATATATATATATATATATATATATATATATATATATATATATATATATATATATATATATATATATATATATATATATATATATATATATATATAAAAGTTTGCGTAGTCCGAACCCTGCCATCATTTCATTGAATTTTATGGGAAGGTCATAGATTAATAAACAAATGGATGCTAGCCATCGCGTGCTGGCGTCCATTTAGTCGCTGCCCCGATTTCTACAACAAAACGGCAATCATTTTAAGTGCAATGTCACTGGCAAATTTTTCACTTTTTCGGTAAGGTTTGGGTAAGGCTAGACAAAAGCTTCTTCAACTAATCGCAAGTGGAGAATATAGTCACTAATGGCGATTTGATACGAGCGACAGAAAGACCGAAAATAAGTTATATATAACAGATAAGATTAAAATTAATAATAAGTTATGAAGCTTTTAATACAATTTTTAGTTCATTATCAGCATGATCTTTATGACGTCACTGTCATGTCATCTGATATTTGACAATATTCACAAATGAGCTTATTTCATATATATAATTATAACTTTAATTGAAACTATTAGGCTTAGACAAGCGCAGATCCACCGTTGTTAGAGGATAGGCAGAGACCATTTGAGAATGAAAAATTGTTACCCATTCTTCTCTCTCTGAATCTCTTCGAGTGATTAAACTCTCCGCCCGTTGATAGTTGACAGAGCAAGGAATATTTCCCCCCAATTGGGGTCGGTTTACAGCTGTCACACTATGCCAAGATGGCGTCATACGTAGTCACATCATACCTACTGATGGCACAAATAAAAAAAGTAACTCTATCTGCCTGGGACTTGAAAATTATGATCACATTAAACCCATTTTAACCCAGACGCTTATTACGTCTAAGGTTAGAACTCCAGGAATGAACTTTATGCAGATAATTTCCTGGCATCCGCCATTCTCTCCCCTACTAAAGACGAGTTTGGCGTGATCTATCACCACATTTTATCATAGTTGACCGCATAGCTGTCAATTTTATTTTTTTATATCAACATTCTTCAAAAAGCCTCACGCCAATCTCGTACATCCCAAACACAGCAGAGACAGCTTCTATAAAATTTGCCAATTACACATACTGTTTGACGAACACGCCGCGTCTCCTTGGCAGGTGGCCAGTGCTGTGACGTCACGTTGTATTTTAGGAGTTACGCATATGAGTTATATTATAATATGCACGCTATACTTTCACTTTTGCACGTCACCGTACGCCAGTGCCAGATAGTGGGTGTTTTTTTTTATAGGTGGCCAAATGTACCCTAAGGAGCATCTTTGGGTCTTATACGATAACTGCTGGTATCACAACTATTGTTACTCAGCTATCAATGACTCTACTGCTATTCACTGGTAGTAAACCACCAGCGAACCACCCAATTAAGGATATCCACCAGAGCTGGAACTCGAACAAGAAAAAAGGCTAGACTTTTTTTATTTATATCATAATTATGCTTTAAACTGATAAATAAAAGAGACGCTAGTGTTAAGACACTCCGCTCTCCGATTTCCAACTGAATTTAAAACGCACGTGTTGAGTGGCGGAACTCAACGCCGCACTTAAACTAGAGTTGTAATGTAAATATAAAAAAAAATAAGACAGACAGACAGAAGAAACAGCTATAAAAATTGGAATTTGCAACAATACAGTGTCAGTACGTACCTACACCTTAAATATCTGTTTTAAACGTAAACAAAACTGAATTCCAGTGAAGAGGGTTTCTTTGGCTGTACTATAAACAAATCAAATTTCTGACTTCATTCTAGACAAAGCTTCAATAAATATTTAATAGTCGAAACGAAATAAAAATAGCATATATTGACATCTTAAAAAAAATCAGAATTTAAAACTCTCCATTCCTACCACCTTTCGCCCAATGTTTGTGTGAATCAAACCCACAGCCGTCGCTTTTAGAGTCAAACGCAGTGCCGCTGCGCCAGACGGCTTAACAATTATTAATTATGTTAAAAAAAAAGAAAAAAAATACAGACATGTTTATTATCAATAATCTTAATAATTTATACCTCTATTAATTAATTTATTAAGTATCTTAAATCCAGATTAGTGTTGCCATGAAAAAACGATAACTCATACCGGATAGGCAGACCAAACTGAAGCATTAGTCATAAAATTAAAACCATAAAAAAATGGACGCATCCCAACAGACGGTGTTTACGGCTGGCGTAAAGCTAAGATGGCGGCGAGCGAGGCGCGAAATTACACTATAACTTTTTATTTCCATTTAGCATAACGGCCGTTTAATTTGTAAACGTCATTCGGATATTTAGGTCGTATTTATGAACTTGGGGCCGTTGTAGCGCAGCGGCACAGCGTCTGACTGTAAACGCGTCGGTTGTAGGTTCGATTCCCAATCGTGGAAATGAATTTCATATTCTCGCTCTGGTAACACCAGCCACTCAACAACGCAATGTCCCGAAAACAAGGCGGAAAGTGAAGAACGGAGAGTTCTTAACACTAGATTCCCTCTGTCGGGATAAGCGTGAAGCTTTTTAATTATATTTCTTTTATAATGTGAAGTCAAGCAGTCAGGCCACAGTGGAGTCAAGGAGCGCCTGAAACTAATACGTTTGAGAGGACATCCTAATCAGTTAAATAGATATAATATTTGCAAATTTATTTGTTTGGAGTTTGGACTATACGGCGTATACCCTCATTTTTTCCCGTTCCCGTTGAAATTTCCGTAAATCCCTTTCTTAGTTCTCGCCTACATTCCCTAAGGAAATTTCCCTGAGTCAATGACGCAGACTTTTGAAAAAAAGATAATCTAGAAACTAATAGTCTTCAAAAAAAATCAAAAAGCAGTGCCCTAACTAGCGTGTAAATTATGTATTTTATGCTTAATATAAATTTCGCCCCCATTTTTACTTTTATTTTGTTTGTGAACATTCTGGGGTGGGCACCAGACGATTCTGGGGTGGGCACGGATCCGGTCACATGGAAACTATTAACATGATATAATATAGCTTATAGTCTTCCCCGATGTATGGACTATTCAACATAAAACTTGCTTTTTGCCAAAGAAACTTTAATATATATATTTAATATATAAACTCTAAAATATTACTACAGATTGCAAGATCGCAATGATCGGAGATGAACCACGGTCAGAGGGCTCAGCCCTGGAACCATCCCCCCTCTCCCCCTAGGCGGTTGAGAGAGGACACCACGAGACAAACCCATCACAAGCATATTACATAGGTATCCCTTACTTACCTTAATCGAGTCATGAATTAACTGTCAAATTAACATATGAAGGCATAATCTATATTATTAATAAAAAGCTGAAGAGTTTGTTTGCTTGTTTGTTTGAACGCGCTATCTCAGGAACAACTGGTTGGAATTGAAAAAATATTTTTGTGTTGAATAGTACATTTATTGAGAAGGCTATAGGCTATATAGGCTAAAAGAAGTGGAGAAGCAATAAAAAATATTGAGGATTAAAGTCTACGTGGGCGAAGTCGCGGGCAGCCGCTGGTGTCCCATAATAATGATCTTCGATAGGTGCAAGTTCAAATCCGGTTATTAGAAAAATCATTAATTACATTTTTTTTCTCTTATATCTTCTTAGCCATTGTAACTGACTGACTGACTGTAAACGTGATTGTTGTGGATTCGATGTTCAACCTTGAGAATTATTTTAATTCAACTATATACTTTTGGTAACACCGCTTCAGTGAGAAAAAGCACGACGTTGCGTTCCGGAACTAGCATAAAATAACGGAGAGTTTTAACACTAGGCTCTCTCTCTCTCTCTCTCTGTTTACAATAAAAAAGAGCAAGAGTCACTATCATAAAATTTGAGTAATAATAATTATTTGGGCGGCTTTTCCAGTACTGGCGGTGATCCAATACTTAAACTGTAAGGACATCTCACACCGAACCAAAATAAACAAACTCAACGAAAAATTCTTAGCGCGTGCCAAGTACTTGATTTTTTTCTTTACGTTTATATTATAATGTATGAAAAATTACTTTATAATTTATTTTTGGGGTACAGTACTTCAAAAAAAAAAAAGGAACCTCATATGATCACTTTATTGTTCGTCTGTCTGTCTGTCCTTTTATTTGAATGATTTTTCAAGTGTTAATCCACACTAAGGATAGAATAAATACTGAAAAAACTCATATACAAATATGTGTGTAGCGGGATATGAACCCGCGCCTCATGGAAACCGTCCAAGCAACAAGTAAGAAAGAACGCAACAAGAGGCTTAGTGGTCAGAACGTTTGGACGGTTACTATGAGGCGCGGGTTCAAATACCGCTGCGTTCATACTTTTTTTTTTTTATCAAGTATCAAAGTACACAATATCAAAAGTCCAGGTCTACAGTCCTTTAGAACACAAATTAAATTAAACTTCAAAGTCAATCAATAACTATACCCTAAGGTGCTTTCCGTTGACTTGAAAAATTTCCAGTACAAAAAAAATAGACTTCCGAAAATTGATGATGTATAGATAAAATAACAACCCATCACAAAGTTATATGTGAAGTTACGTTTCTTAACATTTGTAAATTGTACTTCCTTACTAAACTATGAAATTGGTACGGAACCCTCAGTGAACGCGTGAATTCGCACTTGATCGATTTTATTACTATTTACATAATCATATATGGCTGTATAGTACAAAACTGACATTTTACTTACTTTTTTAGCTTCACGCTGTAGTGTCTTTAGCAGTTTCACAGGTTATACGAAAAGTGCGTGAATTACGACTAACAGTCCCCACTCATAGTCATACATTACAATTTAAGTATCATTAAATCTATGCTATATACCAATTTAACTTGTTTTTATTTTTGTTTTAAAGACCACCATAGTAAAAATACCAGTTATGTTTGCATATGAAATATAGTAAAGGAGAATATTTACACCAACCGGTAATCAAACCTACTGACTTCCATATCACTAGGAATTGCACCTATAGTATACTATTACTAAGTGTGGTCACTAATAATTGATGAACAAACAGAATAATCTACCAAATAAGTCTCAATTATACCGCTCATGTCAAATCTTGGTCATAAACACTGCATCATTTAGGGAAAAATGTACTTTAATGCTGTACAAATAAATATCATATTATATATACACTATATGTATTTAGCTATGACGTCATCACGATCAAGTTTAGGCAATGACCGACTGTACACGTGATGTTGTAATGGGGAGACAGAGGCAAAGTGAACCTAGTGCTATGTCACTTCATTCTCCGCTCTCTGTCGCTGGCTGTACTTTCTCTTCCATGGCTTTGAGCCCATAACCAACGCGTTTATAGTAAGACGGTGCCATACTGCGCGACGATGGCCACATCAGCTCTCTCTCTAGTATCTCCCTCTCTCTCTATTTTTATAATTGTATGAGTACATACATTTCCATAAATTAAACAATTGACAACTCGCAAAATGATATCTGGCAGTCTGTTTCAAAGTCTTTATCATCTCAGTCACTTGTAAATTACGAATTTAAAAAAACAAGAAAGAAAGTCCCGCTGAGTTTCTTGCGCCGGTTCTTCTTCGGGCTGAGGCATTAACTTTAGTGAACCCGTGGTAGTTATTGCATAAATTATATATATAATATAATATACATTCAAAAAATTATATTTACATTTTGAATAAATCTAGAGCTATCGCTTTATCTTGTATATAGCAGAGAAGGCAGACAGAACCCAGTGTCAAGACACTCCGTTCTCCGCTTTCCGCCCAAATTCGAAACATTGCATGTTAAACAGTCCGTTATTATGTCTTGCCAGAATCGTAAAATTAAAATTATAATCAATTTTCCTATAGTATTTTTAGACAATTTTAACATATAGCAACACTAAATATGTATATATGTATATATCTCTACATTAAAATAATAAATAAAATAATCTAATATATTCCTTATCTGTTGGTTAATGATTGCTGTAGCTTCTATTTGAGATTCGTATCACACATTACCACAGGGGAAATACCGTGAGAAAACCCACCTAGGAGGTTACTACAGTATACACTATCGTGGCACAGCAGAAAAGCATTTGGTTGTAATCACGATGATTGCCGGTTCGATCTCCATTTGGGGTAATTATTATATTCCAATTATTTTCATTTCCCTTATGTAATAAATAAGTTAGTCGGTATAGTTACATTACACTCGGGGAGAATGAAGTATTTTAATTTTCGCCACGTTGAGTTTCGCCACTCAACACGCAATGCCTCGAATGGCGGAGAGCGGGGAACGGAGTCTCTTCTCTTAACACTAGGTTCCTTCTGCCTACGGTTCCATCCGCCTACCCGCTATGTGCGGGATACAGCTTAAAGCTTAATAATAATCTTATATAGCATGATCAAATTGAAAGTAATGTTTTTTAATTAAATACTGAACAGCGAGCCGCCAGCAGTGGTCAATAAGCGCAGTGAGCTGGGGGCGAAGCTTCCTACTAACAACTATATATAAAAATATTGCAATAAAATATAAAAAAGCAAGTAAACCAAACCAAATAGAGATCTTATCAAATTCTCCATACAAATTTTATCACCAACAACCAATTCAAACCTGTGCCCTCCGCTATAGACCAGACACACCGACACAGTCGAGAGAACACCCGCTAAATATTCAAACAACGTCTAGAACCTTGTCAAATTAAACAATCGAATCGTTCGCCACCAACACAAACGTATACGAATGGGCCGTTCATTGTGACGTAGTTCTAAATATATCCATTGACACATTTCGCCGTACTGACACGGGTAGGTGGAAAAAACTTAAACGACCTAGTAATAGGTGCCTCATACAAATTAGCATAGTGTTTTATATATTAAAAAAAAAAAATGACAGAAACATAAACAAGAAGAGTTTTTTTTTAAATATTAGACGGGGGCAACGACTGACTGCCTTATGACTTATGTAAATATGCCTCCTGTACTTTACTTTGCGTAACTCAACGCCGGGCAAGAGCATATTAATCACTATGTACTATTTTTATTATTATTATATTTATTATTAATATTATCCCGCACGCATGGATAAGAAATGTTTTTTTTTTCAAAAAGAAAAAAAAATTACGTATTTTTTTTTATATAAGTATATATAACAAATGACAGTTTCTTCGTGTGCGAAGTAAATCTTACAACCGCTCCGGTACTGTGGGTTACATTACATTGAAGCTATTGACAATTGGCTTTTATCTCTTTTAGACGATTAAAGTTTCAGTAATAAAAGAAAAGAATATTGTTGTAATTTTATTTATGAACTCATTTATATAATTTATCTATATATAAAATTTCAGGGACTATTTCACCCCCTTCTTCCCTCATTTTTCCAATAAAACTTAGCCTATGTTACTTCTTGGGGCTTAAGGTATTTCCATTTTAGATTTCATCAAACCGAACAAGTAGTTTTTGAGATTATTCAATACAAACAAACAAACATACAGATCATTCCTTATTATATATATATATATATATATATATATATATATATATATATATATATATATATATATATATATATATATATATATATATATATATGTATATATATATATATATATATATATATATATATATATATATATATATATATATATATATATATATATATATAATCTGTAAAGTAAACAACAACTTAGCTACTACATTCATAGTCTATTAGAGTGTAAAGTGTAAAACGCGATGTTAATTTAAAATAAAAAGAATGTATAAATGTCTGCATTGTATCTTATTTTATTGAGGCCTATAATAATAAAAAGAAAGAGAAAGAAACCAATATTTTTTTTATATATATAGTGTTAAAACACTCCGTTCTCCACTCCCCGTGCAATTTTAGAAGCACGTGTCCAATAGCAGAACTCAACTGACAATAATACATTCCCTCAAATGGATATCAAACCCACACCCGTCGGCATTTACAGACAAACCCTGACGACCCAAAAAACTATTAAGCTATTATTAATAACTTTATATACGCACGCTGATAGATGGAAACCAGTGCAGAGCGATAACGTATAAATATTTATATTTTTTAGGTAAAAACGTAAAGCAAATTTAAAATATAATAATAATATTCTTTATTATGCCAAAAGGTTGTTATTTTGATCTATTCCCATTGTCATTTCTCGAAGGCAATTTTTTTTTCTCTTTCGAATATAGATGAGAAATGTAGTGTTAAGACACTCCGTTTTCCGTTTCCCGCCAATTTTGGAGACATATAGACCCATTCGTACATCACGCAGGTACATGGTTGCGTTCCAACAGTGGCAAAAACACAAGCAATAGTTCCTTGTTGAAATGTATCTAGCAAAAGTTATATTATTTAAAATTAATTAATTAATTATCTATACTAATAACTAAAATTGGGGTGTCTGTTTGTAATATTAAAATAACCGGCTTTCACTACATGCATATGAATACATATATACGGTATATATATCAAGATAACAGTTTATAAAATTTTTGTCTGTCTGTCTGTTTGTTCCGGCTAGTCTCTAAAACGGCCGGACCGACTTTGACGGGACTTTCACTCACAGGTAGTTGATGTAATAAAAATCATAATAAAAATCACCTAAATCAAAATTGCCGTAATTTTTATTCTAGGCACAATCTTACAAAATTAAAAAGTATTTAATAGATTTTCCGAGGATGCTCTAAAAAGAAATTTTTTAAGTCAAGCCATTTCTATGCTATGGATGCAAATTATCGGCTTGTGGTTGCTATATTTATTTCTTCTAATAAAGGCCCAAAAGGATAACACACTAATAATATAGCAAATATGATCATAGAAGAGACTAGCTATACCGTCTAAGGCACGGCTTCCCAAACTGTGCGTCGCGACACCCTGGGAGAAGAAAGAAGTTTGGGAAACCGCGCTCTAAGGCACAATCTACCTACATATGAAGAGTAAATCATAAAACGCATCGTCCAAACTTATCTTCGTACACAATTATCGTAGCCTAATTTCGAGTAGCGTCTGGCCGTGCGTCTGGTTAGTTGCCAAGATAATTACATACATACGTACATTTTTATATATATATATATATATATATATATATATATATATATATATATATATATATATATATATATATATATATATATATATATATATATATATATATTTAAAAATGGCGCTTGCATTCTTTAGTTGTACAAGTTTTTCAATATACACATTCTCATAGAATCTAACGATTCATTTTCACCTACACTTTATTCCGCGTGTTTCGGTCTAGACATTTCGTTCTCCGCTCGAATTCTAGACTGTTATTGTTATCTTTTTTTTTTTATTATATCCCTAGTGTAGACGGAGAATGGAAGGAGCTGGTGCTAGGTGAAGAAAAGATGTACAAAAAAACATCATAATGTCACATATCGTCCCAATCATTTACCTTAAAATGTCTTTAATATAAAGCAAAATATAATTTAAAATAATATTTATTATAGATGGTTTAATTTTTTAAATACATTTTTTTATATAAATTCCTTGTTATATGATAAAAGGAAGCAGCAGAAAGGGTCCGAAGGAACCTTATAAATGGTTAATGATATGCTTATCAGCAGTCTCCATAGTAAACGTCTATGGACCCTTGACGACGATGCCTGGTAACAAGTTCGAATTCATGGTAGACAAATAAAAGGGCACTGTGGCCGCCGTCTTGGGGTTTTAGTGAGTTAAATGCAGCAGCTGGGGCATAAAGTTGTCTTTTAGATTTAATTATCCAATTGGATGTACTGTACTCTACATTCTATATGATAAAAAAATCCAAAAATATGTATATTAGATAGAAATATGATATATATATATATATATATATATATATATATATATATATATATATATATATATATATATATATATATATATATATATATATATATATATATATATATATATATATATATATATATATATATATATATATATATATATATATATATATATATATATATATATATATATATATATATATATATATATATATATATATATATATATATATATATATATATATATATATATATATATATATATATATATATATATATAGTTTAGTTCATAAAAACGTTAAAAATGTACAGTTTTTTTTTTATTTGAAATATGCGAATAAGCCGCCTCCGTGATAAGATTTTAATGTTATATCAGTGCATTTGTTAACATGACCAACTGACGTCACAGCCATTTCTTTGCGAACAAGAAATTAAATGTCAACATTAATTAATATATATATATATATATATATATATATATATATATATATATATATATATATATATATATATATATATATATATATATATATGTATGTATGTATAGCATATATAAGCTAGTGGTATAAAATTATATAATAGGGTGTGAATTAGAGCGTGATATATTCAAATAACAGGCGATGCATGCCGCCATTTTGATAAAAATTACTCCCATGTCACAGATAAGGAATATGTGTTTATCTTTCATTTAATATATACATATTTTTTCACATATTGTCATATGTACACGTGGCCTACGCAATATAACAAAAACAATAGCGGGAAAATTATGTGAAAGTTGCCTAATCGAAGTGAATATTTAAAAATGTTCTGTTTTATACTATGGAGATTTTATAATATGGACAATTTTTTTATAAATCATTTTTGTTTTTTTTTTGTTACAAGCTAGAGAACTTAAAGAGAAGCTAGGTTGCTAGGTTCCTGTAGATTAGTCTAAGTTTCTGCAGTCGCGTCTTCAGGTCGCGGCTGGTTTGTGAAGTATAGGGAACATCCCAGCCCGCTCGTCGGTCGCAGACAAGATAGTGCTTGCTACTTCTCAGGGACAGAGCACCCTCTTCCCTCCCCAACCGGCGTCGCTGTCAAGGCCAATAGGGCTAACAGCATTACACTCACACAAAAAAAAAGAGAAGAAGAAAGACACTCCAGTTCCCGCCTAATTCGAGGCATTGCGTTCTGAACGGCAGAATTCAACGCTGTCTCACAAACACTTTATCTTGAGCAGAGGCAATAAATCACTCCGCCGAATGGGGTCGAACCCACGCCCACACGATGGCGCTAATTAAATTTTAAATAGTGATCTGAGATTAGTTTTATGCCGCTGATGTTTCAGCTTAGGACTTAAATGATTTACATAATATTATAAAAATATTTCTAAATATCGCGAAGTTATTTATATATATATATATATATATATATATATATATATATATATATATATATATATATATATATATATATATATATATATATATATATATATATATATATATATATATATATATATATATATATATATATAATATATATATATATATATATATATAAAACTTTCGTTTTTGAGTGACTGACTGACTGACAAACAAAGCACAGCCGAAACTACTGAGCGTAGATACCTGTATTTGGCATGTAGGGTCATTGGGTGAGTAAAGGGGAGTTCTCTCTCTCTCTCTCAGAAAGGATTTCCCAAAATTTCAACGGGAACAGGGAACAGCGGGTTTATACGGTTTATATTTCACGCAAATGAAATGGCGGCTCGTTATATATATATATATATATATATATATATATATATATATATATATATATATATATATATATATATATATATATATATATATATATATATATATATATATATATATAAAAGTTACTCTCCCCACTTATAACAATAAAATGGAAAAGATACACGTGACAAACATCATTAATATGTAAATTGACTAAAATTACACACTTATTCATAGTTTTCGTACAATAAAACGGTATTACTTTATTCTCTTATACATTTATATTATTAATTTTATAAAAAGACAAATTAGCATTTACATAAGGCTGTATATCCTCTGATCGTTACAAATACGGCAAGTTCAACAAATATATAAACGTCATTTATCATGGGCCGTGGTGATGTAAAAAATAAAGGTCAAGTGCGAGTAGTACTCGCGCACCGAGGGATCCCCGCGCCTATTTCAAGATTGTATATATTTTGCTGACTGGTTTTTTTATTTTTTTTTGAATTTTTAGTATTTATTGTTACAGCGGCAACGGAAATACATAATTTGTGAAAATTTCACCTTTCTAGCTTTCACAGTTTATGATATAAAGTCTGGTGACAGACAGACGGACAGATAGACAGCGGCGGCTTACTAATAGGGTTTTACGTGTTAAGTACGGAACTCTGAAAATTATAATTTTGTAATGCATTAAACAAATTACAACAAGGCTTCGCTTCGCTTCGCTCGCAATATTACTTTTTAGAAAAAGTTTCAATAACAACGTGACGTTTTTTTTACCCTACTGCACGAAATAAAAGAGGGTAATGTTTTATTGCAGTGATTTTTTCGATTGTAAATTCCTGTACAATTTTTTGTATACAATAATTAATATGTAGAATTGTTTAAGTGACTGATACATCTGAAATAAAAAAAAAAAATGGATTTTTTGTACAGCCTTAAAGTGAACGTTGAGCAAGGAATTTTAGAAAATGCATAGCATAAAATGCATAGTAGTAAAATATCGATTGGAAATTGGTATGAAACGTCGTATTTACCGAAGGAATTTCTTTTAAACTTTCAAGTCTTGGGAGTTAAAATTAAAAAAAATCATATTGAAAAGACAAAAGCCCATACAACAGAAAACGTTTATAATATAGAAAGTAAACAAAATATATATTTTACTATATTTATTATTAATATATTTATTACCGAAATACATAGAATGAGCCAAAAATGACGAACGGAGTAACGAGACACTAGACTGTCTGCCAACATAACAAAGCAAAGTACAGATTAAAAAATAATTCCGATACTACAGCCTCTCGATTAGGCATAATGAGTCACGGTCATCGCAACATGTGACTTAAAGTAAGATGATTAATAATATATTTTTAGGTCAAATAAATATATTATTGTTATATATTATTAATAATTTAATAATTAATCAATTGTTGAATAAAAATTTACCATACGCTGTGTATTTACGTTAATATCAATATTGATATATTAATAGCGAACAGAAGTATGCATTACGAAATTGTATTGATTATTCTGTTGTAAGTGTAACTTTTTTAATTTAAAAATAAATAGATTCACGAAATTTTGCCTATTTATTATAAAGATTCTTTTTTAATCTCTTTATAATACTATATTTTTGTTATTATAATTATAAGATAAAATAAATAAGTTTAAATTTGGGTTCACAAACACAGTTTTACTATTTATATATGAAAATAACATATAATATACGCCGTCATAGCGCTATTAGAAGGCTAGTCTCACAGCAAACGACGGTTGTTGGTTCGATTCCTACTCAACTAAAATTTAGTTTAAAAACTTCGTTACCCTTGAAACGGCTTTGGAAGCCGTCACCCAACACGCCAAGTTTCTAAAACGGGATGAATGTGGAGAAAGCTGATTTTGATGGAATTTTCATAACTACATATTAAATAATATGTAACATGCGTGCAGATGAATCAGAATAAATTTTAAACTGAATCATATAATTAAATAAACTAATTAAATATAAATATATCTTTATATAGAATTTATATACAATTGAAGTCAACAGGCGAACTCACCGCTGAGCACCGATGACGTCACCATCCAAATGGTATTCCAGCGGGACCCAAACACCATGAGCTGTTTCAGCACACAAATATAATACTTGCGATCTATGAACATCAATTTCAACATCTCTTCCAATAGAATTATATCGTAAATGTTGTAAATGACACTCGCCCGGCACCGATGTCAACGACCACCGTTCAAAATCGCCGTCAACATTGACAACGTAAACACATTTATTTATATCACATTTCTTGTCGATGACATTAACAGACAACAATGGCGTTGATTCAATAAACGTTAGGTATAATAGTAATATTATACCGCTAGTCCGTAAACCGCGCACACGAGCCATTGCTGCCGCGTCTATTTAGTTTGTGAAATGTGAATGTAAGATGTTCTGTGCACTGGCCGCGAGGCGCGCGACTGTCAGTTGCTAGTGTTGCCAGCTGGTTTGTTTTTTTTCTGGGCAAAAGAGTATATTTGAAGAGGTTGTACTGTTTGTGTCATTTATTTTTATTTCTTGATTTAGATAAGGTGAGAGGTAGGAGACAAGGTTCACGATGCCCGCTTTTCATTTATTCGTGTTGTATTTTTTTTGTTTGTTATTTTTTAAAATAGATATTTTATTTTTATTTACCACAATTTGTTTTTATAGTTATTGCTTTTTATTTAAAATAATACTTCGGTTTTTAATGTATTTTTATATTATAAGCTCCATTAGTGTTCCCTTGAAACAAGGAAACATATTTAAATTGCAACACTAAATTAATTAGACTAGAGATGCACTGAATATATTTTATCGACTATCGATGTTAATCTGTGCTAAAAACATCTTGGAAATTTATATAAAAATAATATGTAGTATAATTTCCAACATTACATGGTTACGTAAACATTATTTATCATATTTGCGATATAAAGCAGACAAGGACGAATAATGATAAGATTTGACACAGATAAACCTTATCGTTTTAGTAGTTAAAGGGATTATATAACTCTAAATATATATTTAAGTAATTATCATTAATAATAAGCTTATATTATATTTTTATATTTATATAGGCAATCTTTATGCGCTCTTGAATCTTAATAATAGTTTTTAGATAGATAAAAACTTTCTAATTTTAATAATACTTTTTATTTTTTAGTAATTTTAAAAACATTGTCAATTACTTTTAAAATCTTCGAGTTTTGAATGAAAGTAAGTATATATATATATATATATATATATATATATATATATATATATATATATATATATATATATATATATATATATATATATATATATATATATATATATATATATATATATATATATATATATATATATATATATATATATATATATATATATATATATATATATATATATATATATATATATATATATATATATATATATATATATATATATATATATATATATATATATATATATATATATATATACATATATACATGTATATATATCTTCTTCTTCTTCTTGGCATTAGTCCCGGCTTTTGCCAGGGTCTGCCTTCCGACTGAGCCTACTCCACTTTGCACGGTCTTTAACATCCTCATCCTCCTCCGTGGATAATTTATTGGCTCTCATGTCTTGTGTCACGACATCCAGCCATCGCTTCCTTGGGCGTCCGGGTGGTCTAACTCCAGGGACAGACATGTCAAGGCACTTCCTTCCGACATAGTTCTCAGATCGGCGCATAACGTGGCCATACCATCTCAGGCGACGCTCTTGGAGCTTATCCACTACGTCACGGACCCCAAGACTACCTCGAATGAATGTGTTGCGTATGCGGTCGGACCGCGTCACGCCACACATCCATCTCAGCATCTTCATCTCCGTGACGTGAAGCTCCTGAGTGTGCCGAGATAATGTTGGCCAACATTCGCTGCCGTATATAAGAACAGGTCGGATAATGCTCTTGTATATCAGTTCCTTGAGCTTGGGCGGTATTCTGCTATCGCAGACCACACCAGTGACCTCCCGCCATTTGGCCCAGGCAGCGTTTATACGGGCATGGATGTCGTGGTCGATGCCTCCAGACTCATGCATAACGGCTCCAAGGTACCTGAACTTCTCCGACTTAACGGCTGGCTCAGGCCCGATATGGATGGTGCTCGAGTCCGGGCTCCCACAAGCCATACATGTATATATATATATATATATATATATATATATATATATATATATATATATATATATATATATATATACATGTATAGACTATTTATTGTTATAGATTTCTTCTTTAGACTAATATATCAAAGTATTATGAAATATGTCATAAATAAAGAATACTGTATGAATGTGGCTTAGACGACTATTCTGTTTCCCACGTCTTCGTCTCCTGTCCTAAATGAATTCGTCCCTTGCATGATGTCCTTCCTTTCAAAGTCCCTCGTCCGCTTAATGCTCAGTTTTTGGTTGTGTTTATATAGAGAAATCTATGTAATTTTTTATGTAAATACATTAAATATAACAATATTAAACTATAAATTAACACCTATGTGAAATTTGAATTTTACTTACATTCAAGATTGTCTGTACATATTGTAAATATGTTTATCTTGTTATAGGTGAATGATTTAAATGGATATCATATAAACATGCATTCTTCTATTGTGTAATGTTATATCTTTTTTACTGTACACTCTCCTTTGTGTGTTCTCCATTGAACGTGACATTGGTGAAGTGTGTGGTGAACTGGCACTCCCGTAACACCATAAAAAAGAGAAGAAGAAGAAGAAAAAATACTACCACCCACAACAATAAAAACGTTCTACATTTAAATTTCTCCTTTCAAATTAGTGTACTAGACTTTTTTGAATATCTAAAAAGTTATGTACTAGACTTTTTTAGTTATATAGACTAGATTTATATGATTTGAGTAAGCAAATTAATTATTTATTCATAAAAGCTTAAGTGCCCCCATTTTCTTTTTTAAATTAATTACTAATAAATAAAAAAAAAAAGGATTCCTCATGATGATATGGCACAATACCCGCACATGACTATCACAATCTATTACGGCGGAAGTCGTAAGTTATATTCGCGTGTGGGGTAATTGTTTGTTTACGCTTCACAAGTGTTTTGACTTCATATAGACCATTAGTATATAACAGTTGTACAGCTGTTAACTGGTAACACGAATTTGATCCCTCTTGAAACGTACACGTTAAATGATTTTTCGTATTAAATATATGGACATTTTGTTTTAAATTGAACGCCTTTTCCTAATCGCTCGTCGACTATTATGGAAACAGCCAGATTTTTAGGACAGACGAAATAATTCAATGTAATTTTTAATAAAAAGTTGTATTTTTATATAGATTTTAGGTATGAAGAAGAGAAATTTGGGCCACCTTGTCCTTAAACCTAAAGAGATCGTTACATTAGAAGTTTTAAGTGCATCAGTTAAAGATACTCCCGTAAAGTCATAAACTCCAAAATTCAAAGTTTACGTCTAAAAATAGATGAGAACGTGCGTGTTTCTCTATATTTAGTTTTTTGTTGGTTGTTCTGTGGAAAATGACAGTTTCGTGAATGACAATATTCTTATGAAATTCATCAATTTCTATAGGATCTAACATCTACTTATTAATTTGTTACATATTTTATTTGCGTAGTATATGAAGTAGTAAGTAGCTGTCATAGCAAAATAAATATGAAATACATATTTAACAAAATTCCCGATGTGTCCCGCACATATCAGGGTAGGCAGAGGGAACTGTAGGCAGAAGGAACCTAGTGTTAAGACACTCCGTTTCTCACTTTCCGCTTTATGAGGCATTGCGTGTTGAGTGGCGGAACTCAACGCCGCGCTTTGCCTAGTTGCTAGAGCGAAGACAATGAAAACAATTCATTCTCTCCTCATGGGAATCGAACCCCCAAATCGTGGCGTGTACTGGCAGACGCTGTTCTTCTGCGCCACGACGGATAAAATATATACTTATATTATATTATCAAGCTAAATAGTTTAAAGACTAAAATCGCGGCGTTCAGTTCCGCCACTCAACACGCAATGCCTCGAAAGGCGGAAAGCGGGGAACGGAGTGTCTTAACACTAGATTCCTTCAGCCTACAGTTCCCTCTGCCTACCCTGCTATGTGTGGAACACGGCGTGATGCTAATTTATTTATTTTTTTTAATTTTAAATACTTTGATTGCACGCACTAAGGAACTACTCGTTCTAAATGAACTTTTTCAACTTTAGTAGCGGAAATAACAATTAAAGAGAAGTTGTTAAAATATTTCAATCAAATCACGGCGCGAAGCGATATATAAGCTAGAGTAATGATAAATCGTAAAAAAAATGAACCAACTTTGTCTGTCTGTCATTATTAAACGGTAAGTACATTATTAAATAGCAAGAATATATGAAAATTAAATCTCTATTCTAAACCAATCAAGAGACAGTATCCACATTTATTGCTTACAATATTAGATTTTCATCTGTTTTGTTTCTAAAAGTCCAAAATCGAATGCATCTGTCATTTACTATTAAACATAAAATACAATCCCAGCTGTGCAAATTCATATCAATGTCACGATTTTGTGCTACTTTTAGTGGTTTATGGTAAATATATATATAAATTTATGGTATATGGTAAATGATGTTTAAAAAAAAAACTCTTTGTTTTATTTCCTTTCCATTATGTTATGGGTTGCAATTTAAATTTTTAACAATTCCATAAAAATAAAACGAAGACATATCTACATATGAAGTAAGCATTTATACATATAAATAAAATCAGAGTGTCTGTCTGTGAGATCAAAATTACTGAGTTTACTATTACTTACTTACTAAAACGTAAAACAGCATTTTAGAATTTTTTGTCGATCTGTCTGTTTTTTCGTTTGTCCGGGCTAATCTCAGGAACAGCTGAACTGATTTATATGAAGCTTTCACTAGAGACAGAAGATGCTGTGGAGCAACACTTAAGCTAAACTTAAGTTTAGCAACTTAAGCTTTTTTTACCGCTTACCACAAAGATAAAATAATTTATACAAAATGTTTTATAGACATTGGTTTGAAAGCAAAAAAAAAAGGAACTATCAGTACAATATATGCATATTATATTAGAGTAAATCCAAAAACATCGATTTAACGAATGAAGCCGCGAACGTATCGCTAGTATATGATAAATTTAAATTTCATACAACAACGCGTAACAAGCTGAAGGAGTATCAGGGAGCTGGTTACATTTGCCGCTGAACTAATGACCACTGGGTCAAACGCGTTCTGTGGTGGTTGTCACCACTCGGGGAACGTAAGGTCGTAGGTATATCATCCTCCAGCTAATTGGGGCAACGACTTACGTATCAAGTTCATCAATGGCTTGCCATTGGAGAGGTCAACGAGTATGTCCAGCATTGGACGAGGCCCAACTGATGCTGAAACTGATGCTGATGATGGTGATGTGCTAACAAGGTGTCATCTACATTATGATATTAAATTTAATACAAAAACGTTCTAAGAAAATAATATTTGAATGGTTCACGTGTAAAATTTATCAGCACTATATAGATAATAGCCAATAAGACACATTGACATGGAAGCACAGATTTGTCGATAATTTTGATTTAAAGAGCGATAAAAAAGAACTAAACACGTTACGCAACTTGTTTTTACTTTACAGTCACGGTGACTTCGGAAATATTAATCGCTTTTGTGTTTGTGGCACAATGGTGATAATAAAGGAGAGGCCGTAGTGTATCTGCGACGATTGTGGGTTCGTTTCTAGTCAAGGGGGGTATGAATTATTGTTGATTATTTTCAATGGTAAATATATAGTGTGGCTTTGATTTCTGCCACTCAGAATCGGACGGAAAAAGAAAAAGAATTTCTCGATAAGCCCAATTTCGATTTCATCTTATAACATCACATAAGCGTATAACAGTCTACTGCTGGACGTAGACCTCCCCAGGGTACGCTATAAGGCACAATCTCTCGTTTTCACTATCCAGTCACTACCAGCCGCCTTTTTTATATCATCGGTCCATCTAGATTCAAGAACCCGTTTGGTCCATCGTCCATCGTCCATCGGTTTTACGACAAATGTGACCAGGCCACATACATTTTACACAATGAATGAAAAATTAATATATAACCTCGGATATAAACCTTCCAATAATACTGTTTTACTGAAGGCTTTTTAATAACTAATAAACTTGAACAATATGGTTGGTACGATAATAACTTTCTGCTTGTTTTATTTTAAATTTCAGGGTTGAAAGAGTGAAAGGAAGTAATAGAAAGAGTACCAACAGTGTTGAATAATATAATTGAAATATGACCAACTACTACCTCAAGAGAGATCTAAGATAGCAACGAGATCCTCTTTCTTTTCCACGAGTATCCTCCTTAAGTACTATCGACAGTGGTCTTGAAAAACCGGCATGTTGACCACGACCATTCTGCCAAGAGTGTTACTAATTAAAATAAGGTTCAGGTGAAATCATGCCTAGAAATAAAATTCTCTATTGAGTGTACATTTTATTTTACATGTACAGATTTCAATAATCCTCTATTAAATAAAAAATCCGCTATTTATATCTTTGATTTGATTTCATTAATATATATGTGTAGATATTATTGGAATTATTATTGAAGACAGCGGAAAGCCGCTGGATTCTTGCGTTGCTGACTGGAGTGGCGAAGATTAGGGGAGGCGTATGTCCAGAAGTGGACCCCAAAAGGTTGATGGATGGATGAATAGATTCGCGCGGATCAGGAGGAGAGCGGATGAAGCCCTGACCCGGCGATGGAGGGAGGACCTTGGGTCCCCGGTGGCAGGCCTAGCGACAGTGGAGGCAATCCGTCCCTACCTAGAGCGCTGGGTAAAAAGGGTATTTGGAATCCTGACGTTCAGGCTGGTGCAGGTACTGACGGGGCATGATTGCTTCGGCAAATACTTGCACCAGATTGTTCGTCGGGAAATGTCACCGGTTTGCCATGAGTGTGATGCATCCGTCGACTCGGCGGATCATACTCTGGCTGAATGCCCCGCTTGGGCCCCACAGCGCCATGCCTTGATGGCTGTGGTGGGTCAAGATCTTTCTTTATCCAGAGTAGTAAGGGCCATGCTGGATAGTAAGAGGAACTGGTCTGCAATGGTCTCTTTCTGTGAGACAGTCATCTCACTAAAAGAGACCGCGGAGCGAGTGCGCGAATCCAGCATAAATGCAGAGCCATTTCGATTTTCTCGAGACTAAAATTCGTGTCTAAACGACTTTTATTTTTCTGGTTAATTGAAATATTCTTTATATCTAACGTAAAAAGTAGCCTAAGTTTCATCAAAATTAATCAAAATAGTTTTTCCAGCTGTATTTCCACAATATAGGTGTACCTTAATACTTAAATGATGTCATTCGTAATATAATTTAATTTCCTAATTTATCTCCTCGTTTGACTCCTCCGTTTGATATTGAACTTAGCTTATGATTTTATTATTTTTTATAGAATTTAAGCATTATAATTATTATGAAAGCAGTCCATCTCGCCATCAAACAGCAGGCTTATCGAACAAATTATCATCAAATTAAACTTAAATGTAACACAAACTACAGCCATTTTTTTAAATTCATTTATATACCACACAGCAAAAGATATAGAAAATAACAGATAACTTATATCAAAAAGAGATCTCGTCTAAAATACCCTTGAATGTGAGAAATATTGTTAATTAACGAGATTTGGATACTGTATCTATATTTTGTGAATATTACTTTATTAACGAATATTACATACGAATATAAACGCTATATAACGCTATATAACGAATATAACGCTTTTATTATCATAATAAATCTCAACAAAGAGTATTTATTATAATAATAAATGCGACATTCAATTGACGTAAACAGGCTTTAGTTGATAAAAATCAAATATGAAATATGCTCTGTATATATTTTAATCAGCTTAGATATAGATCTGAAAAATGTTTAAGTATTTCCTCTTATGAATTAATTCAAGGATCATTTTCATTTTTTTTTAGAACTTGTCTTGTTAAACGCTGAGAGTGGGGAACGGAGTGTCTTAACACTAGGCTTCCTCTGCCTACCTTCCTATATATATGTACATGCGGAATACAGTGTAACACTATTTCTTCACTTCATTATTTAATACATGAATAACAAACTATATTTCACTTTTAACTTCAAATTTAACTTGGTTGTGTATATGTTAATTAGTTTTATTACTGCTACTAGCTTCTGTAAGATACTTGTTGTAGTGATCAATTATTATTTATTATAGAAAAATTGTAGGTACCTACATAAATAAAATTATGCATATATATATATATATATATATATATATATATATATATATATATATATATATATTAATAATAAATAAAATTAAAGAACAGTGTTAATTTCTACAGTCTTCGAGTGAGAGTGAAATGTAAAAACCTAATTCTCTGCTCAAAATATAGTTCAAATAAAATATTCTCTATTTATTTAATATTGTCAATATATAAAAAAATATAATCGTATGCTAATTTTTGTAAATTATCGACAAAACATCATAGCATCTCTAATAAACCGTCAATAGTTTAAGTATGTATGTACTTGTATAAGAACAAAGATAAAAATATATTGTTATAAAAGAAATAAGATTATCAGTTTGTTCTTTACCATACAAGACTTCAACGGGATTCCGAATTCAATGATATGGTATCTATAATACTAACATTAGAGGCACTAATGAGAATATTTTGATTAATATATATTTTTAAATTCTTATTAAAACTATTAGCGTCCCGTTCGCGTCTTCTCCATAAAAGTACCCTAAGTTACTCCTGATTACATATGCCACCTGTCAGTGAGAATCCCGTCAAAATCGGTCCTGCAGTTTCAGAGATTAGCCAGATCAAACAAACAGACAGACAGACAAAGTTTTATATACTGTTATTTTAGTACATGTACCGTATATATATTCATATGCATGTAGTAAAAAGCGATTATTTTAATATTACAAACAGACACTCCGATTTTATTTATTAAATAATATGTAAGATGAATAACATTTATAATATAAATCAAGGAGTAAATATGTTTATAAATATTTTAAAAAAACACATATTACATACTAAACAAGATACATATATGCATATAAATATATAAAGTTTGGTAAGCAGTTCTTTCACCCAACGCTTAAATGACTCACGAGAGGGAGTTTATGTATATTACTATTTATTCCGTGCGTCCGTAGTCACGGGTGAGTATAGAAAATTATACGCGTTGTTACGGTAAAAAAAATTCATTTCAAATGTGTAATATCGTGAAAATACCCACTAAAATACATACTACTTTAAAGGTTCCATATATAAATGCGCCAAAAATTATTAAGTTCATTGACGCTTCAAATCGCCTTCAATTGCACGCAAATTACTAGCACTAGAGCTCATCGACTATACTCGTATATAGCTCTCGTTCAATTCCCTTTTATAGCAAGCCGAAAACATTTCAATCAATGCCAATTTTTTATTTTCGGTACATTTTGAGGATACTTAGTTAGTAGATAAAGGCTGTATATAACAAGTAGTTAATGTGGTTTTTTTTTCCTTTAGCTATGCTTCAATACAGATTTTGGTTGTTTGTCCGTTTAGGTAAGTCTCTCGTAATGATTGTGATATTTTTTCGGTACAAATTAGACTTTAGTACTAATTATATTTGAAGCTTTGGACATATCCAAATCTTCAAATATAAGCATTATTTAATTTTGCTTGACATAGTTTTTATATATTCGTCATGTCTGTCTGTCTGTCTGTATGTCATAGCCACTTTTTTTCCTATACTAGTAAATACTGCATGCTTATTTAACAAATTGTATTTAAACAGGCGTCTAATAATAACATTTTTAACACCTCGGCCTATATTAAAGCTACTTCCATAAGGATTTTTGATATTTTTAAATAGAACAAAATCGTCCAGTTAATATACTATTTACATTTCATTAGAAGCCATCATGGCAAAGTGGGAGACTGGATAGCATCTGATTTAGAACACAATACTTGTGGGTTCAATTCGCACTCGGGAGTATGAATTACTTTGATTTCCCCGCTTTGTCAGGACAAATCGCAGCGTTGAGTTCCGCCACTCCACACGCATATCTCGAAGTTAGAAAGGTTGAGTACTAAATATCTTAATACTAGGTTTCCTCTGCCTACCCTGTCCATGTCCTGTCCTACATGTCCAGCATATATGAGAAAAAAATGTAGAATTTGACAGTTACTAGAGCAACGCTAATTATGCTGTATAATCTGTGCTTGTGTAAATCGAGTGTAATGGCGGGAAATTAAAAACTATTGTGTCAATTATTTGTTTATATAAAATTAAAAGATTTCTTTTATTTGTTACTTGTTGTGATTAATATAAGAGAAATTATAAAACAAATGGCAAATATATTTTGTGACTCAATAAATTTTGATGAGCACTTCAACTAATATTGTAACAGTTGGTGTACAAATGTAAATAAATTATGGAAAAGCAAATCAAATATATATAGTAGAAATATCACAAAAATACATGCAATGAATAATTTAAAAACTCATCATAAAAGGTAATACTTAAATTTAAAAACAAATGCTTGTTTCATTTCATAGATTGGCAGTCCGGTCCCCCAACCGGTGGACTACCGGCTACCTCAACACCTATCCAATCAACTAAAAATATTTAGCGCTTTTTAGTAGTTAAGTCGATATAAATTTGAGAATTCCTAACGTTTTTTTAAATCTAAGTAACCCGAAAGAAAATAAATTTTGTAGATACTATCAATTTTTCTATGCTATACTAATATTATACAGCTGGAGCGCTTCCTTTGTTAAGCGCACTTACCAGGTACGTCTGCTCCGATTCGATTTATTACGCAGCATAATAATGTGTTAATTTACTAAAGAGCCCGTCATGGCGCAGTGGCGCAACGTCTGATTGTGAATGCGACGGTTGTGGAGTCGATTCTCATTAGAGAGAATAGATTATTTTCATTTTAACTTGCTCTAGTAACAAGATATGGCGGCGTTGCCTTCAGGCACTCAACACGCAATGTCTCTAGAGGCAGAAAGTGGTGAACAGAGTATCTAAACACTAGGAGGGAGCTCCTACCAGCCCTGACATATGCGGGAAACTAACAGCATTGAGTGAATATTACAAGGTTATTAAATAAAAAAACACATTACAAACAGAATTTCCTTCATATCCACATTACATATACAAAATAAGATCACAATTATGGTATATTGGCGAGGTAGTCCTTCACATGCGCCGGCTCCAGCCTCCGGAAGCCGCTCGCGTCGCAGATGCCCACTTCTATGTTGTCCGCTGTCATTTGACCTTCAAATCCCTCTTTCAGGGTTAATATCGCCGTGTGCACTGCGTCGTCCAGCTCTAGCTCTTCTGTGTATCTGGAAATATATAATTATTAGATTAAAAGTACCTTTATACACACACACACTCACACAAATTATAATGGGAGAAAAGGCATGGTGCAGCATCTGATGGTGCAGTATGTGGGTTCGGTTCCCATGAGAGAGAATAAATTACTTTCATTTCCTTACTCTGGTAACAACACACGGCATTGAGTTCCGCCTCTCAACATACACTGTATCGAAAATTGAGCAGAAAGCAGAGAACGGAGTGTCTTAACAGTAGATTCCTATTTAATATTTAAATCTGTATTTTTTTTCTACAGTACAATATTCAGAAGATAAATAACAACCTCTTCTCCAAGAAAGTCTTGCCATTATTAAAGTTTTTGCCCATGGCTGTAGCTTTCCATGCAAAGTAGGCTCCGGAGGGATCACACTGGAACAGGTAGGGTCGGTCACCATCCCATCCACAGATCAGAAGCGACACTCCAAACGGACGGACACCACTGGAATGTAAAGATAGATAAGTTAATTTTGTTTTAGTAGATAACTTTATTATATATTATAGAAACTGGTTAATCAAACCAGGACATATTATGTTGTTAGGCATAAAGATAAGCAAATCTTAAGAAGAAATTTGTTCAATTGTGCAACTCTATTTTTTAATTATGTATGTATGTATATATGTACGTATATTTTATTTAACACTTTCTTACTGAATGGCTCAATCAAATTTAACTGAGCAAATAAAAAAAGAAAAAGGTATATACAATATTCAATTTTTCTCAGCAAAAATTTATAATATTATAGTGTGTATTTTATAAAATAAAATTAATTTACAGTGAGAAATTTGTTTTATATTAATTATATTAATTTTTGTATTATATTTATTTGTTTCTCAAGATTTACAAACCTGGTAACCTCATGTTATAATACAAACATTTTACTACTGGTAGATAAAATTATAGAGCTTGTTTGGTATAATATGCTCTTCTCAGAAACTACGGAAACAGTTAAATGGAAAAATACTTTTAGAGATGGCTAGTCCATTAATCATGGAAGGAAAAGCTATCACATCACATAAAATATTTTGACCAGATGATCAGAGTCACTTCAAGTACTTATAAGATTCTCTATATACATACAATACGACAAACTCTTACTTATTTCTTTACAACCATACAGACAAGGCTACGGTAAGTGCTAGTGCACAAATAAGGGTCTCACCCAGACTGAGTGTACTCCTGCATCACAGTGGCCACTCGCTGCACCAACTGAGCTGTGGGTATCGGCTCCTTATACATTAAGTAGTACTGTTGGGCCATTTTCCTAGCTTGAGTTACAAGTAGACGGTAGTCTGGTCCCATGCCTGAGTATACCATGCCTGTAATTAAATTAATGTTATATATATGTAATACATTTAAGGTATACAATTACAGAATTTTCATATTAAATAAGAATTTCGACTCACATTGGTTAGACAAATTATAATATTAAAAACTCAATTATTTTTGAACTTTTAAGAGAAAGCAAATGAAATTTTTAGTTTTAAAAAAGTACAATGATACATTGCTAATATACAATAACTAGTGACATGGTCACGGCTTAATCTAGTTAATTACACTATTGGATATTTATTACTAAATTAAATTGCATAAATTTTCATAGTCCATATTTTATTCTAATATATAAGCTATATTACTGTAAAGTTTTATCAACATCAGCTCAGTCATTTTAGTGTGAAATCAGATAAAACATCAATCCAACAAGCTTTCACATTATAGTAGAAAGAATAATTGTAAAAGGTTTATAGGCCCACTATAATAATAATAATAATAATAATAAATTTTATTTCAGTAAAATATGTGATACAGATACACTCTAGATGTATTTATGATTTGATATATCTACAAATCTAGAGGAGAGCGATGGCAGCCATACTAGTGTAAACTGTGTCACAGCTGCCAGAAGACTATGTTCTGTAGATGTAAATAGTATTATTAGATTTTTTTAAATTTATATTTTATGAATATAAATTAAAAAATCTTATGAATACTTGAGATATATAACATTTAGTTGAACTACATCAACTTACCAATATGACCAGTGATCATCTCCACTTTATTGACGCTGTGCTCATCATAAAGAATACTCTTGTGCTTATTTTCAGTTGCTATTACGACACCATTGGAAGCTGAAAATGAAAAAAGTACCGTTTTTCTTTTGTTACTATTATTTTACATACGCAATGGACAAAAAACAATGGTTCGTATCTTTTGTTAGGTAATTCATTTGTTTTTTTAAATAATTCGTGGAAATGTTGCTTTATACATTACTTGAATGTCGACTTTCATAACTATATAAAATGTATCTCCTAAAGAGTCTAATTATTCATTTCTAGACATATATTCTTCAATAATACTATAACAATAATAATCACACTACAGTATCTGTTTTAATAATTATGTTGTTTAAAACAATGAGTAAGCAGAAGTAACCTGTAAACTGGAGGCGTACCTTTAATACCCACGGAGGTTCCTCCGGCAGCTACAGCAGCTAAGGCATATTCAATTTGCACCAATTTACCTGACGGGCTGTAAATAATTACCAAATTGTTAACTCTATAGCATATTTAACACTTTCAGTTGTGAACGTTCAAACACCGACACAAAGTAAATACAGAAATTTAAGATATATAATAAATAATATAATGAAATAATGCGTTAAATCATTATTTTGGATGTATTCTTTTGATATTAATATTAATATTTACCTAAAAGTTGTTAGAGAAAAACTATAGCGTTCAGACGCCATGATTACAAAGCAAATTGTCAAAAACACAGAATTAGTCAAATTCACTCTCTAATGTTGCCAGCTTTGGTTGTCATTTAAAAATTCGTTAAGAAATTGGTTTTTCTTTGACATTAACATTATATAACATTTTTTAATTTTTTTTCTCTTACTCAGATAGAGTTAGGAGAGTTATATTCTTTATTTTTTACTTTATATAGGAATATATTTAAACCATGTATTTAAAATAACATTACAATAATTAAATTTATAATTTGCTTGTTTATTAGTATTTGTCTAAAATTTTACGTAACTTTGGAAAATTTCATTCTTAAATTATAAACTTTTACCGTTACATTTTTAAATAAATATATATGTAATATATATATTATAATAATATATATTCTGCTTTAATATATATATTACATCGAAAACCAAAAACGTAAGATGCCAACCGATAACTGTCAATTGGTCCAAAAATGCACCAATACCAGTCATTACTATTCTCATTCCGCTCAATATTTTAATTTTTGACAGATCATTGAACTTTAAAATAAAAGCGCTATTTTTAATTAATTTTATAATATAAAACGTGAAATTTCCTAATATATTTCGATAGTAATGTCGAATTTCCGCGGAACTTCGCCATTATCAGACGCAATGTCGGATACACTGGAAAGGAATCGCGGTGAAAAGGCGCAACTAACTACAACGCCTTCGCACAGTCAAATGTTTGTTCATAAAACAAATACTAGTATTATAAAGAACTATTCGGACAAAAATGGCAATGATGTTACGAAATCTATGCACGGAGGGCGGAAGACGTTCGCGTTTTGGACGCTTGTGTGTCTGTTGTTTGTGTTGGCTGTTGGGAATTTAGTGTTGACTTTTACTATTTTAACCATTTTGAGACTTGGACATGGTAATTTTTTTTATTTTCTATAACTGGCAATTTATAGATAATATTTTATAATATAGATAATATTTTATTTGATTATGGAATTTATTATTTAAATGCTATATCTGTGTAGTAAATATTAGATTCTATATTGAATATTTCTTCTGATATTTGCCTCGTTTATATTTTTATTTCTTCATATTGCAATACATTCTTCACATAGTTGAGTTAAGACACTCCATCAGTCACTTACCTTCCAATTTTTGTTGAATTGCCTTTTTACCAGAGTGAATGTTGTAATAATACATATATATTCTGTTTAGAACCCAAATTCAAAATTTTATTTCTAGGTCTGGAAAGCATGGAGTTCCTACCCGAACATAATGCTATCAAGTTCTTTGGTGATGCAAATTTGGATCATGTTTACAAAAGAGATGGATTGATCGAGAGTTTCCAAGATGTTCCAATGAGTATTACTAGCGAGAATGGATCTGTGCTTTTTAACTTGTTGACTCGGTATGTTGATGATAATTTTTATAAGTGTTAGAGGAGAAGAGGGAACTAAGTTTTAGGAAACTTTATTACCTACTTTCAACCTAATTTCCGAGTCTTCTCATCTGAAATATTCTTCTTCATTCCCCTTGAATGAGAATTGAACCCACAAGCCTCAGTTGTTGTGCCACTGCACCACAAGTCTAAAATATATTTCATAAATATATAAAAAATACATACACATGTTCCTTTTTTAAGAATATTGAATCAATTTTAACTGTGTATACTTTGATAGGAGAGTTGTGTTAACAACATAGCCTGTACTGTTTGTGTGTGTGTGTGTGTTTAAATAAAACATATTTTTTTTGTGACTAAAAATAAGAAAAATAAATTTATAGATATTATTTTTATACATTTGGACACTGTCTAATATCTATAATTAATTGGGGTTGCATTGGATTATCATCACAGTGGTTATGGGTTCAGTCTTCACGCAGCCAAATGCATTATTCTCCTTGTATACAGGTTGTATTATCATTATCTATATATCTATTGCTAGGCTATCCCGTTCGGATACAAAGCTAGTGGTGAACACATCAGGAGTGTTCATCAGAGGAGTCAACTCTTTAGAGCTGAAGGACCCGGAGACAGGGGAACAAGTGTTCAGCACATCCAACCCCGAGATGAGTGTCACTGATGCTTTGAAGAATTTGAATGCTAAGGTAATTTGATTTGTTTATTCCACACTGTATGAGAATAAAAAAATATTTATAGAAAATCTTATAAATTTTCTAACATAGCTAGAGGCGAACCTGCGATTCCTGAGACCTGTTGAACCACTCCATATATTCTCGTCAAGATCTTCTTCTTTACTTCTTATATAGTTGTGTATGATGTAAACAATATTAGAATTTTTGAAGTTATATATTTATATATAAATAAAAAAGAAAAATGATTAATTTGTGTCGTAAGTAATGAGCCTATTATAGCTTTTCTCTCTCGGATGGATAAGCTTTCTTTTCTCTGCTCTGGTAGTCCATTGCGGCGTTGACCATTCTATTTGGTTTCGGATTTGTAAGGACAGGAGAAGGGAGCGTCTAAATGATAGACGGCCCCTGCATACCCTGCTATATGTGGTATAAAGCATTGAAGCTGATCTTACCCAATTTTCGAGACAATGTGTGTTGGGAGTCGGAACTAAACGCCGCGTTTTGTTATTGTTATCAGATGAAACCATGCATTACATTGAGTGGGAATCTAATCCCATTTCGCTAATTTGATTATTTAAATATTTTTTTCAGCAAGTGTCCACTAAACGTGTATCATCACCAGTAGACGAGGACCTGACATTCCGTTCGGAAACCTCAGCTTACCTCCGCGGCTCGGAAGGCACTCGGATGGAATCCAAGGAGTTGTTCTGGAGCGCTGACCAGGACATTTACTTAAAATCCATCAATGGATCCATAGTTTTAAGTGGCAAAGAAGGAGTTTATATTGATGTGAGATATCTTCCCATAGCTTTGCCCTTGAACAAGGAGAGGTTCTATGGTACTGGACAATTTAAAGTGTGTGTTTGTATGCCACAAGGCAAATTGTTCAGGATAGCCGTACCCAATGGGCAGAGGGTCACATGTTCCCATGTCAATATGACGGGGGATCTTAATCCTTGCGCTTAGTTGGTTATTTTGGGTCAGATTTGAAGGTAGATGGATGGCAGGCGCTGGTTCAAGTCCCGGATACCTTCAAATTTGGATGTTCTAACATATTGTATTTAGAAAGTTAAAAATTAATAAGAGCTTTATATTATTAGTAAAATTAAACTAATAAATTAGACACAAAAAGAAGTGCAATTTCAATTTTCTATGTATTTTTTTTATTTAATGTTTATAGTTATTATATTATATAGTTATTCTAAAAGTTCAAAAGTAAATTTAGTGAAGAAAATCGTTAACTAATTTAGTCTCTGTCACGGACGCCTTTATTTAGAATTTATGACGTAACTTGTTTTTTGTACTATATGTTTATTTTTAACCATGTCATTTGTGATACGGTTTAATATTTTTTTTTATTAAGTAATGTATGTAGATACTAGAGTTAGTTTATATATTAATTACAATCAACTTATGTTAGACGGAAATTTGCCTACAAAATATATTTAATCTGTGTTTTTATATGTAGATATATAAAATTTTATTCTAGTCTACCTTTATTAAGGGAATTTAAATTTTATTTATATTATTTTTATTTAAATGTTATGATGTCATAGATCATATAAAATCAAATAGTGAATGTGTACTGTAAAATGCATATCTAGTCAATAGAAATAAATGTTTTATATGAAAAAGAAGTTTTATTTTATAACTTTATAGCTCCTGCCTGCGGCTTCGCCCCCGTTTACGAATCACTCTGATTGCAGGTACAATAGGTTACATCAAAATGATTAATGTGATAGTGTGTATATACCCTATAGCAGGGTTACCCAAACTGTGCGTCGCGACGCCCCAGGGCAGTCCCAATGGAATCACGGTCAAAAGAACTTTGGGAAACCTCCATTATTTACATATATATGATTTATCCGACAGTATAGCAGTAGTTCTTGAGACTAGCGCGTTCAACAGAACAAACTCTTATTATAATATTAGTACTGCCCGTTTCGCTTACTTCGTCCGCTGTATAGATATATATTTTTTCTTTTGAATTATAGTAATAAACTCTTATTTCTACCAGAATTAAATGCTGGCTTCTTATCCTTTTAAATCGGTTTTTAAATGACATCAAACAAATAATATATATATATATATATATATATATATATATATATATATATATATATATATATATATATATATATATATATATATATATATATATATATATATATATATATATATATATATATATATATATATATATATATATATATATATATATATATATATATATATATATATATATATATATATATATATATATATATATATATATATATATATATATATATATATATATATATATATATATATATATATATATATATATACATATATATATATTTATTGTTTTTTTGTTAAGCGTGAACTGGAAATGAAATTCTATAATTTTTTATATAGTCATTGACTTTTAATATATTTCTTCAATACACATATTTAGTTGCTAATCTTTACATTATATATATTCAGTTTCATTTCGGACCATCAGCTCGGAAGGCGATACTGCTAAGAAACTGAACAGGTAAAAATCCATGTGTATTCAAATTAGATTAAACAAGCCGTGTATTATAATCGAACCACAGTTCCTATCAAAAGGATTTCTAGAAAGATTCCAACCCACGATTAGAATCATCCAAACCACGCCACCTCTTTGTCTAAATTAAAATTAAATAGCTTCACTTAGGACTCCCAAATGTGGCAAAGCAGGTCGAATTTGAGTGTAGTGTAAAGACACTACTCTCTGTTTTCTATAAAAAAAATTGCATATTGAGTGGTGGAACTCAACGCCGCGCTTTGCATACCAGTATAGAAAAGTAAAAATACTCCCCTCGAGTGGTTTAAAATGAAACACTGGCCACAATAGCCTCTAAATAATATTTAAATTAAAAAGAATGCTAAATAAAACACAGCATTACAAAGTAAGATCTTTATATCTTGTAATGTAACAATAATTTACTTTACTTTATAGACAAAAAAAATTATAATAAAATAATAATAACATTACAAATGGCTACAGTTAAAAACTTGCAATACTGCGGTAATCTCAGGATAAACGGAAGTAACAAAATGCAGTTGTTATCTGTGTTTTAGGTAAAAAAAATAACACTTTTTTTATCAAAACCACAGATAACAAAAAATCTTATGAACCTTTGTCATACGAGTTATATATAGAAAAAAGAAATAACGATTATTATTTCTATATCACTCATATAAAAAATAAGTAAATATATGCAATTACAATACCGCCATATATAAATAAATGGGATCGAGCGAATATTTCTAGATTTTTGTACATAAGACCGTTTAAGCGTATCGGACTGCGGAAAGGGGCAACACTGTAAAATATTCCCGCCATATTTTAAAAATTTATTCTTTTATAAATATTTAAAACGTATTATATCAGTAAGTATAATTCAGATCGATAAAATAAAGATTTTTTTATTCAATATAAATCGGTAGTGTCTTTGGTCTATACATAAATATGACGGGATATAAAAGTATGACCGTAAACTATAGACTTATACTTAGCCATTTTCTTAAAAAGAAAAAAAGTTAGTTTTTACAAAATAATAAAACCTACGTTGTCGCATCGTGGGAACCCACACAAGTCTTTTATAAATTAAGTAGGCACATTTAATTAATATAACACGAATACTGTACATGAAAAAAATATTTCTATTTATACACGTCAGTCACCGCTCGCTCTGACTGACACAACTGTACATATTATACAATTAGTTATTAGAATGACTATTTCCAAAAAAAAAAAAAAAGAAAACGTCTAAGCGCGTTATCTAAAATAAAGTCTTTGTTCTTAAAGCATACTCCTACAATTCGAATATCCAAACAGCTCGATAATCACGATTCATAGAAACGTTAGGCCGAACACTTCGCGACTTAGGTCAGTGTGAAATGGCTTTATAAAAAATGGACGTATGTATATCTAATAGCTATGGATATGTAATATTTGAACTTTAGATTGGTGTATCGCACAAAAGATTAAAGGTACAGTAAAAATCTTTTTAAAGGTAACTACAGACAAGAAAAAGATCATTATAGAATACTTTTTTAATCCAAGCAATCTTGGACAACATAGTGAATTAGCTGATTTGAAATATTTTTTACTATGTAACTAAATAACAAGATAAGCAATTGTAAAATCACATATACCTCACATATATCTACCACTTATATTTTATTTCTTGGAAAATTTAACAAGAATTAGTTTAAACTGGTAAACCAAAATATCGGACGTATGTGTAATAAAAGGCTGTGGACGTTATTATTATAAAACGGACATCAGAAACAAAAGCGCCATATTTAAAAATGGAAACATTTCTTTTTAAATTCCTTACAATTTAATCTCTAATTAAGGATATTTTCTTTTGAATATATAATAAAATACTTACCTAAGCCTTGTATTTTGACGTTTTAGACACTTTTGTTACTTGACGTTCAATACGGAATAGCCATTTCTACACTGACGCTACATAACCTAATGACCTAGACAATACTTAGCCAATTTAAACACTATTAAGCACCACATGGTGTTAGCAAGCAGTCTTAACGCACTCAAATAAAGCGATTACATATAAATCAATTCCTCAATCACTTAAATAGAATCATAAGAACCGACGTATTATGTTTAATTTTAATTCGACATCACACACACCCCCTTTAAGTAGTCCGTAACTGGATAAAATTTTATTTAAATGCTTGAAAATTTGGCACTTCTCATTTACTAGTGCTCTACCGATCGATAAAACTAAGCTCGAAAACGCGCCAAATTCTGTTCTATTTTTTTTTAAATTCCGAATGAACTACGTCAAACAATGTACAGCCTAACACAAAGAAGTTTAGCGTAAACTTTGGACCTAACTATATATAGACAGGTGAAAAGTACAATTATTACTATTTTAGTAAATTTGAATTTCAAATTGAATAGATTTAAAGATAAGGAATAGAAGTCTGATAATACAATCTTACATACACACAAAGCCTGAATCGCGTAGTCCATTCATTTGCCGCCAAATTTTGACAGTGACGTATGACATTCAAATTATTTTTATTTACAATCCTATTCCAAACGGCTGATTCTTAAAATTTAAAAATCGCTAAATTAAATATTATAAAAATAGGTATTATATTATAAAAATATCAATGTCGATATTATACTTTATCTAATATTTTAGTTTAGCTTTAAAATTTTGTGCAATAAATTAAAAGAATCCGCGTCATTCATAATGGCTGGAAGTTAAGCTTGTTCTGGATGAATGTAATGTGGAGCTGTGCTGTGGCATGCTGGACGTGGGCGGCGGTAGGCGGGCGTTTGCCGCTAATCTCTCCTGTTCTTCCAATTGCGCTGCAAACTCATCCTCCAAAGCCTGCGATTGTATATATAAATAAATAAAAAAATATATATAATATCACACAATAAAAAAAATGAATAAACAAGACAAGGCTGTATAATTTTTGACAATAGTACATATCAAATTTCAAAAGAAACTAATAATATACACATAATAAATCAAAATGTACATACATTCCATGCATATATACAAAATACAAACACCACATACCATGCATGTCCAACGCTGCTCTCTCTCCATGATTAGATCACCTCACCTTATTAGTTACCATGCTTACAACGGAATTATTAAAAAAAATAGACAATGATTTAATTTTTTGTAAATTTCAAAGCTGCAGCTGTAAAGTTTAAAGATTAATATTACATTAACTAATAACTAAATAATTAATATATATTAAAATATTTATAAAATGAAGCAAAGAAAATAGGCTTTGTTTTTTTTTTAAATTTATTAATAATATTTACAGGCTTAGACCCACCACCAATATAATAAATAAGGCAAAAGTTTCGAAACATAACGTCTTTATTTACATGTTTATTATAACCAAGCTTTTAGTCGGTATTTTCTAGCGACAAGCTTTAAATACTCTTAAAATTATAATTATAGGCAGGACATTCACTGTAAGATTAGATTGATTATGCGGGCTATTTTAAGACAAATACTACTTTAATTTATATATATATATATATATATATATATATATATATATATATATATATATATATATATATATATATATATATATATATATATATATATATATATATATATATATATATATAGTAATCATTATTTGCAATATAATAGCATTATTTGCAATAGCAAATATGTTATTTATAAAATAAAATCAACATTGGACTTAAATTAGCCCACATGAGGTTGGAAGTTGAAAATTTTAAAAACTATATTATAAAATTTAACTTGTGACTTAAAAATATATTAAACAGCTAAACGATGCCAATGACCAACAATTGCAAATAATTTTATATATATAGAATAAAGTTAGGAGATATACTGATGTTAGTATAATAACTAACATCTGGCAAGTGGCACAGATGTAACTTATTAATCCTAATAATTAAAAAGATAAACAGTATTGGTTCGTTTAGAGTAGATCTTAAAATTATATTAGTATTTAATGTATTTGTACATAAAATTTTAATATTTGTACATATCTAAATAGCAAAAGACATGCATAATTAATTAAAAAAAATACAAATAAAATATTATTAAAACATGATTAGTATGACGTAAGTAATTCTATATATATATAAGTAAATATATATATATATATATATATATATATATATATATATATATATATATATATATATATATATATATATATATATTTTTATATTTGGTTACCTAGTTTTATATAAAAAAATATATATTTTTTTATATATTTTTATATATGTGTATGTATGTATATATATATATATATATATATATATATATATATATATATAATTTTTTTTTTATATTTGGTTACCTAGTTTTAGGCACATGGAATGTCTAACTATCAACACCTACTTTTATACAAACTAAGTTTAATTTAATTTGGACCAAAATATCACAAATGCGATATTTTATATAACCTATGCATATCATTTTATATTTATTAGGGAAAGGAAATACGAGCTATATAAATAGGAATAAATTTGTAATTTTTGGAATTCTGGAATGTTTCTTTTAAATTTGTATAATTTTCATACATTTTTATATTCGTTCAGATGGAATGTATATATATTTTTTTATATATATAGCTTCACACTGTATCCCGCACATAGCATGGGATGGGCAGAAGGGGCCGTAGACAGAAGAAATCTAGTGTTAACACACTCTGTTCCCCGCTTTCCGCTTTTTTGAGGCATTGCGTGTTCAGTAATTTTTAATATCAAATAAATTATCTTTATGGCAACACAGCTTAATAAGACTAGTGCAACGAGTAAATAACATTTTATAACCAAAAACAAACAGAAAATACGCCCACTATGTCTATAAACATTGGGAAGTAACACTGGAAAAGGCGTTTCGAGAATAATCGATGCACAAAAATTGGAAGCATTATTCCAGTCTCATTTACGAGCAATGTATCTACACATAATTATATATAATAGACAAAAAATGCCGCCTTTGTACAAAATTCCATACTTTAAGCATTACTCGTTAAAAGAAAAAAAAACGCCACAGATTAAAAATAATCTAAGGCTGTATTATCAAAGTCTTAGACCACTGAATCTGGTGGTTCCTTCGCCTTATCTGTAGATATATCTTTCAGATTGAGTGTCGACAACTGACTGACTGGTATATTTGGTGCATTGGCGTAAGTATTGGATCCTCTGACAGGTCCCCATCTACTGAAATGCTTGTCTTCATCACTTCCAGTGCTAGTACCGCTTTGTATAGTAGTTCCACTCTTGTATGTATCATATTTGCCTTCCAAGGACGGCATGTCAATCATAACAGCTTCCATCGCTATGTCTTGTTTGAGACTTTGCTGGGATATACTCCTTTTCATCAGAGGCTCGTCATTGGCTTTCTTAAACAAATGATCGCTTAAACTCTGCCTGTTTAATTTCTTGGTATTTTTTAAGGAAATCGGTGTTCGCTCAACTTTGGTTCTCTCAAACGACTTTCTAGGCTCCTCGTCAATCTTACCAACCCTTTCTATAGGTACATCATCGTACGCCATGATTGGATCTCTCCTGTTCTCCTCTGGCCCATTGAAGACGGAGAAACCGGAAATCTTTTCGGAAACCAATTTCAAATTTGATGTGGATCCATATCTTTGAGCTTTAGTCAATTTGCCACGTTTCGTTGTGTTCGTAGCACTTGTCGCCGCTGATTTAGTTTGACGGAAGTTGGCATTGGGACTAATGCTTCTACGTCTATCCAAGCTGGGAGTGTTATTGTTAGATATGACCAGGTTAAGGCTTGTCCGGGACCGGGACAGGGATCCTATGAAGGAATTCCGTTGGTGGTACGCGGATAGGACGTGCTGCAATACATTTTTGGGCCACGGAGCGTCGATGTAGACACTTCTGTCTGGTATTTTTATACCATACTTGGCTTCGTGATCGTCCAACTGTTTCTCGAACGTTTGTATGAGTTTCTGTTGAAAATGTGTACATTTAGTGCAGCGTTGGGAGTGGGACGGCACAAACATACATCCTTTGGTGTTCACCTGAACCTGGGCACAGTGCTTGTATGGGACAGTCGAGAAATTGTCTACTATTTTAGCATATAAAATAAATAATTACATAACATAAAATTTTTGTCCTGTAAATTTTTTTTACTTTAAACCCACCACCAATTTAGTTGGAAGCGAACCATGCTCGTACATGCCATGCGTAACTTATGAAATATAATTATTTGATTGGGACCATATTAATAATTATAAAATAATAAAAGTAATGTTTGACAAACATACACAAATAGACATATTGTAACATCACTATTTCGCCATCCGTCCGTGACAGAGATGGGATGTCCATCCTCTAGTTAAGTTCTCAAAAATAAAAGCTAATCCAAACAAAATAATTACATTTCTTTATATAATGTATAAGATGTGAATATTCATGCGAATTGCGATTTTTTTTTGCATATGTGTGTGAATGTGTGTTTATATATATATATATATATATATATATATATATATATATATATATATATATATATATATACATATATATATGTGTGTGTGTGTGTGTGTGTGTGTATTTGTGCTATTGTGTGCACATTTAAAAACATCTTTATATAATGTTGTAATTCTTTTACATTATAACAATTAAAGAAAAAATATAAAATTCGTCGTTTATTACATGTATTATTAAATATTTTATCAGAAATTATATCACAGTTATATTCTCCATAATATTCATAACAACATAATTGTCATTATTATTTTAAGAAACAATATAAAAGTAGGTATATGTGTCTGTGCATAACGTTTGCATTGTATATGAGAATATTTGTAAGGTGTCATTTCGTAACTAAAATGTGCCCATTTAAATATATTTCATAATAAGTATCATATATATATGTGTGTGTGTGTGTATGTGTATACAAACAATCGCTCACCGTCTTCCTGTCAGCGAGCGTGGCGCGCCACTGCTTGAGCTCGTGCGCGTACTTCTCCTCGATGGCCTTCATCTTACTGCTCTCGTGGTTCATCAGCGCTTTGCGCTTCTCGTTTTGATACTGCTCTAGTTCTCTTAACAGAGCCTGGTGGACAACAAATAATATGTAATCCAATAGTCCGTCAGCAACAGGCGGGAGGCACATGAAGGGATGGTATGGTACAATGTCACAGAGATCTCGGACAGAGCTCATTACGTAATATTTTATTAAGTAATAAAATCCTACTAGTTGCGTATAAACACTCTCTCTCTCTCTCTCTCTCTCACACACACACACGTGACAACAAGACAGTACAAGTACATAACACAATTCAGAATGCTCACCTCTCCGGCCGCCTTGAGCTCCTCCCTGGCCTTGGCGTGTTTGGTCGCGAGGCGCTGTTGCTCCGCGCGGTAGCGACGCTTCTCGTTCTCTTGGAACTGTAACAAAATGATACATTGACATTAACGTCTTTTTATTCATAAAACGTCTTAAAAGCGAAACAAAAATCGGAAAATGAATTTTTCCATTAAAAATCTCGAATTTACTCACTTGTCACCAAGTTCTATTTGCCTACCCTGCTTTATAGAAGCTGTACATACAATGATATACACAAGCCACATACCTTCTTCAGTCTATCCCTGTCGTCCTCGTGGGCGGAGAGCGTGGCGGAGAGTGTGGGCGTGGCGCCGATGCGGAGTGACTCTCTGAACATCATCTCCCTCGCCTTCTGCTCGGCTCTTATACGCTTGGGTAACGATCTCTTCTCTAGAGCTTGACATTTTGCTAGTTCTTCTTCCTTGCGACTGTTCTTACTGTTGAAGGAAGATGGGTGGATGTCATTTTAGATGAGTATGACAAAAATAAATTTAAAAAAAATCACTTTGTAAAGAAGCTGTTGTAACAACAGGTTGGTTGTGGGTTCGATTTCCATGAGGGGACAATAAATGATATTATTTCTTCACTCTGGTAACTAAATGAGTCGGAGCGTTGAGTTCCGCCAGTCAACATGCAATATTAGAATAATATCCCAAAATTCGGATAATATCCGGAAATTAGAACAGATACAGAGTGTAATAGTGTGAAGCTATGTATTAACTTTTAAAATTTCTATGATTTTTCTACTTTCATGATTTCTTGGTAAACAGAATACAAAATATATAAGTATAAGTAACATAAATATAAGTACACTCCAAAAGAGATTCCAACATGCAACCACTTCAATTAACACTATCTGTGCTCACCGTTTTATTTGCTCCAACTCCTTATCATGCCGCACCAACATCTGATGTCGGCGCAGGAGAAACTCCTCCTTCAGCTGCCGCTTTGCGAGCTGGTGGCGCTCGTGGATCTGTTTCTCCTCCAGCTCCCATAGTGCAGCTTCGCGGGTACGCATTATCTAACAATTGAAGATAAGTGTCCAAATTATTGATCATATATTTTTAATTGAAAGAGTGATTGTTTAGAATGATGTGGTGGGTACCTGGTGGCGCTGCTGCAGGTACTGCCTGTCGGCGAGCGCCTGCCGCTCGCGGTGCTTGTCGTGCACGCGGCGCAGCACGGCGTCGCCCGCGTCCGCCAGCGCCGCCACGAAGGCGCGCTCGCGGGCCGCGTGCTCCGCGTCCAGGCGCGCGCGCCCCGACCGGTACGCCTCCTTGCGCCGGTCCTTGCTCACCAGCTCCACTTCCTGGGATAGATGGGTGGCATTTGTTAACAGCTCGGCTCGTCCGGTACTTGTGACGGTTCAAGAGGTTCTTTGACGTGCGCGTTTTCGCTCGGTATTAATTGAATATTACATTTTTTATTTTATTATATTATTTAATTCATTTTATAACTGGTGCTCAGACCTTATATCTATGGATTATTAAAACAAGGGGTGGGTTCAATAGTCAACATCTTCTTCTTCTAACGAATCTATCATCTTGTCGCAATCCATAAATTTAAAAACATACATTGAACTATCACTGGAACATTTCTGCCTCAAGTGACACAACCAACACACCTAAGCTAAGCTAAAGGACTAAAGCTATCCTTATTACTATGCCGCTACCTGCTTCAACAGCCGCAACTCCTGCTTGAGGGTATCCCGGAAATGCCGCAGGTCACGCTCGTGGTCTGCCCTGAGTCTCTTGGCGTGCTGCCTCAGCTCCGCGTCCAGCTGCTGGTCAGCTCGTTCCGCGGAGGCGCGCTGCGCTCTCGCCAGCGTGTCTAGGTCTGACTCGTGCGCTCGGGATAGTGATGCTAGTTCTGCATCGAACCTGTTACCATCATCACAGTAAATTAATCGTTTTTAATATGCAACCGACTGACTGACAGCCAAAGCTAATAAACTACATATTGGCTGAAATTTGGTATGTAATTTGTCTTGGGACTATTACTGACAGACTATTTCTCGAACTTTCTACTGGACCGGGATAAATCGAGATATTTACGTTTTATAGTTATCGCCAACGAGTATATTATTTTAGTATAAAAATACAATATATTTTGTAAAACCTGATTGTTTAACCTACTTCCAAAACAGTTTACTAAATCTACCTCTTGTCTTGCTGCTCTTTGAGCTGGGTCTCCTTGGCGTTGAGGTCCTGGAACTGCTTCTGCTCCTGCTTCTGCAGCATTTTGATCTCACGCAGCTCCTGCTTGCGGAGCGCGTGGTCGTCCCACGTGCGACCGCTTTCTTCGTCGCCCCATATTACCTATAAAGTATAATATGATGATGTTGTTTACATACAAATGATTTTCATTATGGTTTATATACTATACTAAAAAAAATATTTAAATTCCATAAAAAAAATATAAGTTATGGTAAACCTATACTATGTTCTCATGAAGATATGCATGCAAAAGATGTTAGAATACAGAATTCTAAAACAATATTGTAATATATTATTTCATAGATATAATTTATAACTATGAAATAATAATTATATAATGATATTTAACTTATAATTAATTAAATACCTTTGAAGTGGTGGTGGTGACCATAACGCCATCGATCTCGAATTTTCTCGTACGTTTCCGCGTCTTCTTCTTCAGGTTCGCCATGTGGATATCTTCTTTGGACCTATTGCGATAATAATTAATAAAAAAACAAATAATTTCAAAATACTTGTCATATAACTTAATATATTCAGTGAGAAATACACTAAAACTCATTTCTTCACTTTCCTCCTGTGTTTGAGGCCTCTGACCACAACTGACCAAAAATTAACATAGCTCAAACCTTTGAGCGGGAATGGAACTCCCTACCATCGCATTTATAGCCAGACATCTGTGACATGATTGATTTTAAATTAAAAAAAAATGCCATACAATCTTCAAATATTGAGTATATATATATATATATATATATATATATATATATATATATATATATATATATATATATATATATATATATATATATATATATATATATATATATATATATATATATATATATATATATATATATATATATATATATATATATATATATATATATATATATATATATGTACCGTTGTATCCTATTAGGCTGTCCATCTTGTGGCTTCCTCCTGAGCACAACTTCTTCTGTATCGTTGTTTTGATTTTCCGAGTTGACTCTGAAATAAATAAGTTTCTTTTTATATGTCATCAATAAATGAAAAAATACTAAGTGGCCATTTCCATATTTCGAATAATTTAGATGGCCTACAATTTTACCCTTGATCATGCACTAATAACTACCTAAAAAAAATATCAAAAACCCGATAGTTCCGGGGATATGCGCGTGTTTCATTTTTTTACACCAATTTTTCATTTTTTTTTTTTTTTTTTATTCTCATTTTAAGAGCTGAGTCACTGGGTGACTATGTTGCTCTGGTTAGTATTTTCATTTTCTTATTAAATTATAAATCATTTAGTTAGGGGACCAATTATTATTAGGTACCCACCTGGCAGCGCCATTGACCATGTGGTGCGACTCGTGGGACGCGGTGGTGGCGCTGGTGCTGGTGGCGAGCGAGTCTGCGTCACCGCGCCGGGATCGCTCTGACGCTACTGAACCACTGTCCGATTGGGATCTGCCGCTGGAATGACAAATAATATTTTTTATCAATATTATTTAATAGCGCTAAGAGAAATTAACGCCGCGCTTTTTTTTATCAAAACGGTGCAATAGAAATACTATATATATTAAAGCATATATGTATGTATGTGTTTACGTATTCATGTATGTATATAATCTGTTATTGTTAGTTTATTATGTTTATTTATATATTTTTTAATATTATTTAAATATATTGATGGTAATATATACTATGTAATGTATTTTATGTAAGTATGTACTATGATTATTTTTAAACCAGCTAATATCCATGGGTCATTATTTGTTTCCTATGGTAGGGGTTGCCTAGAAGTGATAACCTGTTACCACCTTTACACCACAATTTTATTACATTTTTATTACTTTTTTGTAATTCTTATTATTTAGGTTAGTGTAATAAAGCATTAAATCAATAAATAAAATAAAATATATAAATGATGTATATATAAGAATACAAGTAAAACGTGCTACGTCCAGCACTGCAGCAGCAAGCACTCACCTCTCAAAGCTGTCGGGACTGAGTCGAGGCGGCGCCTGCGCGTGCGCGTGCGCCGAGCCTGAGTCGCGCACGCGCACTTCCTCACCCACCGTCACTACCGACACGTGGGATGTGTCCTGTTAGAATAAATTATTTGTTAATAAATTAAATTAAAATAAAAAAAATTAATGTTTCCAAACGGGAATCGAATCCACAAGGGTCGCGTCAACAACCACATATTGTGCTGTGCTATTGCCATTTTTTTTTTAAAGAACATATAAATAATATTTAAACGTAGCGCGAAAAGCTTAGATTCCAGTCCTGCTATGTACAATTTTGTATTTAATTAACAAGGTTAATATTTATTTCTTTTATGAAACAATATGCAATAATATATTATTAAAAAAAAGATACCAAATTGAGGTGGTTGTGTTGGCTGTCGTCAAAGACACCAGAGTCACCGGCACCAGGACTCAATATCAACACTTCACTGCTATCAAGTCTTCTGCCGCGACTCTTTTCTGTAAAGAAAAAAATATATATATATATATATATATATATATATATATATATATATATATATATATATATATATATATATATATATATATATATAAATAATCTATACTGGAGCCGTCGCCGCGTTAACACGTGTTGCCATAGCAACGTGTACGTCACTTCATATATGTGTATATAGCCAGACGTATGGTAGTGTGTGTTGTATCTATTATTATATTATGGGTATTTATTTAAAGTATTTCTAATGCATTATTTAGAACTATATTAACTTTCTGCATTCCTAGGGTCCTAGGGGAAAGTGCGAGAGCACTAAGGACGCTCCCTTAGTTCTCTTAAATTCCAACTAATAGTATAATATCAAGTGAATTTATACTAAAAATTAATAGAAGCTATATATTTACAAATATATATATATATATATATATATATATATATATATATATATATATATATATATATATATATATATATATATATAAAGTTCTTGCTACATATGTTATATTCTCATATACCAATTATGATGTCGCACTACTATCCTAACACATGTTAGGACAGTACCACCCATTTACCATTATAGCAGCTGGTGCAATCCAACGAGTCCAGGGACGATGGTGCGAAGGCATCATCATCATCGGAGGAGGCTGCGCGCACCACCACCACCTCGTCCATAGGGGGCGTTGTCGATATAGTCACCGCGTTGTGGGGTAGCTGGGGACAGAAATAAATTAGGTAAATATAAATACTTATTTTATAATTTCCCGCTTCATCCCGCATACAGCAGGCGAGTGTTAAGACACTGCGTTCTCCTCTCTCCTGAAGCCCCAGCATTCGTATTTAAGTAGCAAATATTTTTCATGTACCATTCTTGATACACTATTTACAAATTGATCTGAAGTTTTTGTTAATATGAGTATTTTTTAGCATATATATCTTTTAACATTACTTTAATGACACAGAAATTTGATGACATTTAGAAAAGGCACTAGGTAGTGTACAGATGGTAGCGGGTTTATTACCGGCGCGGCGGTGTTGAGCACCGGCGGGTGCGTGGTGGTGACGGTGACGAGGCCGACGGGCGCCGCCGCCAGCGAGTTGGGCTCCGCGCTCACCGCCACCACGGTCACTGCTTGTTGGGATGGCTGCGGAATGGAATAAGAGAATGAAATTAGATATTCTTTTAAAATAGCAATGTAAGTAGAGACTAGTGTTGAAACCCTCGCGTTCTCTGCTTTCCGCACTAATTTGAGAAATTGTGTGCTGAAGCAAGGTAAAAAAAATAGTTCCTTATATCACCCTAACTACACTACTCACATCATTTTTTTCTTGTCTAATAAAAATAGGAAATACAACTACTAAAATATAAACATTTGGTCAAAGAGGACTCGAAACCATTTTCCAAATCCAAACTCCTTAAAAGATTATTCATATTAATTAATTTAAAAGTACATCACAATTAAATATGAAATGTGTTTTTATTATCTACAATTTCTTTATTTTTTTTTTACTATACAGAATATTTAAAAAAGTAACTAAGTTGCATAAGCTGCACTCACCGTGACCGGTCGTATTTCCACTTGTTTCACACCACTCTCCTCTATCGAGCTCGACCTCGAATAGTCCTTGCTCACTCTATCTCGCTCTCTCTTCACTTCCACACTATACCTGTCCTTGTCATCTACAGATCTAGATCTGGACTCAATGCGACTCACTTCAGCACTAACTCTCTTATTCTCACATATTTCTGTAGAACTTGATCTGGAACGTTCTTTTTTATCATTTTTGATTATTTCCGTAATGGCACGCATTTCCGGTTTAATTTCGTTGTTTATTTCTATACTAGATTTACTTATTTCTGTGCTTCTTTTGTCTTTGATTTCACTCAGTCTGACGTCATCAGCACTCTTTCTCACTTCGATTTTAGACTTATTATCTGTTGTCACTTTATTAGTATCTGTGCTTGTCTTTTTAACAGGTGAAACATCAACACTCTTTTTTATATCTCTATCCTCTTTATCTTTACTAGATTTATTATCTTTAATGATTTCTAGATTAGATTTTGTGTCTGTGGTGACATTAATTTCTAAGCTGGACCGTTTGACTTGTATAACTTTGTCTACCAAGTTTGCTTCTGAGTTGTCTTTTTTGATATCTGAGCTCTTTTTATTATCTGTGGGACTAGTTTTAATAGTTTCGCTCAGTTTATCATCTACGGTACCGTTGACAGCTCGGTTGTCATGCATCGGTTCGGGAGTATTTATTCTATCATCAGGCTTTGGTTTAATATCCTTATCATTAATGTGTTTTATTTCTTTTTTATCTGATTTATCTTCTACAGCCTTCTCTGCTTCGCGGCATACCTGCAAAATTTATATTATAATAATATAAAAATTGACACCATTGTGGCATTATTAAAATGATCTAAATACTTATCTTTATTGAACATATTGACAAAATAATTTAAATATTTACATATATATGAAAATTGTTTAGCTATCGAGCTAGGCTGAACAATTAACGTTAGTTAATTAAGGTACAACGGTACCTGTTCCACAATGTCTCCAGCGACGGTGACGTGCGGCGTGGCGGGAGGCGCGGGCGCGGGGGTGGGGGCGGGGGCGGTCGCCGGAGGGGGCGGCGCGGGCTGCTTGCGGGCGGCGCGTGCGAGCGGCGCGGCGGACGACGGCGAGGGCGGAGAGGGAGGGGAGGGCGGCGAGGGCGGGGGCGGCGATACTGCGCCGGGAGGGGGAGGCGCGGGGCCTTTCTCTTTCTTTGGTGCCTGTGGACGGCACGTCGTGAAAATGGAAACCTTTATTTTGATGTATAATATTATAGTAATGGTATATAAAACAGTATAGTAACATAAATTTCATACTAAAATTCATCTGTAAGATCAAAAATAAAAAAAAACAATGTAACGAATTTAATAATAATAAAACAATAATTTTGTGATTATGTGTATTACAAAAAGTTTTAATTTAATAAAAGACGCCATTGTTAAGTAAGTAATGCTTTAATGTAAGCTCACCGGCGGTCTCCTGTCAGCGGCGGCGTCGTCGGGCATGGCCCGCTTGGCGGCGGCGGGGGCAGCGGCGGGGGCGGGCGGCGCGGGCGAGGCGGCGCGGGGGGAGGGCGGCGCGCGCGGCGCGGGGGCGGCGGCAGCGGCGACGGGGGCGGGCGTCGCGCCCGGCGTGGGCTCCGCCTCTGACACTAGGGAGTGAAAATGTAAAATGTGTTTTAATATATTTGTGTTTTAAATGTGTTTGTTTTTGTTATGAAATTTTCAAATCTTTCCTATATAAAAATATCTATACATACTATCTATATTAAGCTATATTGAGCTTTTACCTGAAGTCAGCATTACTTAATGGGTATGTATGGGCCTGGGTCTCAAACAAATTTTAGTTATTGAATAGTCCGAGCACGCGAGCAAACCCGCAGGTAAAAGTTAGTCACAAGCTTCTAGTGTACTCACTCTTGATGTCCGGCGTCTCGCCCGACCTCACCGACGTCGAGTCATCTTCCATGTCCACATGCATCTGAGAGCTGCGGTGCTCCTGTGGGGCAGAACAAAAAAAATTAACACCTCGTTTTATTTTGAGGTTTTATATTAAACATAAATATTACTAATTACTAAGATGAATCTTTCCTATGATAAAAATGAATCTATAGCTCAAAATATGCCTAAAAGCAGCAAGGAGCGGCCATAAAAAAATCGTCTACAAACTAAATGTTATATTAGTACAATAATACAAATAAGTTAGTAGACTCTGGTACCTTCGACGACGGCGGAGGCTCTCGCGGCTGGTTCGGTTCGCAAGCAATGTAACCACACACATACGTCACATTAACGTATTGTTATAATATATACACACTCACACACACATACACATATATATATAGAATTATATTAAACTATAGAAAAAGTAAGAATGCATTATACAAACTATATTTTTTTATGTATTATAAATTCATATGTTAAATATAGAAAAAAAGCACTTTCTGTATGTTATAAGGTAGGTATATAAATATTAAATTAAACTCAATGTTTTGACTTTTGTAAAATAACCGTGTATAAATGGTGTTTTATTTTAGTAAAAAAAAATAATTAAATGTTTCATTTATACAGTTAATCGTCTTAATAAAATGAATCTCACATTATTTTATTGTCATTGTATAAATAATTCTTACTGAACCAGAGGTTGTACATTCAATTTCCCATAAATAATATATTTGAGCTAAATATAAATATTTCTTTGCGCGTACAGCAGCGTAGTCATGGGAATCGAACCCACAAACCGTCGCGTTTACAGGCAGACGCTGTGCCTCTGCGCTACGACGGTCCTTGATCTAACTAGAACAAAGAAATGTTGCCCTATTGTGCCATAACGGCCCGTATCACATATACTTAGCTATATAATATACATATATACTTAAAAAAAAACGACAACACACAATAAAAAAAAGATCATATATAAATAAATATATTTAAAAAAACAGTGCAAAGAAGCTCTCTCTATATATATACTAACCAACCCTCTGATATTGCTCCTTGATGCGCAGACGGCTGCGCCGCGCGCGCGTCTGTCCGTTCGTAAGCGTGTGGTATTTACGTGACGGTTAGTATTGTATAAACATATGTGTATATACATATATAACTTATTAGTAAAAATTATTACATACAAATATGATTTGTTAGTAAAAGCTTTCAGCATATATACAGAATGTTACAAAAAGTTAATATTTTATATTAAAGTACATAACTAAAATTTAAGTAGGGTTTATTTTGTCAACCATATATCCTGGCAATTGAGTGTCCTTTTTGATTAGACCTCTTTTTATAACTATTACTAGCGACATATCTACAACTCTCCCAATAAAACATCTTAAAAGTTAAAATTTAAATAACCTTATTACTAAACTAGTACACAGTTCGCGGCTTCGCTCGCTTGGGTGACACTAACACCACTATTAATAAATATATACTTTCTTCATGAAAAAAAAATCTAGAGATTTTTTTATCCTATATAAAAATTCCCTTATATGTTTGCGTATACATACCTCAGAATCATCATCTAGCAGTTCCTCTTCAACAACTTCAGCCCTATATTCCAGGAGGAGATCCCTGAGGGACTTGGAGTTGAGGTCTCCAGAGACAAATTCATGCTTGAGAAGATCTATTGAGGTGGGCCTCTTTTCTGGATCCTACATAGTATATATTTTAGAAATGTTTTTTTATTTGTATATGTGATGTTCAAATTGGCAATATACAGATTGACTATCAATTATTAGAAACTGGTCTAATGGGCTAAATATAGTCTCTGTAATAAAGTATGAGCTCCACTGCAATATTATGAATTTAAAATTCTATATTTTTCCCCTTTATACTAATATACATTAAACCTCATCAAAAACGTAAATAAGAACACAAAAGCAAAGCTTAATATATAATAATATTATGTGTGTTTGTTTACTTAATGGACAAAATAAATAATATCTAATTAGATGCCAAGTTTTGTAGATAATGCTGGTTTTTTTAACAGCGTCACGCCTTTAATATAACGCATATCTTTTTAGCTTTTCACGTAAATAATTGTGTTAAATGGTGGTATTCACTTCAAACTAAATATAATCATCCGGAGAGGGAACCGAATCCACAACTAGACCCTGTTCCTTGCAAACCCACCTTGACCAGAGCTTTGGAAATGAAGTCGTTGAAGGACTTGGACCAGCGCGAGGGCGCGTCCAGGGTGGGGGGGTCGCTCTTCTGTATCTTGAGGAGGACGCGCATGGGGGTCATCTCGTGGTTGGGGGGCTCCATCTGGGCGAACTCGATCAGGGTTATGCCTAGGGACCAGATGTCAACCTGTTCGAAATGGAACTTATTAATGAAATAATTTAATACAACTTTATTATAAAAAAAATCACAAAAAGACATTCTAGAGAATTATACATTTAAATTTGATGTATTAGTTAAAATATTATTTAATTACAAAACATATAGATTAAATGTGAAAGTAGCATGTGATTAAAACAAAATACAAGGAATATATACTTTAATTTAAAACTTGAAGACTTGAAGAAGAAAAAAAATACTACAAAAGTCAAGCCAACACAAACCTTGAAATCATACGGATGATCTCTAAACGTTTCACACAACACCACCTCCGGCGCCATCCAGTACGGCGTGCCGATGAACGTGTCGTGTTTCTGCAGCGTCGACTTGTTCTTGGCGGACACGCCGAAGTCAGCTGGAAATTCATCATGAGAATATTATTTAGATATGCTGTGGACTAAACTTAAGTAAATAAAAAATTGGATATATGGAATAAATGTAAATAATTATTATATATTTATTTACTAGCTTATAAAAATATTTTTTGTTAATACCAAAAGTTACTTGTCCAAATAAATAATTTATAGTACAATTAGAATATTTATATAACATTGCTATGGATGCTTCTTAGTAATCCGATCAAGTATAGGACCAAACCAGTCAATTTTAAAGAAAATCCACTATATTTTACCAACTTCAGGCATCAATGAGTGTTGAGTGACAGAGGATCAACGCGGCGCATTCTTGCCATATCCGGGTAACAAATGCAATCCATCCCCAAATTAAGAAAAAATTTAAAAAATCTCACCCAATTTTACACCTCCCGTCATAGTAGCAAGAACGTTGCCAGCCTTCAAATCTCTATGTATGACCCGTCTCGAATGCAAGAACTGCAATCCTCTGCACATCTCGCGGCAGACGTAAGCTATTTGGGACTCGTTGAGGCCTTTCTCCAATTCGGACATCACCGAGTCCAGGGCACCACCGTCGCAATACTCGAGGAGCATCTAGAAAAAACAGATCATACATAATATAAGAATATACTAAAAGACAAATCCAGATATCAAAACACAGCTCCAGCAATTGAACTTAGAATCTCGAACGATTGCAGACAGGTTCTTTGTACAACGTAAGTGAGCATTAAAAATTTAAAAAAAATGTAAGTGAAATGGGCAATGTTTGTATGTGCTTAGTTAATAGTTAGTTAATTTTTGTTTTTGGAGATTAGATGTTACTTGCGACAAAGCCTGAAGTAGAAATTTGGGTAATTATACTTGCCAAGTTCAAATGTTAAATTTGACGTTAATTCGTCAACAATTTCCACGTAAATTTATACTCAAATAAATATAATCCCGATTTTTTTAGACAATTTTAAAATTTTAGTATTATCATAGACTAGTGATAAGACACACCGTTCTCAGCTTTCCGTCTTTACAGAATTGCGTGTTGAGAGGCGGGTCACAACACCGCGCTTAGTCTTGCCACAGCAGCGAAGAAAATGAAAATTAATTCTTTCTTCCGAGTGGGAATTGAAGCCACAACTTTCGTGTTAACAGTCAGACGCTGTGCCGCTAACGAAAAACACTTGCCAAAAATATTTTTTTAGTTATAAAAATGGTCACCAAGCATTTACTTTTCTTAATAAGGAATGTAAATTAAACCAACTCACCCACAACTTGTTATCAATGAAATAGGCCTCGTGGAGCTCCACGACGTTGGGGTGCCTGCACTCGGACAGTATGTCTATCTCGACGGTGAAGTCGGCGAGGTCGTCCTCGTTGTCGAGCACGCACATCTTGGCGGCGGCGAGCTGGCCGGTTGTTTTGTGTTGCGCTTTGTACACCTGGAGGGAAAGATCGGTCAAGTGCGAGTCGAACTCGCGCACATACGGTTCCGTACCAAATTCGTAATCGTAGGTCAACGTGAAGTACAAGTTATAACAGCCTGCTGAGCCGCTACTACTAACTAGTCATTTTACATAAAATGAACAACAGATATGACTTTGTAATTATGTTTTTGTGTGATATATTTATAAATTTAAAATTATCGAATTTTCGCCTTTATTTGCACAGTAAGTTTACATTTAATTTAAAGTTAGGTCAACGGGAAGTACTCTACAATTTTTGATTACGCAGCGAATTTTATACATAACGCGGCAGAAACAAAACATACACGCTCCTTTTTTTTTTTTTTGATATGTTTGATATTTCTGTGCTGGATATTTGATGTTAACTGGTTTCCTCCGCATGATGGACGGATATACAGATAACATATATGTAGCAATATTTTTAAAAATAATTGATTGTCAAAGTTTACCTTCCCAAAAGCGCCGTCGCCGAGCTCGCCCACCATGTCCCAGTTCTCATTCGGGTCGAAGTTGTCCCGTATGTTGCTAAACACTTTTTTCTTTTTGGCATCATTGCCGCTGCCAAGGTGCAGCACCTAAAAAAAAAATAGATATATAATTTTTATTTAGTCGTCTTACAATATTTATGACGATTCGCCAGTATTTTGAATAAGAAATATCGCATTGAATATAAAAAAAATAGTGAGATTGGCGTTTAAGAGATTATTTTACACACGTATCATGATACGCGGATAGGTTAGGTTAGTGATAAGGTGGGCAAAGTAGTCATATTCTGGAGATGTTTCACGATGGAACTTAACAATGCAATTTGTCCAAACAAATCTTCATACAAGCATATTCACAAATCATAAACATTATGTACATTCAAACATATGTAGATTGCGACAGATTTTACTACACGCTTATTTCCCGCCTATACCAGATTAGGCAGAGAGAATCAGAGAATATAATGTCCAGAGCTCTACGTTCTCCGCTGTCAGCCTGGATTGTCTGTTGATTGGCGGAACTCAAGAGAGGAAACTGAAATAAGTTATTCCCCCGAATGGCGATCGGAGACACAACCATCATATTTAAAGTCAGATCCTGTGCCGCCACCACCACCACCACGTGTGCACCACGACGGTCCTCAACAGATTTCTCTTACTAAATTATTTAAGCCCAGCACCCGCACTATGACTATAATATTACGCAACTGAGATGATTTGTTGTACAAAAGCAGGAAGCAGAACGAACGTGCTATATTGGGATATGGAGTGAAAGGCAGTTCTCTTCGCAATGATTAGTCTTTGAGTATATAAATTATTATTTAAGATGACAACTAACATAAGGTACTGTTTGGCAAGTAAATTATTACCAGCACTACGCTGTATTCCGCATATAGCTGGGTAGGTAGGTAGTGTTAATCCACACTAAGGATAGAAAAAATACTTAAAGAAAACAAATAAAAATTTTGAACGCAGCGGAAGGGATTCGAACCCGCGCTTCATTGAAACCGTCCAAGCGCTCTGACCACTAGGCTATGCGTTCTTTCTCACGCTGCGTCGAAATTCTTATATGCTTTATACAACTTATTACGTTGTTAGCATCTCTATAGGGAGATTTTTACAAATTTCAGCTACCCAAAGATTATTGCAAAGAACAATCATTTAGCAAGAGAGAATGCTATTTTTATTAAATATTTTAGGATTTAAAGGATAGAAAAAATATTTAAAGAAAACATATAAAAATAGAAGAACATAGTGTTAAGACATTGCCAATTTCCAAGACATTTGGCAGGGCGTGTTGAGTGGCGGAACACACCGCGCTCTATCTTGTTACCGGAGCAAGGAAACCGAAGTAACTAATTCTCGCCGAGTGGGAATCGAACCCCCAACCGTCGCATCTACAAACAGACGCTGTCCCTCTTCCGCACGACTCTGACGGCCCCAAGTAAAATAATTTATAACGCAACACACCGACAAGGACCGTCTTAATGAACTACTTATGCTATTTACAGAAATTTATATTCAATAATTTACTACTACTATACGCAGTATGCATTTATTCTAACTATTACTATAGTCTCTATTTTCCGTCTAAAGCAGGGTAGACAAAGAGAACCTAGTGTTAACACACTCCGTTCACCACTTTCAGTCCAATTTGGAGACATTGCGTGTTGAGTGGCAGTTTGTGACTTTCCCGTCACCAGAGCGAGGGAATTATATAATTAATTTTCCCTGAGTGGGAATCGAATATACCTACAACCGTCGCCTCATATTTGTCTATATTGAAATATTTTAAATGTACAAAGGTTATTTGTACATTTAAATGTTTAAATGTACAAATTTTTATAACTTTAATAATGTATAAAATATGAATTTAATATTAAGGTATTTTTTCTTTTAGGAGATGTAAAATAAATAAATTCAGCGAATGGACCCTTCGACGTGCATTTACATGAAGCTCGCCAAGCCTCCACAAGTTCCAAACCCTGACAAACGCCATGCACTCATTTGTGTACAGTACATTAGTGATTGATTGTTTTGTTTTGTTATGTGTTTAAAATCGGCCCGGATCGGCTACAAGTTCTTGCAAGCTTTCGCAAGTCAAGTTAAACATCCCGCTAACACGCTTGCCGAGCGGGTAAATGCTCGCTCTTCAATTTAGTATAATATAACTGTACATACCTTTTTAAGATTATTAAAGAAAGACATGTCGTCAGTGAGCGCGTCGTCGCCGACGCGCAGAGCTCTCAACCGTCTTTACTCATCTTGACGCCGCACCTCTGCTATTTCTGGAAGAGAATTAAATAATATTTTATTACTAATATGAAACCTGTAACAAGGTGATAAAAGCAAGAAAATAAAAATTAAATTCACAAATTGTACCCGCCTGTAGCCGGATAGCCAAGAAAAACGTAGTGTCAAGACACTCTGCCTGAACTGCAGACATTGCGTATTCCTTTTACGGAACTCGAAGCCGCATATTAACTAAATGATTTTGGTTTTTTTTTGCTAGTTAGTTTTTTAGTCACACAATGTTGCACACGATCAATGTGGCTTATATTTACAAGCAAATAAATAAAATAAATTAGATATTTTTACTTTAGTATTAAATGAAAACAATACAATTTACTTATAATTTGTATATAAAGACATCATTAAATTTCCGCTATCGATGCAAAACGTTTTATTCTAGTTGAAAATGCTTTAGTTTTACAAAAGCAGATAGATACCACAGACCGGGTAGGAAGTGAAACCAGGTCTCTACAATGCAAAGACGGAAATGAACAGCGCTGACATCTTTCATTGAATCTAAATTAAAATTTATCTCAGGTACGAATTGCAAGGAAAAAAGGAAAATAATGGAGGAAAAAAACTATTTTTTATAATTTTTTTTAATATCCTATTTCAGCTTCACGCTTTATCAATTTGGCAAGAGAGATGGGGAGACCTCAGCTGACCCACGAGAAGACAGTACTGATAATACTGCAGGAAGGCCGCGTAAAAACCATGAGGTCACCTTGAAGAGCATGTATGAACTACAAGGCTTTTGATACTACAAGGAAAACTACCAATCAATACTAAAAGCAACGAAACAGTTGACATTGTAACAATAGTGTCAAAAACGGCTGTTAATAACAGATTCTTTAAAGAGCTAGACACCTGGGATAAAATTAATATTAAAAGCTAATTTAAAACGTCATTTCATTAATTTCGTCTAAAATCAAATATCCTTCACTGAAATAATCCGACACTAAGAGACAGTACGAAATAATTTTAAATACATAGCTTTGTCTTGTCACAAGAGCAAGGAATAAAAAATATCAATAAATTTGCCCGAGTGGCAATTGAACCCATTACCGTTGGAATTACATTCAGACGCTATACCGCTATACGCTACAACGGCTCAGTATGTAAATAAAAGGATAAACTTAACCTACATATAACATTCGGATCTAAAAATATCACAACCAGCCTCTGTTTCTGATAATACGCTATAAATAAATTAGCCACATATCACCCGCTTACTGGTGACCTCTTGACAAACTTCACCTCGTCCTTGCTCCTCTGATAGCATGGCATACATTAAGACTAACACTGTAACAATATATGACGAAAAACTCATGATTTACTCAGAAAACATGCGTAGCGTCACGACACTACCTTCTCCGTTTTCTGTCGGAATGAATTGGAGAATAATTTACCACTTTAGACGTTAAGATGTAACAAACGAACACACTCACCGTATTATTTGAATAACAATTACAATATGTATATAATTTGTAGCGTTTCCGTTTCTCACCGCACTATTAGTCATCATTTAATACCGAGTAGTTTATCAGCGTGTATGTTTCCGTTGATATGACAATACTGGCCCAGTACACTACGTGTATATGAGGCTGTCGTGACATCGCCACAGCGGCTGTGGGTTCGATTTCCATGAGGAGGGATGAATTATTATTCTTTCTCTCTTTCTCTTTGCCCACCGTGTTTCCATGCGGAATAAAGCGTGAAGTTGTTCATAAGAGTTGCATGTTTTATGTATTAATAATAGAATATGCAGAGACAAACTTAATAATTATATAATTTAATAATACATACATACACTATAACCTATTTAAGCGACGCACTCTTAAGTATTACTCTTGATGAGTCTAATCAAAAGAGTATTGAACCGATCAACATGTCCGTCCGTCCGCACTGCGTTACAGCAACCATTTAGATATTATAATTCTAGTATCCTATACTATACTACTTATTTATACTATTATAGTAACAACACAAATAAGTTGTTACAAGCTAATTTAAGAGTAGGTAAAGTAGTTGGTTTCGTAAAGTATTTCAAATTATTATTTTCTGAGTGTGAAATAACACTTTAAATTTAAATATATATATATATATATATATATATATATATATATATATATATATATATATATATATATATATATATATATATATATATATATATATATATATATCTAAGGATGTGAGTATTTCAGCAACAGAGCGTGGTACGGGTCACCGATACGTCCGTCCAGCTGTGACGGTCCGTTACAAGATACAACACTACGCCCGGCGCTTACATCATCATTTCTAGATTGATTTAAGTTTATCACATTCAGAACTAACATTTCAAAAAGAACCAACCAAAAACGTATCTTAAGCGAGAATAGAATACCTTATATACATAGTGAATGGTGCAGAATTTATTGAGAAAAAAAAAATATATATATATATACATCATATATTTCGTCTGTATATTATGTTGAATATAGGTATATACCATATACCAGTGCGAGCGTTCAGATTTCCCCTGGTCACTTAGAGTGTGTGAAGTACTAAGTAACAGGTAGAAAGTAACCCAACACTTAGTTGAGGTGGGGTCACACCGCACTGCATGGTTGCTAGTCGATCAGCTATGACGGTCCGTTACAACATGCACCTCTCTCCGCATATGTAGACTGCACTGGACACTGCAGGTGTTGCGAGCACCATGCACATAAATATTTAGGTAACGCGTTACCTTATAACCTTTGCTTGCAACGTAAAACCAAACAATGCAAAGCGTACACGTTGCCATGGGAATTTCTTAAAATCCCCTCTGAGTGCTCGACTATACATCCTCAAAAAACTAAATGCAAACAGATTAAATACAAAAAAAAAATACTAAAAATATTGCTTACGAAAAATCTAAATAATTTTGATTAATTTTTCTCATTTTTCAATTCTAAATCCAAAAATTACTTTAATTATAAACAGGGACTGGTTGTGTTTCTAAATGTTGTCACCATTTTAACCATAATGTAGCGCCACAGACGTCACATGAAAGATGATCTCTAAATAAGGCATTATATACATACATATATTATATATTGACAGTTTAATAACATGTGTACGAAGTTAAAGATAATTCTAATTAGTATGTATAAAATTATCAAAGTAAATGCTTGTTGTATTATAAATACAACTCGTACAACGTGATCAAAATTAGATCTTATCACAAAACACGTTATACCAGCTGTTATCTTTATTATTATACATTTCTCTTAATCTTATCACTGTCCCTTTGTTAGACCCTTATCTGGTACTGAAGCCTGAAATAATTTCAATGAATGCACCCTTTTGTTGAGTGTAAAGGCGAGACAATCTAATACTAGTAGACTATACGGGAGGTAGCGGGTTCGACATTTATAATATAAAGTTATACTTTTAACTTAACAGGCAATAGTTTCGAAAACTACTTGCACATAATGGGTACTAAAAAAAATTACAGAATCTTAAAAAAATTACAGAATCTTCCCGTTGCGACGCAGCTGAACAGAGTCTGACTGTAAAAGCGACGGTCGTGGGTTCAATTTCCATTAGGGGAAATTAATTATTTTAATATCCACGCTCTGTTAACAAGATGAAGCGCGATGTTGAATCCCGTCTTTATAAATGATACGTATACTGCATAACGTTATAACGTTTCAGATGAGATTGACTGACTGATTACAATACAAAGTCATTATTGACATTTATTTGACATAGATGGCTCTAGTAGTACATATTATCTAAATTTTGGTCATAAGACTAACAACGACACTGAACACTAAAAAAAATATCCACAGCTACAACAATTTCTAATAAAACAGACGCAACAACATATATATGTCATCGTAAATAGCAATAGTGACGTAATTGTTGTACCTAGTCATTTCGCCTGTAGTGATGTATATTGTTGTACATATATTATGCTAACATTCACCTGTGACTTCGCTCGTGTCGTGTCACATAAAGTGTCCATAGCAACTTTGATTAACGTTATAAAATACCAAAATAAAATATAGATATACAGCATGTATTTTTTTCTTATTGTTCTAAGTGGATTTTATAAAATTTTATTATTTGCAAAGTTTTTGACATTGAGACACTGTTTTTTGACATTGGCTACAGAAATATTACACCATTTATTTAATGACAATTATTCATCATACCGAGCAAATACATACAATATGCATAAGCGTTAAATATAGTATGTACATACTAGGTTTTACCCGTGACTTCGTCCACGTGTACTTACCATTTATCATCCCTCCATTTTACCCCTTTAGGGGACAATTTTATCCATTTCACCTAAACAGATCATTGTATTTCTAATGATGAATACCAATACCAATTTTTATACTGTGAACTCCAAAAATGAGAAATTTTCCGTATTGATTTTATCTCATTTTCATTTTGTCTACACAAATCGTTTTAAATTGTAATCCAAAACTTATATACCTATTTTCATACTTCAAGTCTAAAAATTTAAAGAAAATATATGATTCAAGCCTTCTATATATGTATATAGACAAACAGACGCTGTCGCGATGCAGAGGCACAGGTGTGACCATAAACGCAACGGTTAATTCCCACTAGCGGGAATAAATCGCTTTAATTCGTCACTATCGGCGGCGTTAAGTTCCGCCACACAACCCGCAATCTTTCAATAAGTGGAAGACAGAGAGTTAACACTAGATACCCTCTCCAAACCTGCTATATGCGAGATATACCGAAAAGAAAAATTATTCCATACAAATTGTAGAATGACATACCCTTTGCCCGACATACATACACACATACAAACATATATAGGTATGTATGACACATTTACAAGATACCGTACAACCGTGTCTATAACCTTTTCTCTTGACCGTGGCTTATAATTAAACGCTTGGATATTCCAATTAGTATAGCTTGCGTATTCAACGGGCGTCTCAATTGTTAGGCTGAGTGGTCCAAGAACTTGAGCAAAGCGGAAAACCTATATACAAATGAGCTCAGGCTATATACAAATGAGTCATGGCGATTGGGGCACAGCATTTGACTGTAAACGTGATGGTTTTAAATATTATGGAACGGAATTGCTTAACACTAAGTACCCTCTGCCTACCCTGCGATATGCGGGATACAGCGTGAAGCGAAAATAAAGAAACTAAGTGAGTGATTGACAGAGAGATCACAGCTTACGGAGAGTAGAAAGCGGAAATTTTCAATGTGGTTATGATGGAGAATATAAAATATGTTAAAATTATAAAAATTAAGTAATTCCCTCCTCTCTTGTAGGATATTGAGATAAGATAATGCATTGTTATCTGGGCGTGATAACGTTTTGTAAAATACTTCCTATATAAATGCTTGCAACGTAAGTTTTATATCAAATTTGCTATTGCAAAGTGTTAACGTACAAGGGCTTATAAGGCGAAGGACTTTTGGTCTATACTAATATTATGCTGAAGAATTTGTTTAGTTGTACGCACTAATCTCAGGAACTACCGTAAGTATATACTATACCTATAGTATAGGATAGGTATATAGTCTAATATCAATAAAGGCAATAATAGGTATTTCTATGTAACCTTACAGTACCTGCGCGGCGGTCAGAGTTACCTCGAACACTTAAAAGCAAACCAGCAGGAAACAGCTACTATGTGAACAAACGACATGTTATGTAAAAAAAATGCTTAATTCCAATATAATTACGTAAAACATTAATTACTGCTGTATTAAGAAATGAGACAGAACTAGATTTCGTCTAATACAAAACTAGTTTAAATAAATCAGCTTTCTATTGAGCAAAGTGAAACATTTTCACTTTCAACAAATGTAAGAGTAGAAAATTAAAAATATTTGCCAATCTCTGTATTCAGCTTCACACTATGTCGCACAGCAGAGAGAGAGAGAAAGAGGACTTAACTGTCAAAACACTATCTGTTCTCCACTATCCGTTCGAATTCAAGCGATTATGCAAGCGAGTTCGAATTCATTAAATGGCTTACAAGTAACCCCAAGATCCCCACCTTCCCACTACGCCATGGTGGACTTAACAATAAAAAGACATATTACAATAAAAAAGATTTGTTCAATAAATTAAATAAATATTTGTTTAAACCGACCATATACTTACAATTAGACCGCACGTATGACATCACCATCTAAGGTTAAATGACATGTATAGTGTCATATGGTGTATATCAGTACCTAAGTCATGCTCATGAGTAATCTCCTTAACACTATACTAAAAGTAAAATACCTTCTCGAATCTCGTCCTTTACTTTTTTTGCTTTTGAACTTCGCATATTATATATTTATGGTCAACGTTAGAATTCGTATGTATTTTGGATGGCAGAAACCAAAATTACACTGTCTTACGATATCAATAAATTAAGCATTTTAGACACCCCAGGCTGTACCAAGGATTCCTGACCTCATTGGGGCCCAAATGGCCTGTAAACAACTGCACCCTATAATTACCTATTTGTTACTTATAGCATTCCATCATATGCCTTAAAGTCATGCCGACACTTATCCTATCCTTATTTCAATGAAATACAAGTGGCGAAGTGTCCATATAACACGATTCTCATCGGGTTACTTGTTGTAAATTTTAATAAATATTAAATAACAATTTACAGTTAATTATGTTACACAGTTTTAACTATAAATCCATTTTATTACATGAATACAACCTTTGATTTTTTTATTTCAGCTATATAAAATTATACGCCTTATTTGATTCCAGCTTATCTTTATAAAAATTTCACTGAAAACTACTAAATACCTGACCCATACTCAAATTTGTCTAAGCTGTGCCAAGTTTAAAACACGTTGCCTAACCCAGAATTACCCACAAACAGACAGACAGACAGACAGAAACCACTCGCTTCCCAAAATATATAATAAATACACCAAGTACAAGCAAAACAGAAGCCACGAGGAGGAAAACCTATAAATTCCACTGTGTTTAATTAAACACGTACTGTATTTATTTGCAAGATTAACATTCCTGAGTTATGTCAACGCTATTGTATAACTAACAATTAGGCGGACCTTACCGGTGTAGCGAGGAAGGCATTTTTCTGTTGCGACGAATGATGAATATAAAAATGATTTTTTTGTAATAGATCGTCTCAATTGTGGTAAAAAAATATTTATTGCATATATAATCAAGTATGGTGGTACCGTTCACGACTTCACTTGTGTGGACTTAAGGATCATGGCTTGGAGAAAAACCATGTCAAAATTTCAAATACTTTTGTACGAGTATACACTTTAGTTATTTTATGCATGTTCTATAAAAATATTAATATCCGTAACTTTGTTTCATAGAAAACCTTATTTTTCTAATATCAATACACCTTTAGAACCTATTACCACCACACTATATATACACATTAAAACTAAACCAAACGCTCCAAGCTCAAACTTATAAATACATTTTAAATTCACATTGCAATGTTCAATTCAAAGTAAATGCAAATGCATATTGCATTGAAAACCTCCATTAAAATGTGACCTCTGTGGCCGCAAACACTTGTTACGTACAACTTACAAATAACACACGGGCTATGCAGGTTTCTTTACGGTATTTTCCTCGCACAGCGCGTGACAAGGTCGACGCGCGTCTTGAATGAATCGTCTCATCATTTTATATGTCGGAGGAATTTATAAATTATAATTATATAAGTTACTTTAAGGTGCTATTACTTAACTTGAATAACCTAATTTAGAATACACAACATAGCTAGGCTAGCTAGCTAAAAATATTCTCACCCAGGAACAACTATGACAATAGATACCGCCAACCTATGTTTTTTCTCTTAGATGTGAGGATATTAGATATATCTATACATACGTGTTTTACGTGTGAAAAATATTTAGCAGTCTCATTTAGCTCTCTCGCACTAATGAGTCTATATAAAATAAAATTTGCCCAATAAATAAATATAATAAAATAAACTCAAAATTAACGAAGATGGCAAGAATATATAAAGTTTTCGGTGAATACCTCAATAAATTCCTAGATGCTTTGAACTATTGGATGTAAGAGGTGGCGAACAACAGCGAAACCATAAGAAACCATGTACTTCTCTAAACAAGACAAACACAAACAATCCTCAAAACCGATATAACTAAAGAGTGACTATGAGTACATATAGCCTCAATACAGCCAGACAAATGATAGAATAAACACACTTGTACAAGACAGGAATATAATATGAAAAAGTTCTGGGGGGTGAGCTCTCGCTATTGAGGACGAATTTCAAGGGTCCTTCCCAGTGGAGATCCACGCTCTATAGTCTATGCGATCGTTCACCTTACTACGCCTTTATGTTTCGATGACGATAATAATATGCAATCGATCGATATGTGAAGTACCCACTTTTGAAAGCTGCATTCGTTGACAAATAATAAATTATAATAATACATATTTATAATGTAGGAATTATACAGAAAAGAGCTGTAAAAAAGTCTCTTTTTTCCTCATTATTGATTTCTTTGTTTTTTTTTATATTCTCGCTTTACATTGCACAGTACATTGTAGGCAGAGAGAAATTCCTTTTAAAACTCTAAACTTTCCGCTTTCCGTCCGAATACGAGACATTAACTGTTGAGTGGCGGAACTCCACACCAGAGCGGGGAAACCAAAAGGTTTAATTAATTTCCGCCAGTGAGCATCGAATCTACAGCCATCGTGTTTACAAACAGAATCCGTCCCACTACGCCATGATGGCCATACTACACTTTGTGCTGGAACATGGCATATATCTAGATTGTTGATATAATATAAATAGCTGATAACAGCGGCTTCACCACTTGATGCAATGGAAATTGTATATGACAGATGACATAGTCTAAGATTACTACGCACGTACTAGGAAGTTACATCGAAACAATCAACGTGATGTACTAAAGTCATATACATATACAGCATGTACTAAACCCAGAAATTACTCGCTCGAAATTTTCTATTTGATCCAATAAGTAATAAGTATAGTAAGACTTTAAAGCAGAACCAAATATATAAAAAAAAAGGAAAGCACCCCAATATCTCCACTACAGTGGCATTTTAAAACATAATAGCATGTAAACGAGATGTCTAACATCTAACAGTCTAGAACTGGTTTCGTGATACGCCAGCGTGTACCGTTCGATTATAGATATGACCGAATTTGAATTTAGGTGTGTGTCGTCAGTTTTATAATAGTTCTCTGTCAAATATTTCTTTTCAAATTGTTGTTCTACTTTACAACGTATAATAAAAAGCATGCCTATAGTAAACTTCACATACCTATGTCATGTCCTAGGTTTTTTTTGTTGTGAGTTTAATGCTGTTAGCCCTATTGGCCTTGACAGCGACACCGGTTGGGGAGGGAAGAGGGTACTATTTCCCTGAGAAGTAGCAAGCACTATCGTGTCTGCTTGAGAGGAATGTCCCAGTGAAGTGTGTATCTATGTAAAAGAATATTATATATACATTTATAAATTAAGAATAATAGATATACTTTAAATTACAATTTTGAGAGGACCATTTTGCGGCGTTGGCAAAGAGGATAGCTTAGCCAAAGATTATATTAAAAATTATTAACAATATTAAATATCCGTGGTCGAATTGTAATAACTAAGAGATGTATGACACATTGTAAACTTGGAGTGGACCGGAAATTACATCCTCACGAATATATGGGCCATCAAATAAAAAAATATAATATCATTAGTTCCTAAGAGTACCGCGTTTAATCAAATGAGCATTTCATCTTTAAATTAGTTCTATCCTATCCAATAAGAAGAAGATACTTAAAAGTCCTCAATGTAACCATATACATAGTTATAAGTTAATTTATTATTTATTTATTTTAGTTTCACGCTGTATCCCGCACGTAGAAACTTAGTGTTAAGACATTCCGTTCCCCGCTCTCCGCCTATCGATTTATTGCGTGTTGAGTGGCAAAACTCAGAGCCACGCTTTTCCTTGTTGCCAGAACGAAGAAAATAAAATAATTCATTCTCCCCGAGTGGGAATCGAACCCATAAACCGTCGCGTGCACAGGCAGGCGGTATGCCGCTGCGCCACGACGGTTCTCTATTAACGGATTAGCTTATAATATGTAAGCATTCCGTTTGAACATATTGGCAGACAAGGACTAGTAGAGACTATAAAAATACAACAAACCGTTACTTACGCACCAAAATAATGCTATAATTTAATGACACAATGACTTAGATTCTATTTATAGATGAGTTAAATAACAATATGGCATTTTTATGCCCTAATAAGCGCGCTAATTAGCGATATATTTGAGGAAAATTGTACACATATTATATTATAAGTTATTTAATATTTATATATTAATATGTGAAGGAAAATTTTGGACTCCTTGCAAAAACACATTACATTATATTTGACATACCAACACATAGAAGGTGGACTGACGACCTGAAGAAGACAACGGGAAGCTGCTGGATTCAAAGGGCGCAGGGTCGTACGGAATTGCAAACGTTAGAGGAGGCCCTATGTCCAGCAGTGGACCATAAAAAGCTGATGGGTGGATGGAAACTTTTTATGGCAAAATAGTGCAGAAAGTCACAATATATAGCTTTTAATTGCGGCTAAGCTAACGTGGTCAAATACAAATTACTACAACTAAATGTCTATGGTAGCTCTTCTGACCACGGGTACAGTAGGCTACATTGAAATTTGAAACGATTAATGTAATAAATAGCCTATCGTCTTCTTCTATAAATGGAGTATACACAAAAAAATACAATTGTAATTTATATAATTGCAAGAGTATGAGTACATATGATCACAATTTAATATTTATTAATCATCTTTTTTTTCCTGTTGTGAGGTAAATGCTGATGTCATTTGCCTTCCTACTGGCCTTTACAGCAACAACGGGAGGGGAGGGAAGAGGGTACTCCGTTCTGGACAAGTAGCAAGCACTACGTCCTCTACCAGACTCGGACCACCACATCGCACTACACCGCTCGCACATCTCCCCTATTTAGCGGGAAAGACTAATAAAAAAACACAGTGTAAGGACATTTTTACTAATCTTTTTAATGATCACTCATATTGTATGAAATTAATATCAAATACAAACAGTTAAACCAAATTATATTTTTACTGTAATAGACCTCAAAACTACATTTTTTTCATATTTTCCCTTTATTTACAGATATAAATATATATAAATAGTTTTATTTTCTTACAAAATTTCATTAAACTAGGAAATTATCCTGTAGGTTTTAATTACGCAGCGATATCTTAAAAAATGCGGCTAAAAAGACAAACTCTCATAGGTATCTTGTGTTTAGATTAACTAAGACTTCATTTTTTCTGTGCTGCAAGGAACTCACCTTGACAAATTACGCCTTGACACTTGACAAACAGACAGAAAAGCGGACAACAAGGTGATCTTATAAGGGTTCCGTTTTTTACCTCAAAGGAGGCGTAAAAAAATTAAAACGCCTTTTCGTAGAGAAACCTTTGAAATGCACATGACAAGTGTTATTTTATTTTTATTGGTGTTCTACAATGAAGCCATACTAGCGGTCTTAAGCAGTTCTAATAGCACAATGTTTAAATCTCATTGCCTGGTGCCTGGTGCCTGGTGTAGCAATAAACCGTGTTCTATCGGACTCTCTTCGGACATTCGACGTCTAATTAAGTGGGTGTGGAGTGGAGAATTGCATATATTACTAATAATTAGTTCTTAACTAAGTATACGATTTATTTACCTTGATACCTCTATTATACCTACATGAAAAAAAGTACCTGGACCGATTTTGATAAAACTTAAGATCACATCACCTCAAAAAGAATTTTAGCTCCCAAGAAATTTGTGAACAACCACACAAACACACGTGCACTTGGAAATCTGATCACACCATCATACCCAAACTCTCCTATCAAGAATCTCCTTCTTCGAAGCCGGTTGAAAAGTGTATTACCAATATAAATTGCAAAGCATTAAATCGTTGCGCAATATAGACGGTACGATATGGAAAGTGAAGACGAAAAAAAGGAACAAAAAAAAAAAACTCCCCTACCCAGATGCAAGTGTCACGCATGAAGCACTTTGTAACTGTATTGATTATGGTAACTAGCATTTTTATATGAAATTCTTGCTATCACAATTAATGTGGCTCGAGCGAAATATGCAATATAAAGTATATTGCATATTTTGCTCGAATATAATTAATTAATTAATTAATTAATAATTTTGATCGAATGTGTTTAATATTAATATGTAGAGAATTGATATTGGCATTCAAATAATAACAGAAACTGCAGTTCAGATAGTGTTTTATAGTGTATTTTGTAGGCAATGATTGGGTACGCATATGGCAGGGTAGGCAAAGGGTGCCTAGTGTTAAGACACTCAGTCTCCCCCTTTCCACTCACCTCTCGAGACATTGCATGTTGAGTGGTGGAACTTAACGTCACCAGAGCGAGGACATGAAAATAATGCATTCCGCCTCGTGGGAATCGAATCCGCAACCGTCGTGTTTATAATTAGACATTATAGCACTACGACGTGATGAATTCTATATAGTAGAGATAAAGCCTACTTATATATCATTGTATATTCAATACATTATGATGATCTTCTCCGAGTACTTGGTTAGTTGCGGGATATGCGTGAAAATATATAAGAAATTGCGTGAAAACTGTGACCGCGATAGAAATTACGTGGTCTAGAGACGCACTCCGGCCTGTGTAGACAGTATGTACAGACGTAAAGATAATTCATATGGAACGCGACAGAAAAGCTTAATAAATTTATAAGTTTTAAATTCTTTTTTATAAAATCCTTTAATAAAACTATTTTAAAGGAACTTACTTAAAAAACCAACATCTTTAACTTTTATATTTTTTTACTCAGATTCATTTAAAATCAGATATTAATAAAATTGATATATCTAAAAAAACAAAAACTAAATAAGTAAGTTAATTTAGTTACTTATTTAGCTTCACGCTGTATTCCGCACATAGCAGGGTAGGCAGAGAGAACATAATGTTAAGACACTCTGTTGCCCACAATCCGCCTTTCGAGAACTCAACGGAACTCAAAGTTGCATTTTTGTCTTGTTACGAGAGGGGAATATGGGAATCGAACCCACAAACTACAGACAAAAATTGTGCCTCAGCGCCACGACGGTTTTAGATATGACTAATTATTAACAAATATGAAACTACTTAGATAGCACACTTGTGACGGGGACGCCATGAACGTTGATTTTTAAATTGCCATGCGGGAGACTGTTTCCAATTATAATAGAACATGTTTAACCTCAATATATTTAAGTTACTAAAGAGCTTATAAGCAAATTTAAAACATATATCTCTATTACCCGCATATAGCAGGGTAGAGAATGAGAACCCAGTGTTAAGACACTCCGTTTCCCACTTTCTGTCCAATTTTGAGATACGTCGTGTTAAGTGGTGGAAATCAACGTCGAGCTTTGTCTTGTAATTAAAGCGAGGAAATACAAACGTTCATTCTTCCCGACTGGGAATCGACCCCACAACCGTCTTACCGTTTACATTCAGACACTGTGCCGCTGATCTACGACGGCCTCAAAACAAATGAACTCTCATTATTTTTTTTCTATGGAAAATACATTGCCATGCATAAAAAAAAAACAAATTTCCGCCAAACAAATCTCTTCAGTACACAAATAACAGCTTTCTTGTACAACAGTGCGTAGTCTGTTGGTGTAAGCGAAACGCACACGTCTGACACGCTTTCGATTCTGATGCTTTGTCGCATTCCTTCCCTTTGCCTCGCCTCTCATTGATATCGCTATGTGCTTGATTTGTTTGTAGAAAACGTCTGTAATATACACCTATACCTATATACAAATATTTAATAAGCTTTTATTTCACATGTATACACATAAATATTGAAATTATATACTGAATGGTTGGTTCAGTGGTTCTAGGCTATCATAAGCTATAGTCCATACGTCTGATCTCATCGTTACGCATATATATTAAGATTTTTTCTCTTTTCAATAGAGGCAGCGGGACCTAGTGATGTGACATTCCGTTCCACATTTCCGTTAAATTCTGATACATAGCGTGTTGAGTATCAAATGAAAACATCACTCTATGTCTTACTTAAACATAAAAATGAATATAATTAACATCGTCGAGTGATAATTGAATTCACAACCCTCGCGTTGACAAACACTGTCATATTGCGCCACTATTGATAAATGCTTACGAAAACCCATTGACATAGACAACCCCCTCCCCATCCCCCCCCCTTTCCCCATAAAATGGCACTACGTATTACCTGAACGCCCCCTGAGGAATAACAAAGACAAATATTACCTATATGTATATATGAAGTCTACATTATAAAGCCATGAGTAATCCCATCCATCAATAAATAAACACCTTTATAGAACATTATCTATATGGGTATTACATATACATATATAAGCTTTATATATATATATATATATATATATATATATATATATATATATATATATATATATATATATATATATATATGTACACATTATATTAACATACATAATTGTCGTTAATCTCAAGAATGGCGCGACACGTGCGCGTACTTCCTGCACGTAACGTAAGGTAGTAAAAACTTTGCTTTAATACATTTATATAAGGTGACGACATTTGTATATGCCAGTGAGAAAACACTATGTTCCTGTAAGTAAGCAGGCGTAAGCTGTAATTATCTCTGATACCTACCTATCTTGTGAGAAAATATTTTCGAAATTTACATTTTTTTAGCTTCAAAGTAGATAAAAAGAACCTAGAGTATTAATACACTCCGTTCTCCGCTTTCCGCCACAGTTCGAACACATTGCGCGTTAAGCGGCGTAATTCAACACCGCACTTTGTCATGTTACCAGCGCGAAGACATTAAAATATTTCTTTCCTGCGAGCGGGAATCGAACCCATGACCGTTTGCGTTTACAAACAATCACTAAACTGTTTTTATTTGATAATAAAATATGAAAAGAGACTCATTTATAATAACAACCAAAGAATTCTGATGAAACTAAACAAAATCTATTGATGGATTTTCTTTCCATTGCGTCAAATACAAAAAAAAAAAGGCCATAAACTATTCCAAAGCTATTTACATTAGAATTTGAGTGTCCGTCTGTTGAAATGACGTCATCGAGCATCAAAAACATAAAAGTCAAGGAAAGTTAGATAAGAAATACAACCCACCTAATCATAAATATCGTTATTCTGGGACCGCTGTAAATGTGTGAACATAAATCTCTCATCCACCTAAAGCTATACGCTATATATTATAAAATAGCATAAAATATGTTAAAGTATATGATGTTATAATGAGCTTTTACATGCGGTTTCGCTCTTATCAAAGAGTTGTTTATGACACGTGAAACATTTTAAGTGACCGAGGTTACTCTGAAGGCAGATACAGTGTGTTACGTGGCAACGTGATGTAATAATAATAATGGCATCACGCTGTATCCCGCACATGGTAGGGTAAGCAAAGGGAATCGTAGGAATCGTGCGAACCTAGTGTTAACACACTCAGTTCTCCAGTTACCGCCGTTTGAGGCATTGCGTGTCGAGTGGCAGAACTCCACAAACAGAACAAAATAAAAATTATTCATTCACCCCGAGTAGGAATCGAACCCAGAAACCGTCGCGTTATCACAGAATGTAGCCTATAGTTTTCCCCGACTAATGTACCAGTAGTTGTTAAGATTAGCGCAATCAACTGAACGAACACGTAAAAAGCATGTGAGCCGAAGCCGAAGAAGAAACAGAATAATGCTGAAAACCTTCTTTCTGGTTCATCTTACTGGTTTATCTTCGCCTATCTCACCTCATAAAATACGCTATAGATTACAGATTAGATATAGATATACAATATAAATGAAAGCTACAAAAATATATATTCTGTACGATAATTCAGGTTATTATGTCACATTACCTAACATATATGTTTACTAGTCGCACCTAAAAATTCTTTAACATTTCCTGTAAAAACGATAGAACTATTTTTTTTTAATTATTTCATAAATTTGTAAAAAAAAATACTTGGCTCTAGTTTTAAGATGAAGCACTCGTCGAGAATTTATCTATGTACGTTCATATCGAGCTATGACGTAATTCTTACACGTTATTTACAACTTATTTGCTATCGTTACCATCTCTTTTAATTTCATAAGTATTTGAATATAATAGTAAAAAAATCTTTATAATAACAGCACAAAAGCAGCAAAAAAATCTTTATAATAGCAGCGGTATAAGGAAAAAAATGAAATTTCCAAAATAAATCAATATAGGAAAATGTAATGTAAAGAAACTAAAATTTAACAAACAAAAAAATCATTTAGATTCTATACAAACCAATCCTAAGCCTCTAACCTATTACGCGACACATTACGCGTTCCGCAAATAATATTTTGTTGATATAGCACACAGTAAATGTTTAAAACGCAATAACCTTTTGCTTACTGACATAACTATTTTATATATTATTATAGTCACCTACAACAGTCAATTTATGCAAGTAAGGATTTGTACAGATTAAAAAGAGATTTACTTGCAGTGGAACAGATATTCTGTCCCCCACTTTCTCCCCAGGGTGGAAAACCCTTGCATCATCCTTTGTATACCACAGTGGGGATATGAAGATAATTAATTTCCACCAGTGATAATCACACCCACATTCTTCACGATCACCGTAATAACTTGTTTCAGTAAGAAAATTATTTAATTTATATTTTATTTAGGCATAGTTTGTACAGCATGACTGTACTGACAGTTATGGCTTCAAAATCTACTCAAAGGTAAATAAGGTAAATACCTGAGGAGTATGATTGAATGTGTTTTTAGGAAGTACAGGTATAAATGGATATACTATAAATTCTTTATATAATACACAATAATAGTTTTGATGAAAACAACTGTACCTGCAGGCACTTAAGATATGTCATTTGTCATAGAAAAACCTATTAAAATAACAAATTGACATACAAGTTAGATAACTGTAAACGATAATGCAGATGACAGATGCAAATATAAAAAAAAAAACAATTATTCAATATAACAACCTCCTTTGTTAAACTAAGTTACGTAACAAATTACTTGCATTGTATATATTGTATGTATAAGATAAAAAAAAAACTGCATAGCATTAATAAAAGAATAATAAAAGTTTTGCAAACACAGATAGTGAGTAATAATCAACAGGACATTATTATCTCGGCAACATTTAATGTACATAACAAATTTTGTTCAATTACTTGAAAATCTTTAAAACAAACTTGGGCGTTGAATTAATGAATACCATTATTCTATTGTATTTTTTTATTTATTGTATGGTATATGATATTTGATTTAGTTTTATATCTAGCTTTTACCTCTGACTTCGCCCTGTGGTTTGTGGTGTTTATAGCACAACATATTCTTAATATTTAATGTAAATCAACATCCAGAAGATCATATAACCTTCCCAATAATAGATTATCCAGCCTCTAAAAAAAATTTACAATTCCTCGCAGCAGCTCCTAAGGTTAACATGTCCAACCAAGCAAATGTTTTAGCTTTATGATGTTAATTAAAAAAATTGTAAGTACAGATTGTCAATTATTATTAGACAGTTTACTAATATTTATATTCAATGGATGAGAGATGTGCAATTGTTTATATCCAATTCTTATAAATGTTTGTGTGCACATATAAATGGTTTTCCAGTTAACTAAGTGAAGAACATTAGGTTTTTTTATATATATTAGAAAGTATCGAGTCAAGTTATAAAATAGTTATAATTTAGAGACTTAACAACTGTTTACAGTAAAAAGAGGATAACATAACTCCATTATCCATTTTTCACTCAATGTTAGATGGGGAATAACTCATATCCTTGCTTGTAATGCATATATTGAAACATTCATTAAGAAAATAATTATATTGAATATAAATATATAAGGTTTTTTTTTATTTTTTTAATCATATATAGACAAGAATTAAAAAAAACATGTCAAGCCTAGTTTAGTTTATCTTATCAAGGCATCCTAACCTTATTGATAGTCATGTCATGAGACAGTGTTATCAGATCTATTATTATCTTTAGATAATAATGCATCTGAGGAAAGTTGTAAAATGTTTATATAACATTTTCAAATTTATTAACAATCATAAATATACAATGATGAACACTAATATATAACTGGGGGAGAAATCAGAATGGTGTCTTAACACCATATTTTCTCCTGCCTACTCTGCCCTACTCTATTTGCAAGATAAAGTATGAAGCCAAAAAATATAATTTTTTTTACTCATAATATATTGCTAATTATATTTTACTTTGCTATTATATGCATTCTATTTTGTATTCAATGTATTATAACTTATTTCTTTAACTTAATTAGGAAATATAAATTATACTAAAAATAAAATAAAAAAAAAATATAGAAAACAAATCTTCAAAATAACATATTTTTTTAAAAGTATATTTTATGTAGAAAAAATGTAAAAACAAAACGTTTATATATTGTATGCCAATATGCACCCCACTGCACTCAACTAATTAATTAAGTTATATGACAATACACATAATAATAAAAATATTAATTTCAATAAGTAAAATATTTTAGCCTTCAGTAATTTTAGTCTATCTCTACATAAATTAACATGGAATGTGACTTAACAGGTACAAATGTTTGGTAAACAGTGCAATTAATATTAATTGACATAAATAATACTAATAACGTTTAACTTGATTAATAAAAATATTACATATTTTAAATGCATTATAAGCCTTCTTTCCAAATATATTTACTATATGACTTTAGTTTTTTACCTTAATATCCATAATAATCCAATAGGCAGTCGAGTCACACACACAACAATAGCAAAACTACACAACACAGTAAAGTTTAGTGAAATTGTGGAGCTCGCGTCTAGCTAATTCAATTAGCCGTGTTGACGGGCCACCAACTAAATCATACGGCACGAGGCGAGGTCTCTACGTTGGTGATAGATATGAATGATATTAAAAGTAAAGATTTGAACCAGCCTCGCCTACTACGCGTCCTCGACAAAAAACCTGTTCATCTGACTCACCTACTGAACTAAAGAACGCAGTTTCCGGACTGCATCAAAATATTCTACATCAACAATTAAATACGCATCTATATTTCCTTCGTCCAGCAATATATCTATGCTGATATTTTGCCAATTAACCGTCTAAAATATTCGATGAGTGAAAGGGGACATACCTTGCGGAAACTTGGTAACGATGATATGTTATTCCAGATGGCAATTGCATATAAATAATCACAATAATCACTGATTATAAGTTCACCAGTCGTTTAAGCACAAATAAAAAGTCAAATCACAATAATTTTTAATTTTATCCTGTGTGCGGCGGATACATGTACTATCCCGTGAAAGACGCCATTTTGATTTCGTCAACTAAGGTCTATAGACAATAAAATCTAGATAACAAAACGAATCAAAATGTCACGTTAGAAGAAAATTAGAAATCAAAATATGATTACTTTGTAAATAATCGATATATTTACATAAACCCTAAAATGTGTGTTAAATTAAGAAATATTTATCATAACTACATGTTTATTTATTTGATTTAAACACATTTTTAAATCTTGTCTTCATATGATTTATTTGTATTTATCATATTTAAGTATTAATCATTCTTACCTATAATGCGGGCTGCTTAAAAATATTTCTAAGACATATTTAAAAAGATTTTTTTTATTTTCTGTAAAGTAAATAATCTTATAACGTTATTAAAAATCGCTTTATATGACACATTTATTTATTATTTATTTGATGTAAATATTGACGTATCATATCACAAGTAAATTTCAATATGATAAATTAATATACATTTATCAATTGATATTAAGATTTCTTACTTTTAAGTTTGTTAACTATTATATTATGACCTTAATCTCGTAAACTAAAATAGACCAAGAAATCATTTTTATAGAAGAGCTAAATGTAAAAAGTAATAAAGGGAAACATCAGCGTAGCATTGGCAACACTTTAATTGTCAAACAAACCTACAAGCAGCTGTAATTGTACGTGTTTTCGTCTGATATTTTTATTTAATCGAACATGGAAGTGTAATGAAAGAGTGATAAATGTGATATTCGAACATGTCGAGCCGCCGTTCTATGCTCGGGTCGGCGTTGGACTCTCTGCCGGCTCCCTCAGATCCTCTCCGCGATTTGTTTGAAGCCTGCAAAGTTGGCGATGTAGCTCGAGTTAAAAAACTAATTACTCCGCAAACCGTGAACGCTAGAGACACAGCTGGACGCAAATCAACACCCCTACATTTCGCTGCAGGTCAATATTTATATTTTTTCAATAATTATATTACAACATTAATATATTTTAGGAAAACAATGCAAAAGTGAAAGGTTATTGTTTTGATAATTGCATAATTGTTCACGGTTGGTGGTTACACCAAATGTCGTGATTTATCTCTTTTAGTTTTTAGTTCCTTGTTATTTCTGCTTATTGCCTGTTCTCTTGTAACATACATAAGTTACCTAACATATAAACACTTCCTGACTATTCTTATTGGTCATGAATCACGGTATATATTTCTTAATATCCTCTTGTTTTACTTGATATGAATTTACCACATGACTATTATATATTAAATATATTACATAATTTGAATACAATCAAGCCATTTTAAAATTAATTAGGATTAACTATTTTAATTTATTTATATATTCATTTTTGTTTATAAAATTTTACTTGTACGTTTTAGAGCAATAGACAATGGATTAATTTGACCTACTCATACATACTTCATATGCGTATATTTAACAGACCATGAATATTCATTAATTAGTTCAAGTTTATTTTTGTATAATACAAAAAAATTAAAAGAACATAAGATGTATAGTTAACAAAAAAAGTTGTTAAATTATTTAATTAAATTAAAATGGGTACTTTTAATAATTTTCAGTCATTATATATTAAATTAAAAAATGTATTCCCTTGAATAGTAAAATATATTCATACATAATAAATATGAAAGAGGTATGAAAATGTTATAATTTTAATAATCTTCTGTTACTGAGAGACTGACAGACAACACACAGCCTAAATAATGCAATGTTGAAACCAGAAAACCAGATCTCTACTTGGAGTGTAGAGAAACATAAGGAAAAAATAATTCTGGAAAATTGCAAGTATGGAATTCAAAATAAAAAAAATTACATTCTAAAGAACAATATGAAATGTTTGCCATAGCTTCTTACTTATATATACATAAAAAATAGATTTTTAAATGGTTTATAGCCAGCATTTAAGGTTTTTGTATCAAATCAAAACTATTAAATAAATACATAGTTTTACACCTTTTCACACAAATAACAGGTAAGTCTGTGGGAACCTTGTGTAAAGAGACTTTCGCCACTTTCTGCCCAATTTTTGAAACAATACATAATTTCACATAAAAAAAAGTTTTATAAAAAATATAAATATAGAATATTTAATCTTACTAAGTTTTTATTATTCTTCTGTCTCCTGGTTGGTGTGTCCTGATACAAAGGCCTCCTCCAACTCTTTCCGCTTTCCTCTGGCCCTTGCCAGCCTTCACCACAATGGGCCAGCAGGTATTTTTTTAATTTTATCTGACCATCTTATAACCTGTCTGCCTCTTTTTCGCTTGATATTAAAGCATGATTTCCCTTCAATTATCACCTTAGATAGATTTTTTGTTTGTTTTGTTTTTAGAAAGAGGAAAATGAAAATAATTTATGCTCCCTGAGTGAGAATCTAATCTGTAACAGTTCAAAAATATATCATTTATTTTACAGGCTATGGCCGGAGAGAAGTTGTAGAAATACTAATAGCTGGGGGTGCAGCATTACAAGCCCGTGACGAGGGAGGCTTGCAGCCGCTCCACAATGCATGTTCCTTTGGCCATGCGGATGTAGTGAGAGCATTACTCTCAGCTGGGGCTCCACCTGCAGCTAGAGACAATTGGGGCTACACACCGCTGCATGAAGCCGCTGCTAAAGGGAAGGTTGATGTTTGTATTGGTAAGTATTGGTATTGAAATGTGTTTTTCTTGTCTATCTAACTGCTACTCTTGCTAACTAAACCATTTTCATTTCGCAATGCTGAAGTACATCAAATTTCGAGCATTATGGAGATATTTGGGTGAGACCTATGTCCAACAGTGGGCGAAATAAGATGATAAGATGATGTTGAAATTTGGTTGCTGCTATAAATTTTTTGATATATTTCTATACATTTTTGGTATTATAATTGTGGGAATAACACTAATAATTATTTAAATTTCTATTAACATATTAATTAATGTCTAGCTTTTTTATGCGGCTTCGTCTGCTTGATCAAATGAAAATAATTATCAGTTAACAAATTACACGTTCTAAGTGCCCGAATATTGACTATTTCAATATGCTGTATCGAAATTGTTAACGTATAGCCTAAAGCCTCTTTGATAAAAAAGAAAAACAAATTCGAGCCATAAGTCCGCGTGTTCTTCAGCTTCAAACAAACTCATCAACTGAAGCTGATATTTATATATGATTTTGTACTTACAGCGCTCCTCCAACACGGCGCCGACCCGAACATAAGGAACACTGAAGGCAAAACACCACTCGATCTAGCTGATGCTGCTACCAGGCCTGTTTTGACTGGTAAGTTTTATATAATGTTTTCCAGCTTGACTCTTTATCCCGCATTTAGAAACGTAAGTGGGCCCCTAGAAAAAAGTTCCATCTAAAGGACTTATCTGTTTATGGCTAATGAGCCGGATTTCAGATAAAAGAGAGAAAAAAAAATGATAAGTGTAGACGTAGTGATCATGTGTAGACATCATGTATGAATCTCAGACATCGTATGTTGAATGGCCTAAGTTAATTAAATAATTAATTAATAGCTTCACGCTGTATCCCGCACATGGCAGGGTAGTCAGAAGGAACCGTGGGAACCTAGTGTTAGGACACTCCGTTCCTCGCTTTCCGTCTTTTGAGGCATTTCGTGTTGAGTGGCGGATAATAATTAATACCGTCTCGTATACATTCAGTAATAGTTTATATGGGATACGTTGTGTAGGCGAGTACTGCGCAGCGGAGGTCCTAGAGGCGGCCCGCTCTGGCGCCGACGAGCGCCTCTCGGCCCTGCTGACCCCTTTGAACGTGAATGTGCACGCGGCGGACGGGCGGCGCTCCACCGCGCTGCACCTCGCCGCGGGGTACAACCGCGCGCGCGCCGTGCGCCTGCTGCTGCAGCGCGGGGCCGACGTGCACGCTAAGGACAAGGGGTGAGCACTGTTTCAATGCGTAACGTGGACATTTTTTTTTATTAAACAACTAGGGAATTTAAGTTTTCTGACTGGCAAGTTTTTTTATTTCAAGGGGAATCCCTCGACTGTACTGTTCACCATTTTTCACGTTAGGATATGGTAGTGAGGATACAGAAGTAGAATACGTCCCGTTATGTGGTGGGGGTCAAAATCCACTTAAAAATATATATATATATATATATATATATATATATATATATATATATATATATATATATATATATATATATATATATCTTCTTAAGTCTTGTTTGTTTTCTTCCAGAGGCCTCGTACCTCTCCACAATGCGTGTTCATACGGCCACTACGAAGTAACTGAACTGCTAGTGCGAGCTGGAGCTGATGTCAATGCGACTGATCTGTGGGCCTTCACTCCGCTACATGAGGCTGCTAGTAAAGCCCGGCTGGAGGTAGGAGTAGGTCGATTTTGTGTATATTGGTAAAGAGGCAAACCACCTGACTGTAAACGCGACGGTTGTGGGTTTGATTCCCATGAGGGGAGAATTAATTCTTGCTGTTTTACCAATCTCGAAAATTAAGTATTGGATAACAGAGTGTCTTAACACTAGGTTGCTTCCGTCTACCTTGCTATATGCGGGATACAGCTATTTATTTATATATTAATTTTTAAATAAAGTTTGAGTGCTTACAAGCAATGGTTGTGGGGCTGGTGAAATAGAGCTAGGCGGAGAGTTTCGCCGTTAAACATACATATGTCTGGAATTGGGCTGGAAAGTGGAGTACTCAAAGATATCTGCACTTTATCTCTGTCTTTACCAAGAAAGGAAATTAAAGCTCATTCATACCAGTGAGAATAGAAAAAAAAATTTCATTACAGTTTCACGCTGTATCCCGCGTATAACAGGATAGACAGAGGCAACCGAGTGTTAAGGCACTCCGCTCTTTAAATTCCACCTAATTTACGTAATATTGCGTGCAGAGTGGCGGAACTCAACGCCGCTTTAGCTTACCAGAAATTTATTGACAAACAAACGCTGTTTCAATCGTCTACTATCTCATGTTCTATAATATATACATATATACATATATACATATATACATATTACATATATACATATATACATGCAACGCATGGAAAGTAGCAGAGTACCGAAGCTGATGCTCGACTCCATTCCGGATGGCAAACGTAGAATTGGAAGACCCAAACTCGGATGGTTAGATGGAGTAACCAAAGACCTTAAGATCGTTGGTGTAAACATTTGGAAGAGTGTGATTCAAGACTGGAGCAGAGCAGTTTTGGAGGCTCAGGCCCATAAAGGGCACACATACATACCTTCCCACGGGTAGCCAGAGATTACATACCTCTTTCGTCTCGTCCACTGTCACTAACCTCTTCATACACGCCCTCTATACATAATACATTTCCAGGTATGCTCGTTACTACTGAGTGAAGGTGCGGACCCCACTCTGCTCAACTGTCACGGCAAATCAGCCTTGGATGTGGCCCCCACGAGAGAGCTGCGGGATAAACTGACATGTAAGTATTTTATATATATATATATATATATATATATATATATATATATATATATATATATATATATATATATATATATATATATATATATATATATTGTGCTAGTCTGTCTGTTATGGGGCGCTTGTGGGTTCGATGATTGCTCTAAGAGAGTGAATTGATTTTCCTCGGTTGAAAGGTTGAGTTTCGTGAAGCTAAAAAAAAATGTTTCGGATATTTGGTTTCTACGTTACATTGGTTCATGCTGAACTGCTTTTGCTGAAGAGTTATTTCTTTATTTGTTAAAGAGGAGCTGGTCTAGTATGGTTCTACATTGCCTTGCCAGGTCTGACAGGTATACGACAAAAACCACTTATTGGAATATCACGTGTCTTCCTAGAAAAAAATTTAATATATTTGAATTATTATAATATTTATTGCGTTATGCCCATAAGAGAAAGTATTCAGGTCTGGCATTTCACGTAGTCTATGAAATGCAAGTGGAATGAGAAGAACAGAGTGTCTTATCACTGGGTTAGCTCTTAAGTAAATTTATCTTTCATAAAGTTTCTTGAGAAAACTTTTTAATATATTATCATACAATTGGTTCACTTTTGCATAATTTGGAAAGATTATTATCTTTTCTTCGGAGCTCAACACCGATCTGGGTTTTCAATCCACAACCATCACGGTTACAGCTAGCTACTGTTCCACTGCTCAATGATGGCCTCCGAAGATATTCACTATTAATTTATTTTTTCGTCGCACAGGGAACCTAGTGTTATGACGCTCCGTTCCCCGCTCTTCGCCTTTCAAGGCATTGCGTGTTGAGTGGCGGAACTCAACGCCGCGTTATCGCCTTGTTACTAGAGCGAGGTAATGGTAATAAATCATTCTCCCCTCATGAGAATCGAACCCAGGAACTCAAAAACAGATTAAATTAACATTTATTTGTATATTTATTATATTATTTCAATTTGTTTGTAGTTGAATACCGCGGCCACTGTCTGCTGGAGGCGTGTCGGCTCGCGGAACCCACTCGGGTTAAAAAGCAGCTGTCCTCTTTGGGACAGCATGTAAGTTTTTATTTTTTTTTTCAACTACCCACCTATCCTTTCTCTAAGACATTCTCACATTTTCTTGCATTAACCGCATATATTTTATTAAGGGTTTTATGCTATGTATTAATATATCTCATGGAGTGGGATGGATTTTCTATTCACTGCACGTCAGCGCGACTAGGCAGTCGTGTAGTGCTCTTGTCTTTTTACTAAAGGTGCAATCTTAATTATTGGACACCATAGTTTTATAAATCGAATAAATATTTGTGAAAAGAACTCTCCAAAGTACGGCTTATGTCTAAAAAATGTACTAAATTATCTTTTAATAATTTTTGAAATAACTTAAATTCGTCGCTTGGACCTCCCGTGAGCCCGTGAGGTTGGAGACAGGAACAGATGAAGTAAATATTTACATTCCTTCTATCACAGGAGCTGTCAAATTGCTCAATAGCCCAGCCCGTCCCGAGCCCGGTACCCGCGGAACGGGCCACCGAGCTGGTGAACTTCCAGCACCTGGGCACTGGCGACCGGCCGCTGCACTGCGCCGCCGGCAGTGTCTACCCTAAGAGGAAACAGGTATTCTCTTATATACATATATTATATATTATAGACAAAAGTAAAAAAAATACGCATATAAAAAAACAATACTCAAACTATTGTAAATATATATAATTATGAATGGGTTATAAAAAAATATTTAATTTAATTAAATTTAAATATTATATATAACATGAAAGCGTTAAAAAAGAATTACAAAATATTTAAACTAATCTTTGCTGTGAACAGAACGGTCGTGGATTCAATTCCCACTCAGTGTAAATAATCGTTTTTTATTATTATCCTGCTATATGCGGGATAAAGCCTCAAGCTGGGTAATTATTCTGTTTTTAAATATTTTATTTTAATATAAAATTATTGTTGTTTTTTTAAACCAGGTAATGGAGATCCTCATCCGCAAAGGCGCGAGGGTCAACGAGAAGAACAAAGACGGACAGACACCTCTCCACGTCGCAACGGAGAATGCACATTTGGATGCCATGGACTTATTGCTGAGACACGGTTAGTGTTGTATTTTTTTTCCAGTAGCTATTTATTTTCGTCTATTGTCAAAATGTCAGCGTGAGAGAAGTAAAGATGGCCAATTAAAAAAAAGGAAAAAAAATTATATATATTATTTCACTTTTATAATTTAATATTACACTGCTGACTGTACACTTAAGCATCACTTTCATAATTTTATCTACCACATGTCAAAAATGTCTCTTAATAGCCATTTTCTAATTATTTCTGAAGATGGGTTTTTTTAATTTTATTTTCTGTTACGTTTTTCTACTATGGACGATTGTCTTATACTGTTTTTTTTTCTAATTCATCATCATCATCACAGCCGTTGTTCCGCCCACTGCTGGACATAGGCCTCCCTCAAGAATCTCCATGACGTCGGTCCCGCGCCACCTCCAGTGGCTTCCGGCGACCTTGACCAAATCGTCGGTTCACCTAGTATGGGGCCTGCCCACCGAGCGTCGTCCAGTCCGTGGCCGCCACTCAAGAACCCTTCCGCCCCAACGGCCATCGGTTCTCCTCGCTATGTGTCCCGCCCACTGCCACTTCAGCTGCGCAATTCTTCGAGCAATGTCGGTACTTTTGTTCTCCTACGGATGTCATCATTTCTGATTCTATAACGTAGAGAAATACCAAGCATTGCTCTTTCCATTGCACGCTGTGTGATCTTGAGCCTTTTAATAAGACACATAGTTAGCGGCCACGTCCTCGTCTCAAAGACTTTCGTCTTGAGACATTGCTTCCCGAATGCTCCTCCCGAATCCGAGCTGGATTCGACGAGAGATCTCTTTCTCGAAGTTAGACTTACCTAGCTGGACTGCTTGTCCCAGGTATACGTAGTGGTCAACAACTTCGAGTGTAGTGTTCCCAATATTGACTGGAGCAAGTACAACATGAGTGTTTAGCATAACTTTAGTTTTTTCCATGTTAATCTTAAGACCTACTCTTTGGGAACACTATTGATATCTTCGAGCATTGTGTTCAGGTCTTCCATGGTCTCAGCCAGTAATACTATATCATCGGCAAAACTAATGTTTGCAAGGTCCTCGCCGTTGATGTTTAGGCCGTATCTTTTCCAATCCAGAATCTTAAAAATATCTTCCAACGCGGCAGTGAACAGTTACGGAGAAATAACATGTCCCTGTCTCACACCGCGCTTCTATGTAGCTGTAGTCTATTTGGCACCTTTGGAGGGACTGCAGCGCTGCCCAAGTCTCGATCGAATCAAAGGCTGTCTCATAGTCCACGAACGCCAATCAATGTGGCAAGTTATACTCTTCGGACTTATTGTGCGTATTAATGTGATTTATGGTGCTATAGCCTTTTCGGAAACCGGCTTGGTCGGGAGGTTAGAAGTCGTCAAAACCTGCTGGCGAGACGATTCGTGATGACTCTTGAAAACAACTTGTAAACATGGCTCAAAAGTGAGATTGGTCTATAGACCTCTCTTTAAGAGAGTTTTATCACCCTTTTTGAAAAACAGAACAACCTAACCTTCACTCCATGCTTTCGGCGTTTTCCCTTCTAAAAGTGACGGAATTAAAGAGGTTCTGGAAGACTAAGTATCGGCTTGCCGCCCGCTCTCCGAAGTTCTGTAGTGATTCCGTTTTGGAAAATTTCGACCCTGATGTACGGATTGTATCCACCATCTTGTTGTTTAAATCGTCCACATCTACGCTGTTTTCAAGGGCTTCGAAGCGGTTTTGAAGTTCAAGTTGAAAGCTCTCGGAGTTTTGGACTTGGGCGGGTACTGGTCGGGGCGTAGACTTTATCATTGAATTATTCTGAAAGCACTGTCTTTATGGTAACATTTCAATACCACTTTTAGGGTGGTAGGTGGCTGCAAGATTCTGCTTAAAGGGAAAACACGAAACCCTTGTAGGATAATTTTGTTGTCCGTCTGTCTGTCTGTATGTCAAGATAGTGCAATCAAATTATACCAGCGTTTATACTTGATTTATTTGCATTTCGTATGGGTACTTCTCGCCCCAGTAACAGCACAAGTTCATAGCGGTGTCCTCGGTCCGCAGGCGCCAAAGTGAACGCGATGGACGGGCGCGGCGCGAGCGCGCTGTCGCTGGCCGCGCGCCGCGACTCCGCCGCCGCCTGCCGCCTGCTGCTGGCGTGCGGCGCGCACGCGCACGCGCACTCGCCCGACGCGCGCGCCGACTCCGACGGTGAGTGCGCATTGCTTGTTGTGTGCTTTATTATTATGCACTACAGACATACTCTGTGTCAGAAAACTTAAAAATTACCTACTAAGGCTGTTATGTAATGTTTTAATTAGATTTGTCATACAATACAATTAGGACACTGTTACGGAGATGGTTTTAACGGAACCAAAGTGAGAGTAGGACTAGAGTCGGTGGCAGTAGACACATGTCTTAAGATTGCTTTTGAACGGGGCTGATCGAAGATACGAAGATCTCTCACAGTATAGCTTAAAAGGTCCAAACAAGAAGAAATGACCGTTCCCTTTACATAATAATAATCAAGTGATAGAGTAGCAAATATTGATCAAAAGCGCATAGATAAAGGCATTCCCTGCGCAAGTAGTTTAACCTTGTTTATATATATACACGGAGATGGCGACCATCTCCGTTTATAACCGATGGAAAAGTCTATAATGCAAATGATGGAGAAGTCTATAATATATACTATGATGCCACCTGTTCTGTACAAACAACTAGTAACTATACTAACTATAACCACACGATAGGGATGTTACGAAGCTTCCGCTCCGGTTTCGATAGCTGGCTACTTCCGATTGATATAACACCTATGTTATTACATTTACAAATGTATTACTAATTTACCTTCACGCTGTATCCCGCATATGCTCGTAGCAGGCAGAGGGTACCAAGTGTTGAGACACTCCGTTCCCTAGTTTCAGCCGTTCCAGACATTGCATGATTGGTTGAGTGCTCAATTTTTTCTTTGTTACCAAAGCAAGTAAAATGAAAATATTCCATTCTCTCCGAGTGGGAATTGGGGTTGTTATTAGCGGCTTTATATCGTAAAAGCTAAGTCACTTTGCTGCGTGTTTTTTTTTATTACGACTTATAAGCGTATGTTATTGTCGTTTTAAACGAAATACTTGTTTACAATAATAACAATCGGCTTGTTTTCAGCATTTTCGTCTAAAATAGAGAAAAAGGTCCGCATTTGTACTCGTCGTGACATGTACATATACATGTACATATACAGACATGTACATATACTTTTTACAAAAAAATTATTAAGTAGACATAAGAAATATTAACTTAGTATTTTAACTAAAATATCTTACACAAATACAAAATAAAAAAAAAACAAAAATAACCATGCAACAAAATTTTTCTCAAATTTACTTTAGTACTTGAATGTTTCAAGGACTAGTGAGAAATCTCTTCTTCTTCTTCCCAGCTTATTCTCTATATTTGGGGTCAGCTTTCTTCGTATTCCGTCGCCAAGTAAGACGATCTTGGGTTGTCCCTGCATCCAAGGTTGCCATGGCCAGATCTTTGGCTACTGTTGTCCACCACGTGGCCTGTGGTCTTCATCTAACCTTTCATGTATCCGGGTTAGCCAAGGCAGATTTTACAGCGCTACCTCCGTCAAGGACAAGCTAGTACAGATGTTCATAATATTTTAATAGAACTAATTTTAATACTCATTACTATTATACTTCTTATTCAATGGAGTTAGAGCATGATTTAGAATATGAAAAAAGTAGCAGTTTCGCAAAGTACGCTAGTTAGAAATAACAGTTACTTTTATTAGCTATATAATATAACGAACACTCCTAGTGTTAAGACACTACGTTTTTCGCTTTCCGCTTTCAGAATATTGCGTGTTTAGTGACCGAACTCAACGCCGCGTTACAATACTTATTTATATAATAATTTCTTTTTTAACAATATTTTATACGTTTTCTTAGAGAGTAAAAAAAAACAGGCATAGTATAAATAAATATTTATAATTATAATGTCTTAACACATAATATACATATTATTGTACGATTATTCGCTTTAATATAAGTAGAAATAACGAAATATAGCGGTTTCGAAATATGACTTTAGTGTGATACAAGCGAGCGGAGCCGGATGCGGAATGTTAGTACATTATACATATATGTATGACGAAATTATTGAAAATTAGTAATATCCTATATTCAGATAGACTTTTTGTAACACTTTTTAGTTTCATCCTAAATCTTTGAAATCTAAAAAAAAAATGAATACCAGCTTGTAAAGCTCTACTGAAAAGAGTTCAACGAACTTTCATAAATTTTAACAATTGTTTTACAATTATATTATTTAACACATACATTATGGTAATTTACATATAATATTTTTATTATAGTAATTCCATACGTTTTCATCATATAAATATTCCGGAACAGATTTTTTTATAGACACTTATGAAGTACAATAAGATTGTACGCGCGTCATTATGACTGATGTATGATATATCACTTTAATTAAAAAGCATAGTGACATATTGAGTCTGCACTGCAAACGTGGGTTCTATCCCCATTCTAGGATATGAGTTTCTTATCATATATCCAGTCTTCGGAAGTCACACACACGCGCGGCGTTGAGTTCCGCAACTTAAGATTCAATGTACTGATAAAGGAGGTATATGAGTGCGTTTCAAAAGAAACTTCCTACTACGTACGACCGCACTGTTGAACGAACTCCCTGCAGAGGTATTTCCCGCTCTATACGCGTTGGGACCTTCAAAAAGCGAGCGCACACCTGAACCCTCAGGCGTCATGGGTGTCTATGGACGGCGATGATCACGCAAGATCAGGTGACCCACTTGCTCGTTTGTCTCTCTCTTGTATTAAAAAAACAAACAGGTTATCTGCTATGTGCGATATAAAGCGTGAAATTATTTAAATGGACGGTTTTACTTTTTTTTACAAATTATTAAGTGCCGTCAATTTTTAATGGTCCAATAACTTTTTTATGATGACCTTTTGCTAGTAAAACCTCATTAAGTTTCAACCTCAATGCTCCATAAAATACTATGTACTGCAACCGTCTCAGGTCAGGTTGTATACTGTAGGGCTACATCATAAGGTCCTAAAATTGGTCTAAGATCTATATATCTCGATATGAACCTTATTTAATTTTAAATCGTATTGAGTCCATTTTTATAAAGTTATTGGCACACGTAGAAAAGCTACTAATCTATATAAAAGTCTAAACGTTTTTTTTAACAACCAAGACCTTATAATTTGGCTAGAATTGGCTTGAGATGAGGGAACTCCTAAAGGGTTAACAGCACACACATAAAATTTGTGTCTAGTTACAGTTTTTACTTTTATCTTTTCCCCTTTATACCTACTAACGTTAAGGCACTCCGTTCTCCGTTTTTGTCCGATCTCGTCACATTGTACATTGAGTTGCGGAACTCTAAATCGCTTCTTGTGTTGCCAGCGCCGGGAAATGAACTTACTGCTTCTCTCCGATTGGGGTTCCACCACGCCCCATATTGTGGTGGAACCCAAAAAACCACACTCAATCTGTTCCATTGCGCCGCGATAAATTCTATTATAATCTCGTTCAAAAGCCCACAGCGTCTGTTGTTTTTGCTTTTATCATAATATCAGATTTCTCATTGTAACCACAGCGTCGTAAAATTAATATATCTGGACTAGACTGTAAATGCTGTAATTACGGGCTGTCCTCTCTTAGTCCTCTTCACTCCTCAAGGACCCTTGCCATGACAAATTTCAGGTTTCTACGCTGAGTGCGTTTTGTCTGTCACGCACTCATTATCAGTGATGGAAGAGTCATATATATATATATATATATATATATATATATATATATATATATATATATATATATATATATATATATATATATATATATATATATATTATATCTAAATTATTATACTTATAATGACTAAAGAATATTATGTTTTATTTGATTTCTCAAGGTACTTTATTTTTCAATCAGTTTTTTTCATTGCTATTGTTCAATTCAATGACAAAGCGGAAGTAAAATACTCGTTGTATATAAATACTATTTTATTAACAAAAAGTAATCACCATATCCACATGTTTTTATCACAGTCTCTTTACATACATATATAATATACTTACTTTACATACATATACATATATAATTTATAATGTCCAAATTCATTTTGGCATTCATCAGAAACAAATGTGCTCAGATTTGCACATAATTTATTGAGCAAATGTTTAACATTAACATGCTGTCAAACCTTGAACTAGATACAATTTTTAAAGATCAGCAATATGTCTTTGAGGGATTTCATAACACGACCTAGAAATTCTAGTCTATTTAGTAATAAATAAAATAAGTTACAAAATATTTAAATTATCTCGTCAGTCCCCATCTATCGCTGCCGTCCCCACAGCGCGAGGATCTAGACTTAATGTGATCCTCCGAAACGCTCTTCAAGTCGTACGCCCATCCCAACCACGCGAAGAAATCAATAAAGTACGTGGTGGCGTTTAACAGGTTATTCCCCAATTCCGCTGTTTTATAATCCCACGGGAACACGTGGTGATAATTGTGAAAGCCTTCGCCGAAAGCAAAGAAGGAGACAAGCAAGTTTTGGGCTGGCATTATACTTGTATCGTAAGGCTTGTTTCCCCACATGTGGGCGGCGCTGTTCACCAAGAAGGTGCTGTGAAGGTTGCAAACGTATCGGAGTATGGCCATGTGCCAAGCAGTGTTCAGGGTCTCTCCAAAGAAATACATGGGGATTATCGTTGGCAGGACGAAGCAAATTGTCCCGATGAATGGAACGGCGTATCTGAAAGTTAATATTTAGCTTTATTTTTTTATGTAGCGAGAGAAATTTAGAAAACAAGTTCAGATATGCAGTTTGTCATTGTTTGGGTATTCGGTCGCGGAGCTAAACGTCGCGATTGAAATCTTTTTGTTTTATATATATCTTGTTTTCACTAAAAGCCACATAGATTTGAGTTCTTTTTCCGTAAGCGTAGAAATGAGAGTGGGGCCAAT